>JABWTJ010000017.1:4498219-5098219 GCA_016801875.1 Solanum sitiens | reverse complement strand
TGAAAGAAATGGAATCTCATGTCATAAGTAATACTTGCCAAAATGGCATCATTACAAGCGTCTGAATAAAATAGGAAAGAAACATTAGTGGAACCTACCCCACTAGTTCAAACCTACTACTAAGTAAGAAATAAAAAGGCAGGCATCCTCGAATGCATGAGTACCTACCAAGTCCGGATGAAATCTTTGAGTCCGAACAACTGCAATGATACCCTCAACATCAACCTGAGCCTGCACCTAAAATAGTAATATTGTATGGAATTAGTAGACACTTTTACTAAGTATGGGTACATGCAACAACACATAACGGTAATGCATGAACAAGGATGGCTCTTCCTAATCAACATGCTTTCTTAGAAGGTCAAGTCTCTTGACTTTGACTATTTCATAATAGGAAGGTAATGCCATGAATATGTCACACATCATACACACATAGGTTCACATAATATACATTGCATGTTTCATATAGTATACATTTCATATCCTTGAGACCTTGGAATCATGAACGTAGCATTAAGACATCTCAAGTGAGGGCCCAACCAATGGGATCTCAATCCGAGGGTCTCCTTTAGCTAACACCAAGCCTTCTTCATTCATTCATTTGTACTTCACATTATTCATTTCATTCATTCATAGGCTGATGTGAACACCAGATATACCTAGGATGAAGTTTAAGACTCTCATCGGGATCATGAAATGCAATGACCAAGAATGACCTAATGTCAATACTTTAGTCCGGTCTCACCTCCTGATTGTCTTGTACAAACACCTTTAGTATCGTTCATTTCATTATCTTTCATACTTTGAGGAACTTCAGCCTTAACCGACATAGATCATGTGAGCATCATGAAATCCGGTGTCTTTCCCCACACCGAAAAGAGGTGGAGTCACTGGCCAAAGTGAAACCAAAACATGCTAGCTTTATGGGTTCGAACCAAGCTAGTTCCCTATGTTGGCAACATTGTTCAAAGACTAGGAGATTTAAGGAGACCCATACCCACCTTGTTGTATAGGCTCATCTCATGAGATTTATGTGAACGTCCGCCCTTCCCGAAGGAGGGCATCACAACTCATAGCTAGTCTATCGGTGCTTAGTTTAAAGTTCCTATTTACATTAAACTCATACATCATTAAAGATTGCTTCATAGCATGAGGTATTAATAGCTCATTAGATGATTTCTCATCTCTTCTTTACGTATTAAGTGTGAATTGTCCTTACACTTACATATAGAATGTGATTGAGACTTGTCTCTTAATATTCAACACTCTCTTAGTTGAGTACTTTAGGTGACTTTTACTTAGGCTTGGTTGAGACTTGTCTCACCTTTCATCTTAGCCTCTTATCATGTTGTCCCTATTTTCATTAGCATCATAATATAATGTAATTACTCACCTCATTACGTGAATGTTCATTTAATAATCTTACCATTAACTCATATTCTTACCCAATTCCGGTTACTCATAATTTACTAAGTGTTTCATGACAATCTAAGTATATGTTGTGTAAAACTTATTCATTTTACACATGCAGCCAAGGGACCCAAGTTCAATCCCTAGTGGCTGCATTTTATTCAATCATATGTGAGACTTATGTGTCTCCCAATTTCGGCCAAGAGGACCCATGTTCGAATCCCTTGGGCAACACTTTATTTTTAATTATTTAAAGTGTTAAGTATTTCCATAAATTCGTCCAAGAGGACCCATGTTCAAATCCCTTGGGAAGCACCTTATTTTAAATTATTTAGAGTGCTAAGTGTCTTCCTAAATTCGGCCAAGAGAACCCATGTTTGAATCCCTTGGGCAGCACCTTATTTTTAATTAGTTTGAGTGCTAAGTGTCTTCCTAAATTCGGCCAAGAGGATCTGGGATCGAATCCCAGTGGCTTCATCTTTTTATTACTTTATTTTGGTTTCAGATTTATGTATCTCACACCCTTGGCCAATGATCCAAGTTCTAATACCCCCTCCCTCACTATATTCTTTTTCTTTTAATTCTAGACTTCTTCAACCTGCCCAAGTTTGAATACCCTCTCTCACCCTATATTCTTTTATTTTATTTTAAGGCTTAATCTCTTAGTATTAGTACCTTAAGAATTTCGAGATTCACTCTAAATGGAAGCAACTATTACTCTTCATATATATTAGTGACTAGCCGAAACCATGTTCATTTAACATAAAGTTTAATTCACTTTTTTACATTTATCCTAGGTGTTTAACTCATAGTTTTACATATACTGTTGACCAATTCATGAACGACTTTACTTTCACTTTCTTATTCATTAACATCACGATTTCTTTTGCATGTTAAACACACAACATTGCATAACACATGATTCACCATTTTTTTCAAGTTAACACTAACAATACAATTACGGAAAACAACATGTTTTGTGCACATATGACATTCAACATTCGGACGTACATAACAAATCATAAACAGACCATAACATACATTGCACACAACCACAATCATTCCTAAAATCATCTACCAGAAGTCATACCAACGCATGCATCAATTCGTTCATAGGATCTAATGATAGGGGCATGCAATGGGGGACAACCTTAGTTTTTTCGATTGGATTTAACCTGGACCTTAGGGGATTCTTGGGAAAGGGAACAAGAGAGAAGAAAACTCATACCTTTTGAGCCTTGAAAACCAGCCACAACCACACGCCCCAGCCCACACACAAACCTTTCTTCCGAGCTTTGATTCTTGTTTGCAAGTGAAGTTCTTTACTTAAAACACTTAGGCGTACGAATTCTTCCTTTTGTTTTTTTGATGGATGCAGCCAAGACCACTTTTATAATAGTGAGTTTTACGTTTATATTCTATTTTTGAAGTGTGGGATAAAGATGAAAACGTTTTTAGGAGTAAATTAAATAATTAAGAGTGGGCAATAAGCACACTCCTAGTGGGAGTTGTGCGCCCCTTTTTGTGGGAATTGTTGTTGACTTATTCAACATAATTTTAATTATAAAAATCAGATTATAATTATATATTAAGTTATTATAATTCCCCTACTTATTTTCTCTAATTTTTAGTCCTTTAATTGTGCGTCACTATGCTTCGAACTCGGCTCGAACCCGAGTTGTGGAGGTCCAGTCAAAGTCGGGTTTGACCACCGAGATTTGACCCATTTTGACTAATTAATCACTTATTTAATTAATCAAATATCAGCCTAGGGTAATTACCATGCTACCCCTAGCCCTAATATTACCTTTATACCCTTAGAACCCTTAAAACCTAGGACTAACCTTCTAAGTCCAATTAAGACTCATCCGGGTGAATCCTAATATTCGGGTGCCCTACATGGCTGGACCCAACCCTGCCTAGCTCAACTAACTCACCAAGTTTGTTGGCTTGGCTGGTGCATAGGTTCAGAGGTCTAGTTTCACGCGCATCAATGCGTGTGAACCCGATCTAATCTAGGCATTCTAGGTACGTTTAGGCCTTACTTCGCATAGTCATTTTCGAGTTGTTACATTATCCTCCCCTTAGGAACATTCATCCCTGAATGACACTACTCTTTACTAGCAAAAAGCCAGTCATCCATAGAACATATGCATACATAAGAAATTCAATACTTTTCATTGGTGAATATCTGATTCACCTATTAGCATGGTGCTGCACATCTTTGAAACCTACTAGCAGCTTCACATTAATAGATTAAGGAAACTCTTTCCTAGCTAGTCTCATCAAAGTATACAACACAAGTAAATATATAAGTCACACAAATCAGCAACCAACATGATGACTCAAACATATTAACCTCATACTACTGCATAAACACCATACACAGTCAAATACATGAAAGACTAATTAAGGCTACGCACCCGAGACTTCACCAGAAGTGCCTTCCTCTGCACCCCTAGACTTGAGTGCGAAGAATCGTTGCCTCCTTGGATCCTCTTCACTTAGACCATTAGGCTGAACTTTCTCATTACATTTTTCTTGACTTCACCTATTCGGACAATCCTTCATCATGTGACCCGATTTGCCAGAACTGTAACAAGCGTTAGAGCCCATCATACACTCTCCTCCATGCAGTTTTCCACACTTCCTACACAGTGGCCTCTCCTGAGGTGTATCTACTTTATTGTTCCTCTTAAATCTGGGCTCAGAATCCCTATCATAGCGACCCTTGGATGAACTTGACTCCCCTTGGTGGGAGAGTCCCTTCTTAAACCTGGGCTTATCCCTGATTTCAGTACTACTCTTCCTTGAAAAATTCTCCTCAGCTTGCCTTGACCCGTTCCCTGCCCTAGTGTGCCTCCTCTTCCTTCTTTCCTCCACTTGATGGGCATGCACCATCAACCTGCCGAGATCCATGTTATCATGCAACATGGCTGCCCGACAATCTTCCACTAGATCCTCCGACACACCAGTCACAAACCTGCTTATTTTATCCCTTCAATTTGCCACCAGATAAGAAACATACTTTTAGAGATTAATAAATTTCAAGGAATACTCCTTGACTGACATACCTACCTGTCTCAGGTTGATCAACTCTTCAATCTTAACTACTCGTTATTCTCTAGGGAAGAATCTCTCCAGAAAAGCAGTATTGAGAACATCCCAAGTGATGGGAACATCTCCACGTGCTCGGCTATCAGCCCACATTCGGTACCAAATCCGTGCGACATCCTTGAGTTGATATGCAGTCAACTCAGCCTTCGCCTCCTCATCTACTCCCATGACACAAAGGATCTTGTGGACCTCATCCACGAACTCCTGGGCATCCTCATGTGTCTTAGATCCGTGGTAAACTGGGGTTTCACTCTGGTGAAGTCCCTCAGCCTGCTGTCCATGGTGCCATCATGAGGATTTTCTATGGGAGCACCCTCCCTCGCCACTTCAGCCGTGATGGTCTGAGCCTAAGTAGTCATGGCCTGTGCCATCTGTATCAAGGCATTCCTCACTTCTTCATCTGTCAACCCAGCTGGATTGACAGGGACCTGATCAGCAACAACTGGGGCTTAAGGAGGAACTTGATTTCCTGCAGCAGTTGCCTCACCTACCCTCCTACCTGCATTTCTCCTCGTATTCATTATCTACACGTAGATAAAAGAAGAGAGTTACATTCTTAATGACACAATCATGTCACAATTCCACATAGCACGATAGAGAGTAGAAGAATGGAAAATTTCCTAAACATTATGCAGTCTCTAATTCATGATAGTGGTGCACTTCACTACCATAACTTAGAAACTATTTAACGTGGTAGATATGATCCTGATATATTGGATATTTAACCTGGCTCTGATACCAAGTTTGTCACGACCCGGATTATGGAATTCGAATTGCAACCGACATCGTTGACCTCTCAGAGGTCGCAGACAAACCTCTTCTTGCATTCATCACATTCATACGGTTAAGTTTTGCGGAAAATTTGAAACTTTTTGTTTATAGTTGAAGTATACATAGACTACATATAAAAGCATATCTTTAAGAGAGTTCATTGCTCATACATAAACCATATAATTATAAGATCATGCAACTTGAAAGAAATGGAATCTCATGTCATAAGTAATACTTTCCAAAATGGCATCATTACAAGCGTCTGAATAAAATAGGAAAGAAACACTAGCGGAACCTACCCCACTAGTTCAAACCTACTACTAAGCAAAGGAGGCATCCTCGAATGCATGAGGACCTACCATGTCCGTATGAAATCTCTGAGTCCGAACAACTGCAATGCTACCCTCAACGTCCACCTGAGCCTGCACCTAAAATAGTAATATTGTATGGAATTAGTACACACTTGTACTATGTATGGGTACATGAAACAACACATAACGGTAATGCCTGAACAAGGATGGCTCTTCCTAATCAAAATGCGTTATTAGAAGGTCAAGTCTCTTGACTTCGACTATTTCGTAATAGGAAGGTCATGCCATGAATATGTCACACATCATACACACATAGGTTCACATTATATACATTTCATGTTTCATATAGTATACATTTCATATCCACGAAACCTAGGAATCATGGACGTAGCATTAAGACATCTCAAGTGAGGGCCCAACATATGGGATCTCAATCTGACTGTCTCCTATAGCAAACACAGAGCCTGCTTCATTCATTCATTTGTACTTCACATTATTCATTTCATTCATGCATAGGCTGATGTGAACACCAGCTATACCTAGGATGAAGTTTAAGACTCTCATCGGTATCATGAAGTGCAATGACCAAGAATGACCTAATGTCAATACTTTAGTGCGGTCTCACCTCCTGATTGTCTTGCACAAAAACCTTCGGTATCATTCATTTCATTATCTTTCATACTTTGAGGAACTTCAACCTTAACCGACATAGATCATTTGAGCATCATGAAATCCGGTGTCTTCCCCACACCGAAAAGAGGTGGAGTAACTGGACAAAGTGAAACCAAAATATGCTAGCTTATGGTTTCGAACCAAGCTAGTTCCCTATGTTGGCAACATAGTTCAAAGACTAGGAGATTTAAGGAGACCCATATCCAACTTGGTGGACAGTCTCATCTCATGAGATTTATGTGAACCTCCTCCCTTCCCGAAGGAAGGCATCACCACTCATAGCTAGCCTACCGGTGCTTAGTTTAAAGTTCCTATTTACATTCAACTCATACAGCATCGAAGCTTGCTTCATAGCATGAGATATTCATAGCTCATTAAATGATTTCTCATCTCTTCTTTACGTATTAAGTGTGAATTGTCCTTACACATACATATAGAATGTGATTGAGACTAGTCTCTTAATATTCAACACTCTCTTAGCTCAGTACTTTAGGTGACTTTTACTCAGGCTTGATTGAGACTTGTCTCACCTTTCATCTTAGCCTCTTATCATGTTGTCACTATTTTCATTAGCATCATAATATAATTTAATTACTCATCTCATTACGTGAATGTTCATTTAATAATCTTACAATTAACTCATATTCTTACCCAATTCGGGTTACTCATAATTGACTAAGTGTTTCATGACAATCTAAGTATATGTTGTGTAAAACTTATGCATTTTACACTGCAGCCAAGGTACCCAAGTTCAATCCCTAGTGGCTGCATTTTATTTAATAATATGTGAGACTTATGTGTCTCCCAATTTCGGCCAAGAGGACCCATGTTCGAATCCCTTGGGCAGCACTTTATTTTTAATTATTTAAAGTGTTAAGTGTTTCCATAAATTCAGCCAAGAGGACCCATGTTCGAATCCCTTGGGCAGCACCTTATTTTCAATTATTTAGAGTGCTAAGTGTCTTCCTAAATTCGGCCAAGAGGACCCATGTTTGAATCCCTTGGGCAGCACCTTATTTTTAATTATTTTGAGTGCTAAGTGTCTTCCTAAATTCGGCCAAGAGGATCTGGGATCGAATCCCAGTAGCCTCATCTATTTATTACTTTATTTTGGTGTGAGATTTATGTATCTCACACCCTTGGACAAGGATCCAAGTTCAAATCCCACCTCCCTCACTATTTTCTTTTTCTTTTAATTCCAGACTTCTTCGACCTGCCCAAGTTCGAATCCCCTCTCTCACCCTATTTTCTTTTATTTTATTTTAAGGCTTAATCTCTTAGTATTAGGTTCTTAAGAATTTCAAGATTCACTCTAAATGGCAGCAACTATTACTCTTCATGTATATTAGTGACTAGCCGAAACCATGTTCATTAAACATAAATTTTTAATTCACTTTCTTACATTTATCCTAGGCGTTTAACACATAGTTTTACATATACTTTTGACCAATTCATTAACGACTTTACTTTCACTTAGTTATTCATGAACATCACGATTTCTTTTGCATGTTAAACACACAACATTGCATAACACATGATTCACCATTTTCTTCAAGTTAACATTAACAATACAATTACGGAAAACAACATGTTTTGTGCACATATGACATTAAACATTCGGACGTACATAACAAATCATAAATAGCCCGTAACATGCATTGCACACAACCAAAATCATTCCTAAAATCATCTACCAGAAGTCATACCAACACATGCATCAATTCGTTCATAGGATCTAATGACAAGGGCATGCAACGGGGGACAACATTAGTTTTTCGATTGGATTTAAACTGAACCTTAGGGGACTCTTGGGAATGGGAACAAGATAGGAGGAAACTCATACCTTTTGAGCCTTGAAAACCAGCCACAACCACACGCCCCAGCCCACACACAAACCTTTCTTCCGGGCTTTGATTCTTGTTTGCAAGTGAAGTTCTTTACTTAAACACTTAGGCGTACGAATTCTTCATTTTGTTTTTTTGATGGATGCAGCCAAGAAGACTATTATAATAGTGAATTTTACGTTTATATTCTATTTTTGAAGTGTGGGATAAAGCTGAAAATGTTTTTAGGAGTAAATTAAATAATTAAGAGTAGGCAATAAGCACACTCCTAGTGGGAGTTGTGTGCCCCTTTTTGTGGGAATTGTTGTTGACTTATTCAACATAATTTTAATTATAAAAATAGATTATAATTATATATTAAGTTATTGTAATGCCCCTCCTTATTTTCTCTAATTTTTAGTCCTTTAATTTGTGCGTCACTATGCTTCCAACTCGGCTCGAACCCGAGTTGTGGAGGTCCGGTCAAAGTCGGGTTTGACCACCGAGATTCGACCCATTTTGACTAATTAATAACTTATTTAATTAATCAAATATCAGCCTAGCGTAATTACCATGCTACCCCTAGCCCTAATATTACCTTTATACCCTTAGAACCCTTAAAACCTAGGACTAACCTTCTAAGTCCGATTAAGACTCATCCGGGTGAATCCTAATATTCGGGTGCCCTACATGGCTGGACCCAACCCTGCCTAGCTCAACTAACTCACCAAGTTTGTTGGCTTGGCTGGTGCATAGGTTCAGAGGTCTAGTTTCACGCGCATCAATGCGTGTGAACCCGATCTAATCTAGGCATTCTAGGTACGTTTAGGCCTTACTTCGCATAGTCATTTTCGAGTTGTTACATTATCCTCCCCTTAGGAACATTCATCCCTGAATGACACTACTCTTTACTAGCAAAAAGCCAGTCATCCATAGAACATATGCATACATAAGAAATTCAATACTTTTCATTGGTGAATATCTGATTCACCTATTAGCATGGTGCTGCACATCTTTGAAACCTACTAGCAGCTTCACATTAATAGATTAAGGAAACTCTTTCCTAGCTAGTCTCATCAAAGCATACAACACAAGTAAATATATAAGTCACACAAATCAGCAACCAACATGATGACTCAAACATATTAACCTCATACTACTGCATAAACACCATACACAGTCAAATACATGAAAGACTAATTAAGGCTACGCACCCGAGACTTCACCAGAAGTGCCTTCCCCTGCACCCCTAGACTTGAGTGCGAAGAATCGTTGCCTCCTTGGATCCTCTTCACTTAGACCATTAGGCTGAACTTTCTCATTACATTTTTCTTGACTTCACCTATTCGGACAATCCTTCATCATGTGACCCAATTTGCCAGAACTGTAACAAGCGTTAGAGCCCATCATACACTCTCCTCCATGCAGTTTTCCACACTTCCTACACAGTGGCCTCTCCTGAGGTGTATCTACTTTATTGTTCCTCTTAAATCTGGGCTCAGAATCCCTATCATAGCGACCCTTGGATGAACTTGACTCCCCTTGGTGGGAGAGTCCCTTCTTAAACCTGGGCTTATCCCTTATTTCAGTACTACTCTTCCTTGAAAAATTCTCCTCAGCTTGCCTTGACCCGTTCCCTGCCCTAGTGTGCCTCCTCTTCCTTCTTTCCTCCACTTGATGGGCATGCACCATCAACCTGCCGAGATCCATGTTATCATGCAACATGGCTGCCCGACAATCTTCCACTAGATCCTCCGACACACCAGTCACAAACCTGCTTATTTTATCCCTTCAATTTGCCACCAGATAAGAAACATACTTTTAGAGCTTAACAAATTTCAAGGAATACTCCTTGACTGACATACCTACCTGTCTCAGGTTGATCAACTCTTCAATCTTAACTACTCGTTATTCTCTAGGGAAGAATCTCTCCAGAAAAGCAGTATTGAGAACATCCCAAGTGATGGGAACATCTCCACGTGCTCGGCTATCAGCCCACATTCGGTACCAAATCCGTGCGACATCCTTGAGTTGATATGCAGTCAACTCAGCCTTCGCCTCCTCATCTACTCCCATGACACAAAGGATCTTGTGGACCTCATCCACGAACTCCTGGGCATCCTCATGTGTCTTAGATCCGTGGTAAACTGGGGTTTCACTCTGGTGAAGTCCCTCAGCCTGCTGTCCATGGTGCCATCATGAGGATTTTCTATGGGAGCACCCTCCCTCGCCACTTCAGCCGTGATGGTCTGAGCCTAAGTAGTCATGGCCTGTGCCATCTGTATCAAGGCATTCCTCACTTCTTCATCTGTCAACCCAGCTGGATTGACAGGGACCTGATCAGCAACAACTGGGGCTTAAGGAGGAACTTGATTTCCTGCAGCAGTTGCCTCACCTACCCTCCTACCTGCATTTCTCCTCGTATTCATTATCTACACGTAGATAAAAGAAGAGAGTTACATTCTTAATGACACAATCATGTCACAATTCCACATAGCACGATAGAGAGTAGAAGAATGGAAAATTTCCTAAACATTATGCAGTCTCTAATTCATGATAGTGGTGCACTTCACTACCATAACTTAGAAACTATTTAACGTGGTAGATATGATCCTGATATATTGGATATTTAACCTGGCTCTGATACCAAGTTTGTCATGACCCGGATTATGGAATTCGAATTGCAACCGACATCGTTGACCTCTCAGAGGTCGCAGACAAACCTCTTCTTGCATTCATCACATTCATACGGTTAAGTTTTGCGGAAAATTTGAAACTTTTTGTTTATAGTTGAAGTATACATAGACTACATATAAAAGCATATCTTTAAGAGAGTTCATTGCTCATACATAAACCATATAATTATAAGATCATGCAACTTGAAAGAAATGGAATCTCATGTCATAAGTAATACTTTCCAAAACGGCATCATTACAAATGTCTGAATAAAATAGGAAATAAACACTAGCGGAACCTACCCCACTAGTTCAAACCTACTACTAAGCAAAGGAGGCATCCTCGAATGCATGAGGACCTACCATGTCCGTATGAAATCTCTGAGTCCGAACAGCTGCAATGCTACCCTCAACGTCCACCTGAGCCTGCACCTAAAATAGTAATATTGTATGGAATTAGTACACACTTGTACTATGTATGGGTACATGAAACAACACATAACGGTAATGCCTGAACAAGGATGGCTCTTCCTAATCAAAATGCTTTATTAGAAGGTCAAGTCTCTTGACTTCGACTATTTCATAATAGGAAGGTCATGCCATGAATATGTCACACATCATACACACATAGGTTCACATAATATACATTTCATGTTTCATATAGTATACATTTCATATCCACGAAACCTAGGAATCATGGACGTAGCATTAAGACATCTCAAGTGAGGGCCCAACATATGGGATCTCAATCTGACTGTCTCCTATAGCAAACACAGAGCCTGCTTCATTCATTCATTTGTACTTCACATTATTCATTTCATTCATGCATAGGCTGATGTGAACACCAGCTATACCTAGGATGAAGTTTAAGACTCTCATCGGTATCATGAAGTGCAATGACCAAGAATGACCTAATGTCAATACTTTAGTGCGGTCTCACCTCCTGATTGTCTTGCACAAAAACCTTCGGTATCGTTCATTTCATTATCTTTCATACTTTGAGGAACTTCAACCTTAACCGACATAGATCATTTGAGCATCATGAAATCCGGTGTCTTCCCCACACCGAAAAGAGGTGGAGTAACTGGACAAAGTGAAACCAAAATATGCTAGCTTATGGTTTCGAACCAAGCTAGTTCCCTATGTTGGCAACATAGTTCAAAGACTAGGAGATTTAAGGAGACCCATATCCAACTTGGTGGACAGTCTCATCTCATGAGATTTATGTGAACCTCCTCCCTTCCCGAAGGAAGGCATCACCACTCATAGCTAGCCTACCGGTGCTTAGTTTAAAGTTCCTATTTACATTCAACTCATACAGCATCGAAGCTTGCTTCATAGCATGAGATATTCATAGCTCATTAAATGATTTCTCATCTCTTCTTTACGTATTAAGTGTGAATTGTCCTTACACATACATATAGAATGTGATTGAGACTAGTCTCTTAATATTCAACACTCTCTTAGCTGAGTACTTTAGGTGACTTTTACTCGGGCTTGATTGAGACTTGTCTCACCTTTCATCTTAGCCTCTTATCATGTTGTCACTATTTTCATTAGCATCATAATATAATTTAATTACTCACCTCATTACGTGAATGTTCATTTAATAATCTTACAATTAACTCATATTCTTACCCAATTCGGGTTACTCATAATTGACTAAGTGTTTCATGACAATCTAAGTATATGTTGTGTAAAACTTATGCATTTTACACTGCAGCCAAGGTACCCAAGTTCAATCCCTAGTGGCTGCATTTTATTTAATAATATGTGAGACTTATGTGTCTCCCAATTTCGGCCAAGAGGACCCATGTTCGAATCCCTTGGGCAGCACTTTATTTTTAATTATTTAAAGTGTTAAGTGTTTCCATAAATTCAGCCAAGAGGACCCATGTTCGAATCCCTTGGGCAGCACCTTATTTTCATTTATTTAGAGTGCTAAGTGTCTTCCTAAATTCGGCCAAGAGGACCCATGTTTGAATCCCTTGGGCAGCACCTTATTTTTAATTATTTTGAGTGCTAAGTGTCTTCCTAAATTCGGCCAAGAGGATCTGGGATCGAATCCCAGTGGCCTCATCTATTTATTACTTCATTTTGGTGTGAGATTTATGTATCTCACACCCTTGGACAAGGATCCAAGTTCAAATCCCACCTCCCTCACTATTTTCTTTTTCTTTTAATTCCAGACTTCTTCGACCTGCCCAAGTTCGAATCCCCTCTCTCACCCTATTTTCTTTTATTTTATTTTAAGGCTTAATCTCTTAGTATTAGGTTCTTAAGAATTTCAAGATTCACTCTAAATGGCAGCAACTATTACTCTTCATGTATATTAGTGACTAGCCGAAACCATGTTCATTAAACATAAATTTTTAATTCACTTTCTTACATTTATCCTAGGCGTTTAACACATAGTTTTACATATACTTTTGACCAATTCATTAACGACTTTACTTTCACTTAGTTATTCATGAACATCACGATTTCTTTTGCATGTTAAACACACAACATTGCATAACACATGATTCGCCATTTTCTTCAAGTTAACAGTAACAATACAATTACGGAAAACAACATGTTTTGTGCACATATGACATTAAACATTCGGACGTACATAACAAATCATAAATAGCCAGTAAAATGCATTGCACACAACCAAAATCATTCCTAAAATCATCTACCAGAAGTCATACCAACACATGCATCAATTCGTTCATAGGATCTAATGACAAGGGCATGCAACGGGGGACAACATTAGTTTTTCGATTGGATTTAAACTGAACCTTAGGGGACTCTTGGGAAAGGGAACAAGATAGGAGGAAACTCATACCTTTTGAGCCTTGAAAACCAGCCACAACCACACGCCCCAGCCCACACACAAACCTTTCTTCCGGGCTTTGATTCTTGTTTGCAAGTGAAGTTCTTTACTTAAACACTTAGGCGTACGAATTCTTCTAGTTGTTTTTTTGATGGATGCAGCCAAAAAGACTATTATAATAGTGAGTTTTACGTTTATATTCTATTTTTGAAGTGTGGGATAAAGCTGAAAATGTTTTTAGGAGTAAATTAAATAATTAAGAGTAGGCAATAAGCACACTCCTAGTGGGAGTTGTGTGCCCCTTTTTGTGGGAATTGTTGTTGACTTATTCAACATAATTTTAATTATAAAAATAGATTATAATTATATATTAAATTATTATAATGCCCCTCCTTATTTTCTCTAATTTTTAGTCCTTTAATTTGTGCGTCACTATGCTTCCAACTCGGCTCGAACCCGAGTTGTGGAGGTCCGGTCAAAGTCGGGTTTGACCACCGAGATTCGACCCATTTTGACTAATTAATAACTTATTTAATTAATCAAATATCAGCCTAGCGTAATTACCATGCTACCCCTAGCCCTGATATTACGTTTATACCTTTAGAACCCTTAAAACCTAGGACAAACTCTCTAAGTACGGTTAAGACTCATCCGGGTGAATCCTAATATTCGGGTGCCCTACATGGGTGGACCCAACCCTTCCTAGCTCAACTAAATCACCAAGTTTGTTGGCTTGGCTGGTGCATAGGTTCAGAGGTATGGTTCCACACGCATCAATCTGTGTGAACCCGGTCTAATCTAGGCTTTCTAAGTACATTTAGGCCTTACTTAGCATAGTCATTTTTGGGTTGTTATAGAAAAACTGTCTCTACCCGAAAGAAAAGCTCAAGACAAATTACAACCATACAATCCAAGTCGAGAAAACCGCGCCAGAATTTGATCAACATAACCAAAATTAATCAGCTAGCGCCAAAACTAATCACGAAATAAAAGTATCACTAAGCGCATGAAACCGAAACCAAACTCTTAGGCGAGACAAAGTTAATACTTAATCGACCACAATACACAATAACTAAAACATCACTAAGAACACCGAAACAGAAAGTATAGAACGAGTACAAAGACAAAGATAAGAAGAGACGTGTACCTCTTGCAGTGCAGCGAACTTGGGACGACACCAGCAGGGTAATGACAAGCTAAGTACTTCACCACCGAAACGAAGAAATCTCAAACAATGACAAATATCAGACGAAGAAATACAAGCAGAGAAACTGAACCTAAATATATTTGGTATGCTTATAGAAATTTTTCCTTGAACTTTTTTCTGATCTTTCTATCTAAAAGCCAAAAAAATTCCAAAATTTCTCAGATTCCCTCTTCAACCCAAAATAAAATTATTTTTTCTTATCTTGTCTCCTCCTAAAAAAAATCCCCCTCCAAATGTAAACAAAAGAGAATATATATAGTCCAAGATTAGGTTTTCAGAAATGGGGGGGAAAGGTAGGAAAATGGGGTCCAAGCCCACTGTGAAAATTCAAGAAATTTTAAAATCTTTCCCCCGAAATGGCCAAACATCCTTTTCATCTAAAATTCGTCCGATTCTGAAAAGGGAAAGGGAAGATTAACTTTCCAAATCGCTCCAATCATCCTTTTCCTGCCACACGGCTCAATCCCAAAGGCACAAGGACGAAACGCGTGACCCTTTTGCTGGCGAGATCGTACCATGGAGAAGAAAGGCTGAGAAAAATGCCAAAAGATGGCAGAGCTCTGCGTCCTTGTAGCTTTCCGTCTGGCAGCGTCCTTCGTGACCGTTGCGTTCGCGTTAGGGGTCGCTTGGGGTCAAGGGCTGGACTCTCGCAAGCTGCTGGGTGTTTTCGCATCGAGGAAGAAATGAAAGAACATAGATGGGTTTTACGCAATTGAAACTGGGCAGAGTCCTTCGTGAAAGAAGAAAGGGGAATGGTCGGGTCGGCGGGGAATTAAAGGGCTGAGGTTCTGGGGTTTTCTTTTTTTGTTGAAAGGGAAAGGGATGGGCTTGGTCATGAACTAAAATGGAATTAGGGAAGGGAAATTTAAAGTGGGCTAGGAGGAGAAAAGTCAATGGGAATTTGGGCTGAAAATGCTGGAAATATTTCAGATAAAGGCCCAAAAAATTGCTTTGAAGTCACGATATTGTAAAAAAGGAATAATCTAACCAAGTAGTTGATTAGCTAACTCCGGATAAAATATTTACTTTACATTAATTAGTCCGCGAGTTTATTAATTTCAACAAGGCAAAAATAGCCAACTTAATTATAAGCTAAAAGGAATTGAGACATAAACTAACGAACTTGGACAAAATAAAATTGATAAAGTATGAAGTAAAATCAAAATCTTTTTGAGACAATTTTTGAATGTTCATAAAATAAATTAATTTATACAAAAACATATAAAAATATGTATCGTTTCAAGACTATAAAAATTCTAAAGCTACTTAAGAATGACTAAAAAATATTTTTGATTTTATAAAGTCGACTATTTTAACCTGTCAGAATTTAAGAAACCAGTGAATTAATTCTTATTGAGGAGGGTCAAAATTGGGTGTCAACAGGTATGGAACCTTGTCTATGCATTTCACATGTGTTCTTTGATAAGATAGTTCCTAGGTTTGGTTTCCTATGTACAACAATTTCACAACCGGGGAGCACCCCCTAAAAGTAACATGGCGTACTTGACCTCTTGGAGTTCTTATACAAGCTCATATTTATCATTTATCGCATTGACATAGTAAATTTAGCGGAAAATTTAAAACTTTTCATAGCACATCATATGCTAGAAACTTTACTTCATATATATATATATATAAAATATCATGTTACATACTAGACCTTAATTCTCTTTGCCATCTTAGACTCAACAATATAAGAGTACATTAGGGACATGGCCGTTAAGACATATTACATAACTATACAATATTTAAACACTTTACAGTAAAGACATAAGTAGGAGATACTTGAACTTAATTATTCCTTTCATTGAGCTTGTGAATCATCTATAGAGATCTTCACCGTTCAAGATATCCTTTAAGCATCCATAACCTACACTTTCTGTAAAAATCTGAAAAGAATGGGATTTGTACAAGAATGCACTAAGTATGACAACCATGCAAAAACATGCATTTAAAAGGGACATTTTCTTGAAATCATACTTCATGCATTTTGAGTAAATATTCATAAAACCTTTATCCAATAGCATTTATATCATTTAAATACTTGATATAAACATATTCAAAGTTCAAACATTTCATAAGATCACATATAGAATTTATACCACATTTGAGGTCACTTTACAGTGAGCTATTCCTACTTTACAGTGAACATTCCTTTCTTTTATTCATTAACTTCCCAAGTAACCCTCTTGTGATACGTGGTGCAATGAATCACCTTAAGGTCACAAAGAAAGCATACATACAACCTACACAAGACAACACATACCATCATAGAAGTATAGTATAACATAGACACATTTAAGCCAATACCATAGGACTATTACAGTAAGCTATATTCAATTTATACATATACTAACTTCACTTCACATCAATGTATTATAAGACCTTATTCGTAATCCTACTCTAAGTCTACTAGTGCAATGTATATGTGAAGCCCCATAACCTCAATATACTTCGTAAATCAATCATTAGACTACAAGCCTTACCATCCAATTCATACATCAACAAGTAAGTGAAGACAACTTCATTCATGTCAATACAAGACCTTCATCATATAGTCAATAATATCAACATCATAATATAGACTCATACCATGCACATATTCATAACAAGTAGACCAAAACTACAAAGTCATGCATAAAGAACATATGCATAGTGACATGCATTAGAACACCTTCCTAGGACTTCCCTCAAGAGTCACTTGTGCAATATATAGGTGAAGTCCCGTACCCCCACCTACACTAAGCAAATACCATTAGGTTATCCTAGTTAGGGTTCTTCCATTGTCCATATTACTTTAGGGAAACTATATCCTTAACCGACATAGACCATGTGATGCTAAACATGGAATCCGGTGTCATAAACCCCCACACCGAAAGAAGGTGGTCTACTGGCCAAAGTAGAACCAAACATGACATAGCTTTCTAGGTGGATCCACTAGCCAGTATCCTATGGTGGCAACATAGTTGATGGAACTTGGGGGCAATCATGGAAATATAACTCTACACCCTTTTTTTGGTTATGAGGCTATCCACACCGTGAGGACCGTAGTGAACCCTACCTCCCCTATGTGTAGAAGTTTCACTCCCTCACATACAAGATAACTCGGTGCTAAGCTAAGTTCCCTTTATTGAAAAAGCCTTTATTATCATTTTTCATAAAACATAAGCTTAGGATATTTACTCCCGTGTGCTTATAACATATGCAAGAACCTATCTATTTTTAGAGTATTCTTGTGCACACCTTTCAAGGCCCCTCTATTAACTAGATCTTCATACATGTGTGTGAGTGTATACATATATGTGAGTAAACGTTTCACATAACACATAATGTCACACATGTATATACATCATTTCGTTCATGCATAAGTGTACAAGTGTAACTATATGAACCATGGTTTCATATAAACACAATTAGACACTAGGTATAATCATACTCAATCATATCACATACTTCACATTATACCATATAAGACATGTTCATAACACACTTTCTTGGACTCAAGCTTAGCATGCATAATAGTAGACATCAGAATATGATAACTACCTTTCATTTAGACACCATGACCTATACTTCTTGTAAGAATGCATGTAGAGTGAGGGTGTGTCTACATTGGTCAATACGATCACATAATGTCTATCAACAACATATTGAGGCAGCCACCCTATTAGGACCACAATACACATTCAAGCATAGACCATACAACACACAATAGCATAGGAGGCAAGACAATCTTCACATTATAATAAAGACTCCTAACTTTAGCTATTTATACATTCACATAGGGATACATGGGTAGGAATTATGTAACACCCCGTAGCCAAAATAGACCAAAAATCAGTTTTTCAGAAAAATCTACAGGTGCAGTCGACATGAACATCGAATGAACTTAGTCTGACCCACGGTTTGTCCTGCACAATCGTCGATGGGATCAGAGACTCCTAAAAAAATTTAGCCGGGAAAAAATTGCCTAAGTCTTGATCGACGAACGTACCTACGATCCATAGGTCAGACGACGGTTCGTAGTCTGTGACCGTCGATCGAGACCCCCTTCAGCCACTCTCTGACAAGGACCACGGGTGACCAGCACGGTCCGTAATTGGACCCATGGTCCGTAGGTATGACCGTAGGTGGGAACTAGCAGCCAGTTAGGGGGGAAATGCAGTAGGGTCAACTTCAAATGATCATAACTCTTAGCACAAACTGAATTAGGTGTCCCATGACATATCAACAGATATATGATTGAATTACCTTTCCATATCCACCAACCATGCTAAAATCAAAGCTCCGAGTAAAAGGTTATGTTTGTTTTAGTAAAGGCCTGTCGAACAGACCCAATCTACGGACCCAAATGACGGACCGTCGATGGAACGATAGACCGTCTGTCCAGGTCATCGTTTGGTGCAACAACATCTTACCCAGGGGTCTTTTGGTCTTTTACCACTTCATTTAAACCTTAACATATATCGTTTTGACCCTAAATCATCAGATTTTTGTCAGTTTAAGCCTAGAAACATAACTAAAACTTACCTAAGTCAAAATCATTAATCAGAAGTTAGAAAATTAGAAGCACGAAAGGAGAAAAAGCTAAAGAACCCTAGTTCAAGAACGCAACAAGTTTCCAGCAGTTCCAGCCACAAAATCTAAGTATTTTTCCATGAATTTCATCACCATGCATGTGGGATTTCACTAGTGGGTTGCTTTCACCCATTGGGTCCCTAGTTTTCCGTCAGATTCTTGATTCTCATATCATTATTACACCTAGGGTTCTAGAACTTCAACAGAACTTCATGAATTTATTAGTTATATGTTCCAAATAAGATTATCATGTTATTACTCAGATTATCGCACGAATTTCATAACCCTAACTTTTTATTTCGTTAGTTCTTGAATTACATATTCTAGATCAGATATTTCAGTTACTTCAGATATACATGCCTCAATTATTAATGCATCATTATCAGATTAAATGTTGCATTCTCAGTTTGCATGTTCCGTTCTTAGCTATTCATAATTTTACAGAAATTCAGACATAATCAGTTAACTGCATAAATCAATGGGAGTAGCATAATACCGAGTTAGACTAGGGTTCAGCGTACCCAATTAGTCCAAGAACTACTATCCAAGTAGCTTGAAAGTCCCCTCTGTGGGCAATCAGTTTAGTGATCACGTCAGCATGCCTCTATACCTCTGGCAGGGTATATTGGGTCCTCTCGATGGGGCGTATATATCTGAATCCACATTTAGCTCATGTGGTCTTATTGTCGGTTATTAGTAGCTCCCACAGTTCAGTCAGACTCTATTATGTTGACCATTTATCAGTATATTCAGTATTCAGTTTCAGCATGTTATAAATTTGTCATTGCATCCAGTTAGTTCAGATTTCAGTATATCATATTCAGATTATTATACTTGCTTTTGTGTTTGTTCAATTATATTTTATTTCAGCTTTCTTCTATCCTACATGCTTAGTTCCTTTCAAGTACTGACGCATACGTACGCTACATCTTCTCGTAATGTAGGTTTAGGTTCTCAGCATCAAGATCACGCTTAGATCGATTTTTGATCTTTAGTCAGCAGATTCAGTGGTGAGTCATCATTCTCCGAGGACAATAGTTATGAGTTTCTTTTCAGTATTTAGTCTTTTAGTTTCAGTTTTTGCTAGATTTAGTTAGAGCTTGTCCAATATTTTTAGTCCATTTTAGAGGCTTATTTCAGACATAGTTAGTTTTAGTTTAGTATTGAGTAAATATTTCTTTTGTATTAAACTCATTGTTTTCAGATATCTCAGTTATAGAATATGGGTATTCACCAAAGTTTTCAGTTTAAATTATGATTTAGATTCTGCACTTAGTTTATTATCTTTAGTATGCTCATGATCATGCCAGCAGGGTTATCTTGGGATCACTTGTGGTCTAGGTTCCGTGTCCGCGTCTCAGGGGTAGCTCGGGGCATGAAAAAAATTTGTATCAGAGCACTAAGTTTAAAAGTCCTAGGATGTCTGAAAAGCCGCACTAAGTAGAGTCCTTTTCATGGGTGTGAAATGCACCACATCTAATGAGGGGGAGGCTATGAAGTGTTTTAGGAAAACTTCACTTTGTTGTTACTCTTATCATGCGTAAGGTATGATCTTATTCCATTCTAACTTGACGTTCTACGTTTTAGATCATGCCTCCTCGTAGAGATAACGCTAGGAAAGCGAATGCCAGGAATGCAAATGCAGCTCCTCCAGTCCCAGATTAGGAAGTCTCTAATACTAAGTTCAGAAATGCTATACAGATGTTGGCTTAGAGTATGACCAACCAGAACAATTGGGTTCATGCTCCTATGAATGCCAATGGTGGATCAGCAGCAACAAGGGTCCGTCACTTTGTTAGGATGAATCCGCTAGAGTTTTTAGGATCACAAACTAATGAGGATCCTCAGAATTTCTTGGATGAGATCAAGAAGATATTTGAGGTAATGCAAGTCACTGGGAATGATCGGGTTGACTTGGCATCAAACCAGTTGAAGGATGTTGCTCATATCTGGTACACTAAGTGAAAGGAGAATAGGGGTGCAAATGCAACTCCTATCACTTGGGATTGTTTTAGTTAGACTTTTATCGACAGCTTTTTCCCAATAGAGTTGAGAGAGGCAAAGTCTCAGGAATTCATGAACTTGAGGCAAGGTAACCTGACAGTCCAAGAGTATGGGCTGAAGTTTAACCAACTCTCAAGGTATGCTCCTCACATGGTTGCTGACTCCAGGGCTCAGATGAATAAGTTCTTGTATGGAGTGCCCGATTTGGTGAAAACAGAGTACAGAAATACTGTGTTACTGGGAGATATGAAAATCTCTAGGCTTATGACCCATGCTTAGAAGGTTGAGGGTGATAATCTTAGGGAACATGCTAAGGAGAATAAGAAGGCTAGGACTGGAAACTATGACTATTCTCAGAAGAAATAGGGTGGTGAGAATCGCTCGCAGAGTCAGCAGAAGTTCTCATCTCTAGCCTCTTTATCAGCTACTGTTCCATCCTTCAAGAACAGGTTTGACCAGAAGGTTAGGGCACCAGTTTCTAAGACTCAGGGAAGTGTTTCAGGCACCAACACTTACCCCACTTTCCCCAAGTGTGGTAAGAACCATCCGGGTGAGTGTCTTGCAGGAAAAGAAGGATGTTTTGGGTGTGGACAGTCTAGTGATAGGTTGAGGGATTGTCCTTCTAGACAGGGTCATGGAGGTAGTAATGGTAGAGCTTACTTTACAACTTCAGCAGCACCAGCAAGTCGCCCGACTCAGTAGGGTAACTAATCTGGTACAGGTAGAGGTCAGCGCCAGAACAGGTTGTATGCTCTTCAGGCTCGCCAGGATCAGGAAGGTTCTCCTGATGTAGTCATTGGTACGTTACGAGTTTTTTACCTTGATGTTTATGCATTGTTAGATCCAGGGGCTACTCTTTCTTTAGTAATTCCTTACATAGCAGTCCAATTCAGTGTCAATCCAGAAACTCTCTCAGAAGCTTTCTCAGTCTCTACTCTAGTCGGTGACCCAATTATAGATAGACGGGTATACATAAATTGCCCTATCACAGTCTCTTAGAAAGTCACCTCAGCAGATATAGTAGAGTTATAAATGGTAGACTTCAATTTCATTCTAGTCATGGATTGGTTATATTCATGTTATGCCTCAGTCGATTGTAGAACTAGGATTGTTCATTTTCGGTTTCAAGACGAACCAAGCTTAGAATGGAAGGGTAGTAGCCTAGCGCCTATGGGTCAATTCATTTCTTACCTTAAGGCAAGAAAGATGATCTCTAAGGGTTATCTCTATCACCTTGTTCGGGTTAAGGATTCTAGCTCTGAAACCCCAACTCTTAAGTCAGTTCCAGTGAGTTTTCAGAAGTATTTCCAGAAGATCTTCCTGGAGTTCCTCCCGAAAGGGAAATCAACTTTGGAATTGATCTCCTTCCAGATACCCAGCCTATTTCTATTCCTCCTTAGAGAATGGCTCCAGCAGATCTTAGGGAACTGAAGGAGCAGTTGAAAGACCTTCTAGATAAGGGTTTCATCAGACCTAGTATTTCACCATGGGGTGCACCAGTGTTGTTCGTAAAGAAGAATGATGGTTCTCTCAGAATGTGCATTGACTATAGAAAGTTGAACAAGGTCACAATCAATAATAAGTATCCCATCCCCAGTATTGATGACTTCTTTGAACAACTTCAGGGTGCTAGTTATTTCTCAAAGATAGACCTCAGATCGGGTTATCATCAGCTTAGAGTCAGAGATAGTGACATCCCAAAAATATCCTTCAAAACTCGGTATGGTCATTATGAATTTGTATTTATGTCGTTTGGACTAACCAATGCTACTGCAGTTTTCATGGATTTGATGAAGAGATTGTTTAAATAGTACTTGGACTTCTTCGTTATCGTCTTCATTATTGATATTCTCATTTACTCTAGGAATGAGGAAGAACATGCGAGTCAATTGAGAATTGTTCTACAGACTTTCAAGGATCGCCAGTTATTTGCTAAGTTTAGCAAATGTGAGTTCTGGTTGCAATCTGTTGCTTTCCTTGGTGACATTGTGTCTAGCGAAGGGATCTGGTTGGATTTACAGAAGTTAGAAGTAGTGAAACAATGACCCAGACCTACCTCAGCTACGATATCAGAAGTTTCATAGGTCTGGTGGGTTTTTACAGAATGTTCGTGGAAGGATTGTCATCCATAGCCTCACTATTGACTAGGCTGACTAAGAAGATGGTCAAGTTTCAATGGTCAGATGATTATGAGAAAAGTTTTGCAGAATTGAAAACCAGATTAATTGCAGCTCCTATTTTGACTCTACCAGAGGGTTCAGATGGTTATGTGATCTATTGCGACGCATCTAGAGTTGTCCTTGGTTGTGTGTTGATGGAACGAGATAAGGTTATAGCTTATGCTTCTGGACAGCTTAAGGTTTATGAGAAGAACTATCCAACTCATGACTTCGAGCTTGCAGCAGTGGTGTTTGCACTCAAGATATGGAGACACTACTTGTATTGTGTTCATGTAGATGTGTTCACTAACTATAAGAGCCTTCAGTATGTGTTCAACTAGAAGGAGTTAAATCTTCGCCACAGGAGATGGCTTGAGTTCCTTAAGGATTATGATATGTGTGTGCATTACAATCCTTGTAAGGCAAATGTAGTAGCAGATTCTCTTAGTAGATTATCTATGGGTAGTGTAGCCCATGTTGAGGAAGAAAGAAATGAGCTAGTGAAGGATGTTCACATGCTTGCTCGCTTGAGAGTTCTCCTTATGAGCATATCATGCAGTGGTGTAACAGTTTAGAATGGGGAAGAATCTTCTTTGGTAGTGGGGGTTAAGGAAAAGCAAGACAGTTATCCAATCTTGCTTGAACTTAAGGGTGCAGTCCATAATCAAAGAGTGGAGGGTTTCTCACAAGGGGGATATGGTGTACTTCGCTACCAAGGTAGATTGTGTATTCCTGATGTGGGCGATTTGAGATAACATATTCATGCAGAAGCCCATAACTCCAGATATTCTATTCATCCAGGTGCCACTAAGATGTACCGTGATCTGTGGGAAGTCTATTGGTGGAATGTCATGAAGAAGGACATAGCAGATTTTGTTAGTAAGTACCCCGATTGCTAGCAAGTCAAAGTCAAGGTAGAACATCAGAAACAAGGGGGTATGACTCAAGAGATCGAAATTCGTACTTTGAAGTGGGAAGTTATCAATATAGATTTCATCACAGGGTTACCTCGTACTCGCAGACAACATGACTCCATTTGGGTGATAGTTCGTAGGACGACTAAGTCTTCTCGCTTTTTGGCGGTCAAGACTACACATTCGACAGAGGACTATGTGAAGCTCTACATTAATGAAATTGTGAGGTTGCATAGGGTTCCTTTGTCTATCATCTCAGATAGATGTCCTCAGTTTACCTCTCATTTCTCAAAGTCATTTTAGAAGGGTTTTGGTACTCAATTTAACCTTAGCATAACATTGCATCAGCAGACGAATGGACAGGCAGAGCGTACCATTCAGACCCTAGAGGATATGCTGAGAGATTGTGTTATCGATTTCGAGGGTAGTTGGGATGATCACCTTCCTTTGATAGAGTTTGCCTACAACAATAGCTACCATTCCAACATTCAGATGACCCCTTATTAGGCTTTGTATGAGTGTAGGTGTAGATCACCTGTTTGTTGGTTTGAAGTATGTGAAGTAGCTTTAATAGGGCCATATTCAGTTCTTGATGTTATGGAGAAAGTGCAACTCATTTTATATAGACTTAATACAACCTAGAGTCATCAAAAATCTTATGAAGATGTAAGGAGGAGGGAACTAGAGTTCCAAGTTGATGATTGGGTTTTTCTAAAAGTCTCACCTATGAAAGGGGTGATGAGATTTGGCAAGAAAGGGAAGATTTGTCCTAGATATGAAGGACCTTACAACATCTTGAAAAGGGTTGGCAAGGTGGCATATGAGTTAAAGTTACCAGCAGTCTTAGCAGCAGTGCATCCGGTATTCCACATCTCACTCTTGAAGAAGCGTGTGGATGACCCAGCCTCTATAGTGTCATTAGAGAGCGTGGCGGTGAAAGATAGTCTTTATTATGAAGATGTACCAGTTGAGATTCTTGACCGTCATGTTAGAAGGTTCAGAAATAAAGAAGTCTCTTCAGTCAAGGTTATGTGGAGGAGTCAATCCGTAGAGGGAGCTACTTGGCAAGCAAAAGCAGCCATGAAACAAGTATCCTCACCTTTTTCCTTCCGATTCCACTCCAGCATGAGGTAATAGTTCCTCTTCAGTTTTCGAGTCATTCGTGCATAAATTCAGTCTTAGAATCATGTTCCCTTAGTTTGTACTTGCATTTTCAGCGTATTTGCATATTCTCGGACCTCAATTAAGTCAAAAACTCAATTCTCAGTGATTAGTAGTAGGGTTTGCAGCTCTCTCCCTCTATTTCAGCTAGTTTAGTCTTCATTCGAGGACGAATGGTCCCAAGGGGGATATAATGTAACACCCCATAGCCAAAACAGACCAAAAATTAGTTTTTCAGAATCTATAGGTGCAGGCGACGTGACCATCGACGGACTGTAGCCTGACCTATAGTACGTCCTCTACAACGGTCGATGGTATCAGAGACACCCAAAAAACTCAGCCGAGAAAAAATTGGATAAGTCTTGATCGACGGACGGACCTACGGTCCGTAGGTCAGATGACGGTCCATAGTCCTTGACTGTCAATGTAGACACCCTTCATCCACTCTCTGACAAGGACTACGGGTGACCAGCACGGTCCGTAAGTGGACTTACGGTCCGTAGGCCTAACCGTAGGTGGGAACTAGAAGCCAGTTAGGGAGGGAATACGTAGGGTCAACATAAAATGATTATAACTCTTTGCACAAAATAAATTAGGTGTCCCATTAAATATCAACAGATAGATAATTGAATTATCTTTCTATAGCCACCGACCTTCCTAAAATCAAAGCTCCGAGTAAAACTTTATGCCCGTTTTAGTAAGGCCTGTCGAACAGACCCATCCTACGGTCCCAAACGACCGACCGTCGATGGACCGACCGACGTTCTGTCCAAGTCGTCATTTGGTCTGACAACAACTTACCCAGCGATCTTTTGGTCTTTTCCCACTTCATTTAAACCTTAAGATACGTCGTTTTGATCCTAAATCATCAGATTTTAGTTAGTTTAAGCCTTGAAACATAACTAAAACTTACCTAAGTCAAAATCATTAATAAAAAATTAGAAAATTAGAAGCAAAAAAGGAGAAAAAGCTCAAGAACCCTAGTTCAAGAACGCAGCATGTTTCCCGCAGTTCCAGCCACAAAATCTAAGTATTTTTCCGTGAATTTCATCACCAGGCATGTGGGATTTCACTAGTGGGTGTCTTTCACCCATTGGGTCCCTAGTTTTCCGTCAGAGTCTTGATTCCCATATCATAATTAGACCTAGGTTTCGAAAACTTCAACAGAACTTCATGAATTTATTAGTTATATGTTACAAATCAGATTATCATGTTATTACTCAGATTATCGCATGAAATTCAGAAACCTAGCTTTGTATTTCTTTAGTTGTTGAATTACACATGCTAGGTCAGATATTCAATTACTTCAGATATACACGTCTTAGTTATTAATGTATCTTTATCAGATTAAATGTTGCATTTTTAGTTTGCATATTCAGTTTTGAGCTATCCAATATTTTATAGAAATTCAGACATAATCAGTTAACTACATAAATCAATGGGAGTAGCTTAATACCGAGTTGCAGGAGGGTTCAACATACCCAATTAGTCCCATAACTACTAGACAAATAGGTTGTAAGTCCCCTCTGTGGGCAATAAGTTTAGTGATCACGTCAGCATGCCTTTATACCTCTGGCAGGGTATATTGGGTCCTCTCGATGGGGCGTATACATCGGACTCCACATTTAGCTCATGTGGTTTTATTGGCGCTTATTAGTAGCTCCCACAGTTCAGTCAGACTCTATTGCGTTGACCATTTACAAGTATATTCAGAATTCAGTTTCAGCATGTTATAAATTGGTCATTGCATCCAGTTAGTTCAGATTTCAGTATATCATGTTCACATTATTAAACTTGCTTTTGTGCTTGTTCAGGTATGTTTTATTTCAGCTTTATTCTATCCTACATGCTCAGTACCTTTCAAGTACTGACGCATACATGCATTACATCTTCTCGTGATGTAGGTTCAAGTTCTCAGCATCTAGATGACGCTTAGATCGATTTCTGATCTTTAGTTCAGCATATTCAGTAGTGAGTCCTCATTCTCCGAGGACCATAGTTATGAGTTTCTTTTCAGTATTTATTCTTTTAGTTTCAGTTTTTGCTAGATTTAGTTGGGGCTTGTCCGAGTATTTCTAGTTCTGTTTTGAGGCTTATTTTAGACATAGGTAGTTCCAGCTTAGTTTTGAGTTAATATTTCCTTTGTATTAAACTCATTGTTTTCAAATATCTTAGTTATAGAATGTGGGTATTCACCAAACTTTTCAGTTTAAATTATGATTTATCTTCTGCACTTAGTTTATTATCTTTAGTATGCTCATGATCATGCCAGCAGGGTTAACTTGGGATCACTTGTGGTGCTAGGTTCCGTGTCCGCACCTCGGGGGTATCTCAGGGCGTCATAAATTATTAACCATTTTAATTCATTAATGGAAGTACCTACACTTTACCTAAACATGTGTATACCCATGCTTATACAATATCCATACAACCTAGATCACATCTAGAATAGGAAAGTAGTAATAAACTTCACATAGTATCATCATAAGAACATATTCATATGTTCATCAATTTCCCTTCAAGGTCATGGTCAACACATATATAACGACAATAAGGTAATAACCGCCACCACCATACCACACAAGGCCATACAAGGCTTCATCAACTACAATACTATAAGGAAAGTATAGGTGATAACTATTATTACCAATTTCTAACCCTTTGATCATCATTGGTCAATACACCTTGTTTATGAACAATTCATATATATAGGGAAGTATCCATGTACAAGTTGCTACAAAGTCATGCTACCATCTAAGACAATATATTACATATGTGGTATAAAGTAGAGAGTTATAGGTCATCAAGTAACTTCCCTAGTTTAGTTCATCAATCATATTGTATCATTAATATTCATTCAAGGCAGTAGCTAAAGAAATCATTACTCAAACGAAATCATAGTTTACCTACCCTAACATTTAGATCATGTCATATACATTACAATAGTCATTTTATAGGCTAGAAGAGTCTAAATCAATCTTTACCAATTCCATGGTTATCTATTCATACTAGATCAATTATACCTAATTATCATCACATTATACATATATGCAGTAGCTAAGGACATTTAACCATGATCGAGTCATAAGACAACCAACCTAACGTCAAGATCACAAGGTACTACTTGATAGGCTAGAAGAAAGTAGACCAATTCATATTAATCATTCTTCACTTTGATAATACATGTTTTAAATTACAATTCAATCATAATATCAACTTAAAACAATATCTATAACCATCATCACCTATTCGAATTTCAACATTAAATCCTAAAAAGGCAGTACTATAGTGAATTCATGGAAATCTAAGCTAAGCATGTCCAAATCTTCATACATTGATCCACATGGATCATTTATCATCAATTCATAATCAATTCATGTAAATAACAGTAGATATACGAAATTCAACGTAAGAGAATTACAATTCAACCATTAACAAACCATTATCACAAAGCCCATGCAAGGACTAAATCGATTTTGAGAAGGTACATGGGTTCATAATGCAGTTGGATTAAAATCACGTTAACACCAATATATTAACATCAATTCATCATGATTTAACCATTTAAAACATTTTTCGAATGAACTCATGGCTAGATTAAAGAAGAAGAACTTTGATCATAAAATCTCCTTTGAATCTTTGAGATTAACTATCTAGATGGAAGGATAACTAGAGATGAAGGATCACCATACCTTTGTCTAGTTGAAAACCTCTAAAACTTGGTGAATAATTCATGGAAATCCAAGCTCCAAGCTCTTCTTGAGCTGCACCAACACTGGTGGTTTCTAGGGAGAATATATTTGGAGGGAAAGGTTTATTTCGTGTAGAGGGGATTGGGAATGGGATGTTCACGTTTTAGATGACTTATATACACCCAAAAATAGCTAAATAAACCTATTAGAGTCAGTTTAGGACGTGGGGTGAATTTCCCATTCACCCCTTAAATAAAATAGACACAAGGTAGCAGTTACAGGCCACCATAGACGGACCCAGTCGACTGGCCGTTGGTCAATCGATTGGCCGTCCTTTGGCTTTCGTCGGTTGGACCTTGACCTATTTTTGGGTTGATACATGCCCAGGCTAAGTTTCAATTGACGATACCTCAACTACGGGCCGTTGGTCAACCAACTGGCCGTCGTTCAGTTCAGTCGATTGACACTGCCAAGGCAGTGTCTCTACTAGCCTTGGGTCCTTTTTGGGGGCCCTTTTTACGAGGCCCTTTTGAAGTCGTACCCGGACGTTTCCCACATAAATACAAACCTTAGAAAGTTGTAGACCTTAGTAATAATTTTCACCCAAAACAAATACTCGCAACTCATCAAAACCTGCAAGGCCCCATAAAGACACACATGAACGTCTCAAGGGCTAACTTTCAAACATCTTAGACGTTCTTCGACGATTGACCTCCAAACTTCTTGAAACTCCATACACTACCATTAAACATCATTATAACTCATTTTAATACTTCTTATTCTCATTTCATACCATTCTATTCATGCATAAACATATGAGGCACATAGGTGACTAGTCATCGAACGTGTTGGTCGCCCCTTGACGTTTGACTTCCAAATCACTTCAAACTTTACACACTTCCTCTAAACCATATTATAAGTCATTTTATGACCTTAAAACCTTATGAAAATCATGTTAGGCTCTAGACGCCCTAACTCATTTTGGGGGTCTTACAAAGAATATGAATGCATAAGTATCTTATGAAGATGTCTTATATGCTATAATGTGAAGTATATGGTATGATGAAGTATATATGATTATACCTAGTTTCTAAATGTGTTTATATGAAAGGATTGCAGATATAGTTACACTTGTACACTTATGCATGAATTAAATGAAGTATAAATATGTGTCGTCTAAGGGTGTTATGTGAAAGGGTTACACACACACACTTTAATGATGATCTAGTCTATATAGAAGCACTTTAAAGGTGTTCTCAAGTGTAACCTAAACTAGATGGTGCTTGAATATGCTATGTCCATGTGAAAGGATATCTCACATGATATAGGTTGATGAACTCTCATCTATAACCTATGAGCTAAGAATATGGGTAGTCAATCCTCTAAAAGCTAATTTAATATAGGCTTTCAATAAAGGGAACTTAGATTAGCACCGAGTGAACTAGAAGATAAGGGGTGTCCCTTCCCACAGTAGGAAGGTAGGTCACCATGGTCCTCACGAGGTGGTTTGCCTCATAGACAAATGGATTAGAGGGATATTACCATAAGTGGATAAATACAATGCCTCAATAGGCATAAAGAGGGTTTCTACATGTACCTCTAAGTTCCATAAATTATGCTTGCCACATAAGATCTAACAAGTGATTTCACTTAGTATGATAGCATGTGATAACGTTCTACCTTAGCTAGGTAGGACACATTTCATTGGTGTAAGGCTCTACAACACTAAATTCCATGTTTAGCACCCATGGTCTTAGTTTCGGGTAAGGCTATAGTTTCCCTAAATAAAAATGGACAATGGAAGTAAATTAAGGAACCTAACTAGGATAACCTAAGGGTAGTTTCTTAGTGTAGGTGTGGATATGGGACTTTACGTATGCATTGCACAAGTAGCTTTTGAGGGAAGTTCAAGAAAGGTGTTCTAAAGTATATGACTATGTTTATGTATTTATGCATGACATTTTAGTATCATCTACTTGTTGTTATGATATGCATGGTATGAGTCGAGATAGATCTATATGAATTGGTTTTATCCCTATATGCATATTGTTGGTCTTAATGACTATATTATGAAGGTCTTGCTTGGCAAGAATGAAGTTTTCTATTCTTGACATGTAATGTATAAAGTGAATGTTATTATTCTTGTGGTATTATGATAGTTTTACTAAGTATGGGTGAGGTTATGGGGTTTCACATGTACATTGCACTAGTAGACTTAGATTAGGATTGAGAGTAATGTCTTATATTAAATGTAATGTGAAGTGTAAGACCCCCAAAAGATCCTAAAATATTTGTATTAAGGTTATAAGGTCCTAAAATGTCTTATAATATGGTTTAGAGGTAGTGTATATAGTTTGAGGTGATTTGGAAGTCAAACATCAAGGGACGACTAAAACGTTCGACGACTAGTCACATATGTGCCTCATGTGTTTATACGTGATTATATTTGTATGTCATGATCTTATGAAGGCTTAAAATGATTTATAATGATTTTTAATGGTACTATATTGAGTTTCGTGCAGTTTGGAGGTCAAACGTCCAAGACGTTCGAAAGATAGCCTTAGACATGCATGTGTATGTCTTGATGGGGCCTATCCTATTTGGACGTGCTACGTGTATTTGTTTTGGGTGAAAATAGTATGTAAGGTTTAAAACTTGTCAAGGGTTGTATTTATGTTGGAAACGTCTGGGTACAACTTCTAAAGGGGCCCATAAAAGGGCCAACAAGAAGGACCCAAGGCTGTCGAGACACTGCCTTGGCAGTGTCAATTGATGAGCCAAAACGATGCCCCGTATGTTGAATGACACCTCGTCGATGGGGAGGCGTCGATGGTCAGTTATCCTGTTGAAGGCTTGTCCAAATGATAGCCTAAGACCCATTTGACGGATGGCAAGGAAGAGCCCGTCGATGGACAACTGCCCCGTCGTTGGGTATGTCGATGCAGGCGGGTGGTGCATCACTGCCTGCAAACAGTTTTATTAAAAGGTTGAATGGGAAATTCACCCCACGTCCTAACCTGACCCTAATAGGTTTATTTAGTGATTTTTGGGTGTATTTAAGGGATCAAACACGGGAACAACCCATTCCCAATCCCTTCTACAAAAAAATAAACTTTCCCTCCAAAAATGTTCTCCCTCGAAACCTCCATTGTTGGTGAATCTCAAGAACAGCTCAGAGCATGGATTCCTATTATTTCTTCATCAAGTTTTAAATTTATTCATGAATATAAAGGTATGGTGATCCTTCATCTCTAGTTATCCTTCCATCTAGAGAGTAAATCTTAAAGTTCCAAAAGAGATTTTATGATCAAAGTTCTTCTTCTTCAATCTAGCCATGGGTTCTTTCCAAAAACGTTTTAAATGGTTAAATAATGATGAATTGATGTTAATTTATTGTTTTGAAAGTGATTTTAATCCAATTGCATGATGAACCCATGTTCCTTCCCTAAATCGATTTAGCGCTTGCATGGGCATTATGATCGTGGCTTGTTAATGGTTGAATTGTGATTCTCTTACGTTAAACTATCTATATCTACAGTTATATATGTGGATTTATAATGAATTGATGATGAAGGATCCATGTGGGTCATTGTATAAAGAATTGAGCATGCCTAGTTAGAATTCTAGGAGTTCACTGTAACATTGGTCCAAATTGATTAAAAGTGGATTTCGAGTATGTTGAGAGTCTTGTAGCTACTGCCTAAGGTTAATATTATGATTGAATTAAAAATATAAATCGTGCATGATCAAGTTGAAGAAGGATTGATATAAATTGATCTAGGTTCTTCTAGTCTATCAAGTGGTAACTTTTGATCTTGACGTTAGGTTGGTTGTCTTGTGACTCGATCATGGTTAATTGTCCTTATCTACTGCCTATATGTATAATGTGATGATAATTAGGTATAATTGATCTTAATATGAATAGATAACCATGGAATTGGTAAAGATTGATTTAGACTCTTCTAGCCTCTAAAGTGAATATTGTAATGAATATGACATGATCTAAATGTTAGGGTAGATAAAGCATGATTTTGTTTGAGTAATGATATCTTTAGCTACTGACCTACCAGTGTATTGTTTATAAATTGTTATTGATAATCAATGCAAGCAAATTGGGTTAAAGATCTATGTTCTTCTACTTTCTAATATATATGTGATGTATTGTATTATATTGTTATATGATATTGTTGCAACTTGTACATGGTTTCTTTTATGATTAAAGTAAATATAGCTACTGCCCTATATATGAATTGTTGATAAAAAAGGTGTATTGATCAATGATGATCAAAGGGTTAGAAATTTGTAAGAATGCTTATCTCTTCTACTTTTCTATATTATTGTAGTTGATGAAGCCTTGTATGGCATTGTGTGGTATGGTCCACATATGCTGGCGGTGTTTACTATATTTTCATTATACATATGTTGACCATGGCCTTGAAGGCAAATTGATGAATATATGAATGAGTGGTTATGATGATCACCCTATGTGTAACTTGTGCCTAGTCTTCTACATTAGTTGTGAATCTAGATTATATTACTATTGTTATGAGTATGTAAATGGTTATGTTAAGATAATGTGTAGGTTCTTCCATTAATGGAGTGTTAAGGGTTGATGATCACTATCCATGTAATCCAATGTGAATGTATGAATAGCAAAATGTTACGAGTCTTAAGTGTAATATGAAATTGACTTGTCTCCTATGCTAAATGTGTTGTGTCGTCTATACTTGAAAGGGTAAGATGGTCTAAGAGGGTGGATTCCTCAATATGATGTTGATAGCCATTATGTGATCATGTTGATGAATGTACACACACTCTCACTTTACATGCATGCTTACAGTAGTATAAGTCATGGTGTCTAAATAAAAGGTAGTTCTCATATTCACTAGTATCTACTACTATGCATGTTAAGCTTATGCATATGAATGTATGATATGTGTTACCTTATCTAGGATGACTTGATAGGTGTACTAGAATGGGAAAGGGTATGGGACCTTGTTTATGCATCGCATATGTGTATCTTGATAGGATAGTTCCTATGTTTGGTTTCTATGTACATGAAAAATGAATATATGGACATGTTATGAATATGATTTATATGATATGATGAAGTATGAATTTTCATAGAGTCTTAGTGGGTTTATATGAAAGGACTGCTCATATAGCTATATCTATAGACTCATGCATTGATATATGAACATGTATGGCCTAAATGTGTTATGTGAAAGGTTTGCTCACATATATGTATACACTCATACACATGGATGATGATCTAGTTAAAAGAGAGGCCTTGAAAGGTGTGCCCAAGATTACTCTAAAACTAGAAAGGCTCTTGAATATGCTATAATCATATGATGTATGAATATCTTAAGCCTATGTATTATGAAAAATGTAATAAAGGCTCTTCAATAAAGGGAACTTAGCTTAGCACCAAGTGAACTTGACAATGAGAGGTGTTGACTTCCCTTGGAGGAAGATTCACCATTTGTTCCTTATAGAGTGTTGACTTCCCTTAGAGGAATACTGACCTATGGATCCACATGAGGTGGTGACTTGCCTTTGAGAAAAGTTCACACATGTTTTCTCATGAGAGGAGGCCCCAATTTCCCAATGGCATGTGGAGGGATTATACCTATGTGTTAGTTACATAAACGATGCTTGCCACATAGGATCTAGCAAAGTGAATTCACTTAGGATGCTAGGATGTATGTTAATGTTCTACCTTGGCTAGGTAGGAACACCTTCCATTGGAGTAAGACTGTACAACACCAAATTCCATGTTTAGCACCCATGGTCTTAGTGTCGGTTAAGGCTATAGTTTCCCTAAAGTAAAATGGACAATAGAAGTAAATAACTAGTATACTAACTAGGATAACTTAAGGGAGGTTACATAGGATAGGTGTAAGTAATGAACCCATCTAGACATTCAACAAGTAGCTCCTTTGGAAGTCCTAGAGAGGTGACCTAATCTATATGATTATGTTCATGTCTTTATGCATGACATTGTAGTATCTATCTACTTGTTATGAAGATGGGCATGGTATGAGTCTATATGATATGATCTTATCCTTATATACACTATGTTGGTCTAAATGACTATATGATGAAGGTTGTCGGCATGAATGAAGTTGTCTTCACTTATATGTTGATGTATGAATTGAATGTTAAGGTTTGTGGTCTCATGAGGGGTTTACTGAATATGTGTGGGGTTACGTGGTTTCACATGTGAATTGCACTAGTAGACAAAGATTGGTGTCATGAACAAGTCTTATAATGATGTATATGAACAGAAGTAAGAATATGTGTAAATAGATGTAATTGACTGTAAAGCCAATAAGTCTTGACTTAAACGTGTCTATGAGGAATTATGCTTATATGATATATGTATTGGCTTATGTAGGTTGTGTGTATGATTCCTTGTGACCTTAAGGTGATGCATTGCACCAAGCATCACTAGAGGGTAACTTGGGAGGTTAATGAAACAAAGAAAAGAATGCTCACTGTAAAGGAGGAAAGAGTTCACTGGAATGTGACTTGGAAATAAAGGCTTTCAATAAAGGGAACTTAGCTTAGGAGCTAGTGAACTTGAAGATGAGGGGTGTCCCTTCCCATTGTAGGAAGGTAGTTCACCATAGTCCTCACGTGGTGGTTAGCCTCATAGCCAAATAACTTAGCGGGATATTTCCATAAGTATATAACTAAAATGCCTCAATAGGCATAAAGAGGGTTTCGACATGTACCTCCACGTTCTATAAACTATGCTTGCCACATAGGATCTAGCATCTGATTTCACTTAGTATGCTAGCATTGGTTAATGTTCTCCCTTGGCTAGGTAGAGAACCTTTGATTAGTGTAAGACTCTACAACACCAAATTCCATGTTTAAAACCCATGGTCTTAGTGTCGGTTACGGCATAGTTTCCTTAAAGTAAAATGGACAATGGAAGTAATGTAAGGACCCTAACTAGGATAACCTAAGGGTAGTTGCTTAGTGTAGGTGGGGGTATGGGAATTCACCTATGCATTGGACAAGTAGATCTTGAGGGAAGTTCTAGAAAGGTATTCTAAAGTATATGACTATGTTTATTTCTTTATGGATGACATCGTAGTATCCTCTACTTGTTGTTGTGATATTCATGGTATGAGTCCAAATGGATCTATAGGAAGTGGTCTTATCCCTATGTGCCTAAAGTTTGTCTTAATGACTATTTATGAAGGTCTTGGTTCGCATGAATGAAGTTGTCTATACTTGACATGTTAATGTATAAAGTGAATGTCATGATGTCTGTGGTCTTATGATAGGTTTACTATGTATGTGTGAGGTTATGGGGCTTCATATATACATTGCACTAGTAGACTAAGATTAGGATATTGAGTAAAGTCTTATGTTAAATATAATGTGAAGTATGTGCCTTGTTGTATGAAATGATTCTATAAAAGTATGTATTGACTTATAAGGCAGTAGTTAAAGAGACCATAACTTAAACGAAATCCTACTACAATTGCCAAGAAATCGAGATTACAGTGATCATGTATAAGAACATATCCTAGTATTTCAAACCACAAACATTCATGTTCATAGGTCACTTATCAAAAAATCACCATCAATATCAAATATACAGATTAGATATAATCAATTCAACATGCTATAATCATAATTCAATCAACACAACGGCACAATCACAATGCCCATACATAGGCTAAAATGAGCGTTGAAGGGGACATGGGTTCATCATGAAATTGGATTAAAATACACGTTAAAATAAATCCCCGTTAAATCAATACATTATCATCAATTTATCATGATTAAGCATTTGAAAACATTTTGAGAAAGAACCCATGACTAGATTGAAAAAGAGGAGATTTGATCATATTTTTCTCTTTAAAAATATTGAGAAGAACTCATTAGATAGAAGATTAACTAGACATGAACGATCACCATACCTTAATGTAGAAGAAAAACTCTAAAACATTGTGAAGAACCCATGGAAATCAAAGCTCTAAGCTGTTCTTGAGCTTCACCTTCAATGGAGGTTTTAGAGAGAATAGTTTTAGAGGGAAATCTAATTTGTGTGAATTGAACTGGAGTGGGGTTGTCACATTTTTTATCACTTAAATACACCCAAAAATAACCATATAAAACATGCATGTTCAGGTTAGCAGGTGGGGTGAATTTTCCATTGACCCCATAAATGGGACAGCGTGCATGCAGTTAAAATGCAGCCTGCTTCGACGGTCAGCCATCAACGCCCCTTAGGCCCATCGACGGGCCGTTGTTGGCCTCCGTTGTTTGGGTCTGTGGCTATCCTTTGAATGAACCTTCTCAAGGCTAATTCCCAATCGACTCTTCACCATCTACGGGGCGTTGGTGGAATGATGTACCGTCCCATGGCTCCGTCCATTGACACTACCAAGGCAATGTCTCGACAACCTTTGGGTCCTCCTTCAGTGCTTCTTGTGAGGCCCTTGGGGAGTTGTACCCAGATATTTCAAACGTAAATATATACCTTTACATCTCAAGGACATTCCACATCAGTTTCAACCAAAATAAACACTTAAACAGATCCAAACATGCAAGGCACACTCGAGACATACAAGTACGTCTCAAGGGCTAACTTTCGAACGTCTTTGACGTTCTTGAACGTTGAACCTCCAAACTTCATGAAACTCTACATACTTCCTATAAACATCATTATAACTCATATAAGGACATGATAAGCTCATCACACACACAAGCACATAAAAACACATATGGCGCCTTGGTGACTAGTCGTCAAACGTCTTGGTCGTCCCTTGACGTTTGACTTCCAAATGACTTTAAATCACCCATGCATACTTTATAACACTTAATTAACATATTCACAAGCTTATAGGTACAGGTGAGGTGATATACACCATAACTCATTTTTGTTGGTCGTACATATAGCTTATGAAGTCAAGTTTAAAGAGTATTAAGGTCAAATCTCAAGGAATGATCAAGATGTTCATAAACTAGTCTTTTGTGTGTTATTTTGTTATTGTGTCTAATGTGTTATGCTTGATATGGAATGTCGTTTGGACAATGGTGACCCTAGTGTCTAGATGATCGCGTTTAGGGTCAAAAATTGCGGGTAGGATTCCCCAAAGACCACCCTAAGGGTCCTTGAAGATGACCCAAACATAAGCCAAAAAGCTGTCAAAAATAGCATGACCAACGACCATCAATGACTCATATGGAGGGTCATATGGATTCGAAAACTTGCAAAAAGGCTTTGAATAGGTAGAGTGTAGTATAAATGGTCAAAAAGTTCAGTCACGACACCTCAAGGACAACTGGAAGGGTCCTTCGAGAGGACCCGAACATGGTCGTTGGTCATGCTGTTTTTGACAGCTTTTTGGCTTACGTTTGGGTCCTCTTCAAGGACCCCTATGGTGGTCTTTGGGGAATCCTACCCAAATGTTTTGACCCTAAACGTGATCATCTAGACACTAGGGTCACCATTGTCCAAACGACATTCCATATCAAGCATAACATATTAGACACAATAACAAAATAACACACAAAAGACTATTTTATGAACATCTGGATCATTCCTTGAGATTTGACCTTAAGACTCTTTAAACTTGACTTCATAAGCTATATGTACGACCATCAAAAATGTGTTATGGTGTCTAGCACCTCATTTGTACCTATAATCTTGTGAAAGATGCTAATTAAGTGTTATAAAGTATGCATTGGTGAATTAAAGTCATTTGAAAGTCAAACATCAAGGGACGACAAAGACGTTCGATGACTAATCACCAAGGCGCCTTATGTATTTTATGTGCTTGTGTGTGTCATGAGCTTATGACATACTTATATGAGTTATAATGATGTTTGTATGAAGTATGTTGATTTTCATGAAGTTTGGAGGTTCAACGTTCAAGAACGTCGAAGACGTTCGAAAGTTAGCCCTTCAGACGTACTTGTATATCTCGAGTGTGCCTTGCATGTTTGGATCTATTTTACGTGTTTGTTTTGGGTGAAACTGATGTGTAATGTCCTTGAGATGTAAAGGTATATATTTACGTTTGAAATGTATGGGTACAACTCCCCAAGGGCCTCACAAGAAGCACTGAAGGAGGACCCAAAGGTTGTCGAGACATTGCCTTGGCAGTGTCAATCGACGGAGCCAAGGGACGGTACATCATTCCACCAACGCCCAGTAGATGGTGAAGCGTCGATTGGGACTTATCCTAGAGAAGTTTCATCCAAAGGACAGCCTCAGACCCAAACAACGAAGGCCAGCAACTGCCCGTCGATGGGCCTAAGGGGCGTTGATGGCTGACCGCCGATGCAGGCTGCATTTTAACTGCATGCACGCTGTCCCATTATGGGGTGAATGGAAAACTCACCCCACGTGCTAACCTGAACATGAATGTTTTATTTGGTTATTTTTGGGTGTTTTAAGTGATCAAAAATGTGACAACCCCATTCCCAGTTCAATTGACACAAATTAGATTTCCCTCTCAAAATATTCTCGCTAAAACCTCCATTGAAGGTGAAGCTCAAGAACAGCTTAGAGCTTTGATTTCCATGGGTTCTTCACAATGTTTTAGAGTTTTTCTTCTACATTAAGGTATGGTGATCGTTCATGTCTAGTTAATCTTCTATCTAGAGAGTTCTTCTCAATGTTTTTAAAGAGAAAAATATGATCAAATCTCCTCTTTTTCAATCTAGTCATGGGTTCTTTCTCAAAATGTTTTCAAAGGCTTAATCATGATAAATTGATGATTATTTATTGATTTAACGGGGATTCATTTTAACGTGTATTTCAATCCAATGCATGATGAACCCATGTCCCCTTCAACTCTCATTTTAGCCTATGTATGGGCATTGTGATCATGCCATTTTATTGATTGAATTATGATTATAGCATGTTGAATTGATTATATCTAATGTGTATATTTGATATTTATGGTGTTTTTTTGATGAGTGACCCATGAACATGAAAGTTTGTGGTTTGAAATATTAGGATATGTTCTTATACATGATCACTGTAATCTCGATTTCTTGGCAATTGTAGTAATATTTAATTTAAGTTATGGTCTCTTTAACTACTGCCTTATATGTGTATTGTTAATTGTTGTATATGTATCTATTGATGATGAATTGTTAGAGAATTGAGTTAGGATGATCATATCATGGTTGAAGGGTAGGTTCACTTAATTCACTCTTGATATATTGAATTGTTCTTATGTGGTATGGTCCACTTATGGTGGCAATATTTAGTTATTGTATATGTATTGTGATCATGGACTTGAAGGAATCAAATGTTAAACGAGATAATGTTGTGATATATGTATATGAAGGTTTTAAGATAATGTCTTAGGAAGTAACTTATGAATGTTAGGGATTATTTGAAGAGCCTATTCCCACACATACACTGATGAATGAAAGAAAATATCTAATGATAATGTAATTAATGTGGGTTGATTGAAATTTTTTCTCAATTCTAATCTAATGAATGAATGGGGGATTTTTTGATGGATTCTTCCCTATGAGTAGGGGTGTAGTGTCTAGTAACAATTTGACACACCCGAAAATTTCCGCGACTTATACTACAGCCCTATATGTTGAGTAATGATGGTTTTAGACCTAAATAATTATAAATAACTTTTTTGAGAAGTATTGGAACAATAGGATTAAAGAAAAGCCTTAACGTCCGAAAACTAGCAAAATTTAACTAGTGACGTCCCTATGTTTGGTGAAGGTTTCAGAGGGTTATATGGAGTCCAAAACTTGCAAAAAGGCTTTGAATAGGTAGAGTGTAGTATAAAGGGTCAAAAAGTTCAGTCACTACATCCCAAGGACAACTGGAAGGGTCCTTGGGGAGGACCCGAACATGGGCGAGCAAGTTGCACAAGCAGCTGCGCGCACGCAAGTTTCTAGTTGCTGCTGCGCGACGCGCAGCCATCACATGGAGATATGGAGTTGGCTTGACGATGGGGTTCTGACATGGACCCTACTTCCTCATGTCAAAAATCTAAAATAAATTGGGTAATTAGCCTCGCGACGCGCACCTACTTCCCACATATCGTAAAAGTCATATTTTGGGTATTTTGACTTCACAAATAAACCCATTTAAGTGAGGGGTCTTTTGGGTAATTTAATGGGTGATTATATAATTTATTAGGGTCATTTATAGGTCCATAGTATCACTCAAACCAAGTCCCACAAGTTAAATTCAAAAATATCTCTCTCTCTCTCTCCCAAATTCTCTCTTCCTCCAAAACTCCATTGAAGACCCATTGAGCTCCAAGAAGAAGATCAAGCCTTCTAGTTTTTCAACCCAATTTTGTGTATTTTTTCATCTAAAAGGTATGGTCACTCTTGGGAATCCTTTCCCCAAGAGGTCCTTCAAAAGATGATTTCTAAATCCCCCAAAACAATGTTTTTTCTCCTCACATGGGTCTTATTTGTAAAACGAAATTGTGAATAAATTTTGATGAATTAATGTTTTTAAGTGTGAATTATAAGTTAATTAATGCATTCATATGAGTTTTCCCTTGACCCATTTCCTTCCCCCAAATCCCTTATTTCTTGTATTGATTAAGGTTAATTGTTGAGGGTGCTGAACGTGTCACTTGTTTACTTTGATTTTAGTCATGTTAATACTTCATGAATTGCCCTATTTCACATGTTGGTTGTGATTTTTTGGGTATTTAAGTATGAAGTCCCATGAAGGGAAATGAGGTATGATCTTGATTCTCCTTTGATCTCAATTATTCAAGGTGAAATCTACTTATGTGATAGTGATGATATATCTAATTATGTCGTTGTGATGTTGGTGATAAGAGTCCCTCATCCCAAACCCTAGATTCTTAATTTGGCTATGAAGTACGTAATTATGTTATGATATGATTATTATATGATTTAATGTAGTTTCTCATGATCATTATAATGTATATAAAGTGAAAGGATAGTTCTCACTTGTGATCACCTATGACTTATTATGATAGGATGTTTACATAAGGGTCTAGAAGAGACTAATGTGAACTTGTGTGATGTCATAAGATGATTACTAAAGGGAATAATTGCTTAGCACCGAAAGGGCATGTAAATGAGATTGAGGTCTCATGTTAGTAAGTCCGGCCTCCCACATGGGTTCCTCACGTTATTCAGTCCGAATTCCCGAATTATTTATTGTCTCATGAGATGGAAACCTCCATGTTAGTAAGTCAAGGTTTTAGAAACAATCTCCTTTACCCTTAACTATGTGCCCACATATGACTCTATCTTAATGGATCCACCTAGATAGCTACGTATGAATGGTTACACCTTAGGCAAGTGTTAACCCTCTCTTTTCGGTGTGGGAGTAGAACACCGATTTCTATGTAGCTCGCATGGTTTCATGTTGGTTATTGCAGATCTTTCCCTAACGTAAAAGTAAATGAATATCTTAAGTATGTGAACTCTTATTAGGGTTGTCTTGAAGGTTTATACATAGGGTAAGGGAGGGTATGGGACTTCTCTTACTCATTGAACATGTGGGGTGCTAAGGGACGGTTCTAGAAGTGTTCTTTTTTATGATTATGACTATGATTATGATTATGTTGATAAGCTATCGAGTAGTACTCATGTATTAATCACATTATGATGAATTATGATAATATGTTGTAAGTATGAAGTGGGTTGCTTAATGTGATATTTAGCCTTGGATAGGATTATGGGGCTCTATCTTTGGCATTGCACAAGTATTGCTTGGGCAATCTATGTGTTGGGTCACTATTATGTTGATTTGACTTATTATGCTTTTGATATATGCATGTTGAGTTAAATTGATAAAAAGCATTATTTTGATTAAATTGTCCTTTTGTCATGCATAGATGATTTTGTGCATAGGAGCCATACTTAGTACATGTGGTTTGTAGTAACCCATATTTTCTCCCTTTTTCCCAAACATTTTAGGTTCGGGCCATTGAGGAGATTCGTGGTCATTGAAGAAGAAGACTTGGTTCTCCTAAGTCAATTGGTGAGTCCTCATGAGTTCCAAGGATAAAGCCACTCATCAAGCCTTATTAGTCTTGTCTATGTTTTGAGATAATTATTCCATTCTCATGTTGAGACTTTCATTGTAGCCTATATTGCATATTGTAATATACTAAGGGCTATGCTCAAACTATTGTGATTCACTTTATAGATGGTTTAATGTGAGACAAATTATTAGACAAAATTCCTATATGTTGTATGTTGTTTATGCGAAAAGCCTATGTATGTTTACTATGTACAGGTCTATGTAAATGTCACGACCCGAAAGCACCCCCTAAAAGTTAGGGAAACCTTTGAATCATGACCAGGCGTACTTGGCCCCTTTGGGGTCTCGTACAAGCCCTCTAACTAGCATTCATAACATAAAGCATGAAAAGTAGTGCGGAATTTAAAACTTTTCACGATAATAATAATAAAAGAAGTCTTTTCATAAATACTAGGAAATCTTATCGTCACAAGCCAACTTAAGGAAACAACTTAAAAATCTTAGGGACACGGCCCCTTTACAATAAAAGTAAATACATTTTCAAGTCTTAATAAAGAAACTAAGAAACATAAAACTATGTCCTCGAATATATGAGGACATACCCAATTCTTGAGAGATAGAATTTCCAAGCTTCAACTCTGATCCTCCAAAAATGCTTCCAACCTATACTCATAAGGTATATAACAGTATGGGGTTAGTAAAACAATGTACTAAGTATGGCATATGCAAAAACATACGAAAAGGGACATTTTAGTAAAAATAACTTTTCATGCAATTAAAGCAATATTCATGAATCTAGAAACAAACCAACATAAGAATCGACAATCACCACTTTATGGCAACTTTACCAAAACTTAGAGTAATCAAAAGGAACATTTCAATGAACTTACTAAACTTACAATGAAAATTGAATAAACCATCACAGTGAACATAATGGATTCTTACAATGGAGACCTTACAGTGAATGGCACGGTCCAAGTCATATGAACTCTTTTCCTTTGAAGTTGCCCTAACCCAAGGTTATCCTAAGACTCCCTAAGGTGAGCTAACAAGGGATTTTCATTACACCTCCCTTCAAAGCACACCAAAGCGACCCTTAATACTACCAAATCTTAGGCTTACTTCATTGGAAATCAAATCCACGCCCTTGGCTAACATATGCAAAACACTCATGGAAATATAGGTCATACCAAGTGCAATGTGAGAGTAGCATCCCATACTACCACTAACACTTAGTACTCCTAATGGATTCCATTTACTCAAGTACACCACAATGATCTTCCATAACACTACACCATAGTACTCATTCACACGGATTTCATGAAGGTACTCTTCTCCCATAGTAGGTATAGGTCACACCAAGTGCAATGTTAGAATAGCATCCCATACTACTACTCCCACTTAATGCTCCTACTCGGTAACTAATGTGGATTGAGCACTTCACGACATACATACACAAATTCAACAATATACAAGATAATTAGTTTCAAATCAATTCTTTTGTGGGAGTTAGCTTAACCGACAAAGACCATGAGAGCTAGACATGGAATCCCGATATTAACCCCTATCGGATGAGGGATCCTTACTTGCCTAGTGTAAGGTCATGCTTCTTAGCGTTTACATGGCTTTTGCAATAGCTACACCTATGCGGTCACATAGTTAAGGGATAAGGAGATTGCTACTAAGTAACTCACACTCTACTAACGAGGAGTACTCATCTCAAGAGGTACTTTGGATTACAACATCTCAACTCACTAAGTGCAATCCACCTCCATTTCATATCCTCTCGGTGCTAGGCATAACTCCCCACGGATTTCTCAGTATAATAGTCTATCTTAAAAAGCTCACTAGGAATGGAGAGGTTGCTACTAGACACTATGTCTCAACTCACGAAGTGTGTCCATCTCAAGATTCCCCTTTTTGCTCAACTTGGCATAATACATTCTTTAAAGTGTGTGTGTACATGTGTACACTTTGCATATAAGCATCATCTCATTATCAACAAGTCCTACGCATACTTTAACCTCGATTCATCGAGTTGCACACTTTACATGCTTCTCATAATCATATACTTTATTTAGACATAAACTAGGTCAAGCATGCAATTCAAGCTACACCAAACACAATAGAAGACCCATATACAATATATCTGCATTTAACCTATTAGACCTTCAAGATTACCTACTCAACACATACTAAACAACATCAAGCTCATCAATTAGCACCGCCACCCATAAGGTGGACATACCATTCAAATAGCAATTCATAATAAGAAATATACAATGAGAACAACTCATCAACAATTCAAACCATCATCACCCATATTCAATTTATCAACGTTTCACCATATTAAGTCCCTTAGGGCAGTAGCTACACCAACACGACATACACAAGAAGACCCAAGTTCATACCTTACTAAAATCATGCTCACATAACCCATTTTTAAGTCAAAAGTTGAAGTATGCATAAACAAGAGTTTCATGGAGTTTTAACATCAAAATCATCAATCAAACCAATATAAATACATTTAAACCATTATAACTTAAATACAAGAAAACCCATACTAGAAATCAAAGTTAGAAGAAGTTTGAGTTTAGAAACCCTTTTTGAAAACCATTTTGGAAATTGGCTTCTTGAATGAAAAGATATTCAAGAATGGATACCATACCTTTAAGAGAAGTAAATCCACTAATTTTGATGAAGAAACAATTCCAAGGCAGCCCTCCTTTCCTTCTTGACTTCTAGCTTCCAATGGAGTCTTGAGAGAGTTTCTTTAGAGAGAGAGAGAGTTGAATTTAGAAATGAGGGGGTCTTGTCTAGGTCTACGGTTTAAAACTCATTTAATATAACATAAAAAACCCTTAAAAAACCGTCCACACTCTTATTTAGACGTGGGGTGAATTTACAAGTTCACCCCTAACTTGGCAGAAAAATATGCGCACAGGGACAAGGCTTGCAACGACCTGCTTGTGACGGGGCATCACGGGTGCAACGGCCCGTCCTGACCATCCGTTGCAAGCGTCAGTGGCTTGAAAAGGGTCCTCTCTACACCCTTGAACAAGTCCCCCACGACGGAACATTGTGACGGGGCGTCACAGCCATGACTGGCCGTCGACTGCTCTGTCGCCATGGCTGCCTGGGACAGCCTGCTTACCAGGTTTTGGGTCATTCCTCAAGGACGCTTCGATGGTCCTTGGGGATAATTTCCCGGACGTTTCCAACACAAATATGATCATATATAAGATTAACACCTCTCACATGAATTTCATACAAAACAAACACATAAAACTCGACGAAACTCATCTAGACGTACAAGATCGACTCAAGGCATATCTTTCGAATGCCTTGGACGTTCTCAGTCGTTTGACCTCCAAACTTCACGAAACTTTGCACACCGCCTAAGGACACTAAACTAACTCCGTTTAACTTAAAATCAACTCAAGAAACAATCATGAGGCTCTAGTTCATCTTAGTTCATTTTGGGTCGTTATAGTAAACCTCCTTGCTATATAAGCAAAAGTTTTTAATTTTCCCATATTTTATTTCCTATGATGTGCTATGACTAATTTTAAGGGATTGTCTTAGACATCGTAGTGGACGATGACGCTGGTTACGCCTAGAAGGTACTTTGGGTCGTAACACAATCTCAATATTCTTTAGACCATTCCAATGAATGAATGATAGGTTGGGATGGGTGCTCTCCCTTTTGTAGAGGTTGAGTGTTTGGTAGAAATTGCTTAACCTATAGCTAATGAATGTAGGGAATGTCTAATACTCTATGGGGATTAACGCTAAGCACGGAGAGGATATGAAATAGTATGGATACTTCCCCGTGAGTAGAGGTGGAGTATCTAGTAGTAACCTTTTGAACGGATGCTTCCCCGTGAGTAGAGGTGGAGTATCTAGTAGAAATCTCCCTATCCCTTAATTATGTGCATGCATAGGACTAGTTTGTGCTTTTTCACGAAAAGGCTAAACAAATCACCCTACCTTAGGCAAGTGGAGATCCCTCATCCTCTAGGGGTTAATACAAGGATTCCAAGTTAGGTTCTCATAGTCTATGTCTGTTTATCTTACCCCCACAAAAGAATGTAATGTACTAGGTCTTCCTTAGATTGTACTACTTAGGGGAGTTGGTGGAATGAGACACCATTTATACAATGCAGAAGTGGACATTTTAAGGGAGTCTTTGTGTGTCATTTTGAATGAAATTAATGAATGGGATCTTATATTATGTCAATGAATCATGTTGGTCTTAGGTCTAATGTTAATGAAGGTATTATGACTAGTTCAATGTGATGTTCCTAATATAGGGTTATTCTAAAGGTGCACTTGGTGTGAGTAGTAGTAAGGGATGCTACTTGCACATTGCACTAGAGTAACTTAGAGTTATCTTAGTAAGGGTTATTTTGTGATGATAATGGCTTGTATTATGACTATCTATTTATGAATGAATGTGGTTGATTTGAAAGGGGTACCATGTGAGTCCATCATTGGTGACCTTATATTGTTTCTTAGGTATGAATGGTTGTATGGGACATTATCCACACATTGTAAAAAGTGATGCTTGAGGGTTACTTGAGGTGAAGCGGTAAAGGAAAGGTAATGGTCTACATGTAACGAATTTGTCTTAATGTAAATAATGATTTCTATGTGTGTACAAACACTTCAAATGAACTAGGATAAAATAAAGACTCTCATGTGCTTCAAGAGTTAATAACTTTTTTATAAGGTGTGTCACAACTTGTAAGAGGTCTTTAAAAGAGTTTGGAAGTGAAACATCAAAGAACGACCAAGTCATTTTTTACGCGTTGTTTGGTGTCTAAAATGATAGGAGGTGACCCTAATATGTAGATGGTAATTTTTAGGGTAGCAAACGTCTGGGTATAACTCCCCAAGTACCACCCTAGTGATCCTTGAAGAGGACTCAAGCATTTGCGAAAAGATACCAAAAAAACAACATTGAACCACGACCCCATCGACACTAGTAAACCCGTCGACGCCTCGTCAAAAGGGGGTGTGGCTCGACACTTAGTTGTTGGAGCTTAAACCTTAAATGAAGAGACTCTGATCAAGACGATGGAGAATCAGGGTGGGCCGTTGTACACTCAGCGCTCTGTCAACTACTGGACGTCATTTGGTGCCTGCAATTCTTCAATAGCCTCGGCCAAGTGAGGGGTGAATTAGGAAATTCACTCCACGTCCTGATCAATTCCTAGACGGTTGTTTTAGGCTTTTCATGTATTATATGTTAGTTTAAATAACTAGCCCTAAATTAGACTACACTTTCCCAAATCAAAACCCCTTTCCCAAATAGAAATCTCTCAAGAATCCATGGGAACTTGAACCCAAGTTGAAGATAGGATTGAATATTCTCAGTTGTTTCTCCATAAATTTCATGAGATTTCAACTAGTAAGGTATGGTAATTTCATCCTTGTCTGTTCTCTCATTCAAGGAGCTAATTCCAAAGGCTTTTCAAAGATTTGCAAAAAAACTTGAAACTCTATTTTTAATTCTAAGCATGGCTTCTTGCATAAAAAAGTTTAAATTGATGTTTTATGAAGTATTCAATGTTAACTTATGGTATTTTGATAAAAAAAAATGCAGGAACTCATGTATTTCTTGAGTTCCTAATTTTAGCTCTAAATTGAAGATATTGATTATGATCTAATTAGGTAGAATTAATGTTTAAATTGTTATGGGATATTGAATTATATGTTGATAAGGTTTGAAATTTTTCATAGTTTTCCTTATAGTATTTGTATTTATATTGGGTTTTGTTGGATCATTGATATGGATGAATTGTTTGTCTAATCTTATGGACATTGTCATTGGTAATATCTCTTGTTGTGTGAATTTGTTGGAAAGGCTATGGAATGATGATTATGGCTATTTGAAGTTTGTGAGTTTCCTAATTCCCTTATTTGATGTATAATTAATATTGAATTGCTGTTGATCGGTATGGTCCATGTAACACTGCGAAAGTCCATGACCTTAACTAGAGATTCACATGTTGATCTAAGTTTAGTAACACTTTCGTAAGGCCAAAAATAATGTTAATAAACCATTTAGGAAGTTTTGGAGTCAAGACATCAAGAAACGTCAATGATGTCCGGAAGCTAGTCTACTTTAACTTGTGAAATGTCATTAGGTTTTGGGAAGGTTTAGAGGTGTTGTATGAGGTCTAAATCTTGTAAAATTACTTTGAATAGGTAAAAACTAGTATATAGAGTGAACAATGTCTAGGTACGACTCCCCAAGGGTCACCCTAGGGGTCCACGAAAGGACCCCAAACTTGGCTTGGCAAGCTGCCAAGGCAGCAGCAAAATTACACATAGGAGAAAAAAGTCTCCGTCGCCTACTTGGATGTCCCTTGGTCAATGTTCAAGTCTGCGTCGCGAGCAGGTTGTGGAATCCACTGTCTCAAAAAATAATTTAGAAAATGTTGGAGGAGCAGCTCCGTGTTACGTACTTGTTCCCTGACGAAAATCTGAAAATTAGAATTCTAGTTTGACTTCATTAAAGTGTCAACTTAAGTGAGGGGTCTTTTATGTATTTCATGGGATGTCTATATATTGATTTTAAATCAATTTTTCCTCACATTAACTCACTCAAATCAAATCCCCAAATAAAAACCAAAAGTTCTCACCTCTCTCTATTCAACCTCCATTGGAGGAAGAAGAATGCTTGAAGAAGAAGACCAATTTCTCTAGGATTTAACTTGAATTTTGTGGATTAATCTTTATTAAGGTATGGTTTATTCACTCTTGGAATTCCTTTTCCCAAGAGTTCCTTTAAAAGTTGATTTTTGTAACACCCAATTCCAAGGGTTTTTCTTTTCTAATGGGTTTTCTTCTAAACATCAAATTGATAGTTGATTATGATTAATTGTGATTTCCTATGAATAATTAAGTGTATATTGTTGGGTAATTGATTTTAATTGATGGAATTTCATGTAGATCATGTCCTTTCCCAGAATTCCCCAAATCTTTGATCTTGCTTATGAATTGATGGGAATTGATCAATATATTGATTGTTAGACCTGTTTTATCTATTCTAATTCATTCATGGATCGCCTAGGGTAATTTATTGTTGGGATTGGATCTATTTCTTGAAGAATTCATGAAGAAACATATTCCCCTTAACCCTAGGTTATGAATTAAAGTTAATTGGGATAGGGATGATGCAATTCACTTCATTATTGTGTTAATTACTATTGTGTGATGATATTACACCCATTACTGGGTTAAATTGGATTGTTGATGGTAAAACCTTGATGTTGTCTTGTGAAGGAGATTGGGGTAAGTCTTATGATCTCAATCCTTTACTTCAATTATGATTACTTCTGTTTAGTGATGAAGTTGTATTAAAGTATACCTTATGATAAGATAGCTTAGGGTTGGTATGATGTTGAATTGGAATGTCTTGTGAGTTGTTGGCTAAGATTTAATGATATAAGGATGGTGATGACTTACCTATGTGCCTTATCATACTGTAAATATGTAAATGTGCCAACCTCATATGTGTGAATTGTAATGAAAGGACAATACTCATGCAATTCCTATTAAGCTTTGATGATGATTATATAAGGTATAGACCCTATGACAAAAATTAAGCTATGATGATTAATAAAAGCTTAAACACATTTCAAAAGGTACTCTATATTAGCACCGAGTGAATATGTATGTGAGGGGTGGCGCCTCCCAACGGAGGAAAGATAGGTTTCACCATTGTTCTCACGGGGTGGATAGCCTCATAATCCAAAAAGGGCATAGAGTGATATTTCCATGACATCCCCAAGCTCCATAAATGATGTTATCACCATACGAATACTAGCTAGTGGATCCACCTAGATGCTACGTTCATGTTTTGTTCTACTTTGGCCGGTACACCACCTTCCATCGGTGTAAGACTTTTACAACACCGGATTACACAATTATCTCTTTTGGTCTATGTCGGTTAACGAAAGTGTTCCCGAAAGTAAAAATGAAGTAATAGAGTGAACACTAGCTAGGGTGACTTAAGATGTTTGAGTTAGCGTAGGTAGGGGTATGGGACTTTACCTATGTCTTGCACTAGTTTGCCTTGAGGGAAGCCTTAGGAGGTTGTTCTTATCTTCTTATGCTCTTATAAAGTTACTATTATATATGTGTTGACTTTACTTGTTATTGATTACATATGATGTTAAATTCACTTATGAACATGATGTTGGTCTAAATTTCTAAAGTATGAGTAGGATTACTCTTGATGACATGTTATATGAAGTTAGGCATTGCTTATAGTCATTTGTTTGGTTTACTTGATTGAGTAGGGTTATGGGGCTTTACTTGGTAATCACACTTGTAGGCTATATGATGGGTTATGGGTAAGGGTCTTGATTATATTATGATTTTATGAACTCTTATATATGTTGACTTGACTATACTTGAAGATGTTGGTATTGTGTTGCATATCGTTTTGACTTAAGAGTTAGGTATTCATTGATTTATATGGGTTCTTGTATGTGCATGAGGCTTTTCAAAGTAAATTAGCATGTTGAACAAATGTCCTCTTTAGCATGATTTCAATTGTTTTATGTGCATATACTCATACTTAGTACAAGTATGTACTAACCCATGTTTTATGTTTACTACAAAATGTAGGGTTCAGCCGTTGAGCTTATAGAAGGCCTATGAAGATTACTTGGATATTCCCCAAGTGTTCGGTAGGTCCTCACCTTCTTAGGACGATGCCATTATCAAATCTATTGTTGTTGTTCTAGTTATAAGACTTGTAGTTCTTTCCTTTTCTCTTGGAGACAATTGTTATATAAGCCTATATGAAGCTCTTTGTTGTAATGAAGTATGGGTTAAACCCAATTGTTGTATTCGTTTTAGATGGTTCAAATATGAGATATATTATAGACTACCTATGAGATTATGTTCCTATACTATGTATGTGAAATAAAAGTAGAAGCCTATGTAGTGCTCCCTATTGCGAATAGTCTAAGTAAACTCCCTAAATATATATTTTGTGTACGCGAGAGGTATATGTAAAACTCAATGTAAGTGTAATTAAAAAGAATAAATTTTCCGCGTTTTAATCTATTAATGTAATGATGTAAGCTAAGAGGCTAGTCTTAATCCTAGATTTGGACGACGACGCCGGTTACGTCTAGGGGTGCTCCCCAGATGTGACAAACTTGGTATCGGAGCATGAGGTTGAATATTGTTAAGATTGATGTATCATTGAACTACGTCTATGTAGGTTTTTATTCATATTTGTGAAGCGCACCACACTTATGAGTGTGAAGCTATATGTTGCTTCGAAAATTCTCATTTTCTTGGAAATTCAATTTTGTTTTGCTAGATTCTAGATTTCACTTAAACCATGTATTGTGGCTTAGGTATGAATACTCGAAGGGCAGCTGCACGAAGACTTGATGAAGATATTGCTAATGCGGGAGTTCTTCCCCATGGCTATCAAGATCCTCCTCTTGAAGAAGTTACTAATGATGAGCAAGCTTCGGCCAATCCTCCGGCCTTGTCGGATGGGGACATAAGGGCAACCTTTATCCATATGGCCCAATCTATTACTACTCAAGCATAAGCCGTCACTAATCTAGCTCAATCCATGACGTCCGAAGCTATCCGGGAGGTGGTACCCCGAGGAAAACAATATGTTAGCACCATGTCCTCCCGTTTGAGGGATTTTACAAGGTTGAATCCCCCTATCTTCTATGGGTCCAAAGTGGAGGAAGACCCCCAAGAGGTCATTGATGAAGTCTACAAAATACTCTATGCTATGGGGTTGACTACTAGTGAGATGGCTGAGTTACCAACCTACCAACTCAAGGACGGGGCCCAAACTTGGTACGTCCTATAGAGATACAATACGCCTTTAAGGGGTGGTCAGGTGAAATGGGAGATTTTCAAGAAGGCTTTTCTTGATAGGTTCTTTCCAATTGAAAAGAGGGAAGCGAGGGTGGAAAAATTCACGAACGTTCGTCAAGGAGATATGAGTGTGCTTAACTACTCTTTGAAATTTACTAAGTAGTCAAATTATGCTCCTTGATTGGTTTCCAACCAAAGGGATGAGATGATCCACTTTGTGACGGGATTGTCTGATCATTTGAAAGAAGAACTTCATTCAGCTATGATACATGATAATATGAATATTTTTTGCCTCATGGTTCATGCTCAACAAGTGGAGGAGACAGGAATTAAGAGGAAAAGTAGAGATTCCAATACGGCAAAGTCATTTGGTAGTGATTCTTCAAAGGGTAGGCTTGATATCTTAGACAAGCCTAGGTTCAAAAAGTGGTTTTCTAATCAAGTTCATTCCAAGTTCCCTAAGGCTCGTGATGATAGGGTGTCTAACTCTAAGCCTAAAAAGGGAAGGGGTACTAGTTCACCAACCAAGAAGCCATCTTTTGGAGAGTGTGGAAAGTAGCATTATGGTGATTGCCTTATTGGGACGGACAATTACTTTAGTTGTGGTAATATTGTCCACAAGGTAAAGGATTACCCAAACTTTAAGGGTCAAAACAAAGGTAGTGGACAAGCTCAAGCAAGTGGTTCAAATGTGGATCCTCAAAATAAGAATCGCTTTTATGCTCTCGCTATAGGGGTGAGCAAGAGACTTCACCAGATGTGGTGAACGGTATGTTGAAAGTATTTTCTATAGATTTATATGGTTTACTTGATCTCGGTCCTACCTTTCATTTGTTACTTCTTTAGTATCTAAAAAGTTTGACATTTTCCCTGACATCTTGAATGAACCTTTTATGGTGTCTACCCCGATAGGTGAGTTGGTTTTTGCTAAAAGAGTATATAGAAATTGCCCTATAATGTTGCCCAATAGAGTTACTCATGTGAAATTAGTAGAACTTGATATGGTTGATTGTGATGTCATTTTTGAAATGTATTGGTTGAATGCTTGTTTCGCTTTCATATATTTTAGAGAAAGTGTGGTGAAGTTTAACTTTCCTAATGAACTCGTCTTAGAGTTGAAGGGGGGGAAATGCAATCCCTAGAGGTCGTATCATTTGTTGTCTAAAGGATTTTAAGATGATCACGAAAGGGTGTTTATACCATATAGTAAGAGTCAAATATTTAGACTCCAAAATTCCTCCCATTGAGTCGATCCCCGTAGTGAGGGAATTTCTGGAGGTCTTCCCTAATGATCTTCGATGTATTCCTCCCGAATGGGAAATTGATTTTGGTGTCGACTTATTATCGGATACAAATCCCATTTCAATTCCTACTTATTGGATGGCTCCGACCGAATTACAGGAGTTGAAGGCTCAGCTTAAAGATTTACTAGACAAGGGTTTTATTAGGCCTAGTATTTCACCATGGGGCGCTCCGGTATTGTTCGTGAAGATAAAGGATGGGTCCCTTAGGATGTGTATCGATTAGCGTCAACTCAACAAAGTCACAATAAAGAAGAAGTATCATCTCCCTCAGATTGATGATTTATTTGATCAACTATAAGGTGCGAGTTACTTTTAAATGATTAACTTTAAATCGGGATATCACCAACTTAGAGTGAGAGGTGAAGATATTCCCAAGATGAATTTTCAAACAACATATGGTCATTATGAGTTCCTAGTCATGTCGTTTGGATTGACTAATGCCCCAGCGGCATTTGTGGATCTCACGAATAGGGTGTTTTGAAACTATCTTGATGCATTCGTGATTGTCTTTATTGATGATATATTGGTGTATTCAAAGAGTGAGGGTGATCATATGGGCCATTTGAGAGTTGTTTTGCAAGTACTTAAGGAGCATCAACTATTTTCCAAGTATAGAAAATGCGAGTTTTGGTTGAGGTCGGTAGTGTTTCTTGGTCATATTATCTCTAGTGAGGTGTTGAGGTTGATCCACGGAAGACCAAACCAGTGAAAAATTTTCCTAGACCTTTGGCTCCTACAGATTTAGTATTTTCTTAGGCCTATCCGGTTATTATAGAAGGTTTGTCGAAGGGTTGTGTCACACCCAAAATTTGGACACCGGATGAGACTGGCGTCGTTAACCTCTCAGAGGTCGCAGACAAGCCTCTTCTTAGCATTCGTCATAACATGCGATAGTAAATAGCGGAAACATTAAAAAATTTTAATATACTAATTGAAGTATACTTAGTCTTCATACTTAATATTCATACGGTGTTCTAAAACTTGTATCACATATAAAAAACCATCTAAGAGTGCAAATTCGGACTTAGCCAATAATCGTCAATATGACATATAGTCTTTAATACAAAATAATCCAAGGAACATAACGGAATAACATATTCTAAAAACTACTAAATCTTCATAAGGCTGGAAATTGAAATGGTAACGTCCCGAACTTGAGGACCTACCATGACTTGGAGAAAGAGTTCAAAGCTTCTTCAAATCGACCTGCTTAACTTCAATGGCGGAACCTACAATTGTAGTAATATAAAGTAATGGGGTTAGTACACCACATGTACTAAGTATGGGTATATACACATAACATATAGGGACATGCATGAAAAAATGGATCATTTATCAACTCTTTAGAAAACATGCTAAGTCGTATGAAAATATTCAATGCACATACCATATAACACATACAAGTTATGGATTTCATGAAACTTAAAGCATGATCACAATCAAAGACATATTATCATAGATTCATTTTTACCAATGACCTCATCCCCCACCTACAAGTGCAATGGTCATGTCAAGCCCCATAACCCCACATAACCGAGTAGATAAGATAGGAGACCACAAGTAAAGCTTTGCTTTATTTAACTTGTAAAATAGTTAGTCATCACTTCATATAGCAAATAACCAAATCACATATTTATCATAATGCCCAACATTCATGTAAGAGTAATATCATATATCATAAACATATATCTTTGAATTCATCATATTACTTAAGAACAATCTCCTAAGACTTCCCTTAGAGTCAACTTGTGAAATGTCTAGGTAGCGTTCCATACCATTACCTATACTAAGACAACTCCTTAAGTCAGCATGTCAAAATTCATTTAGTCTTTCATTTTACATGAGGGAACATATCCATTAACCGACATAGACCATGTGAGCTAAACATGGAATCTGGTGTCTTCCCCACACCGAAAAGAGGTGATCCTACCGGCCAAAGTAGAACCGAACATGACGTAGCTTTCTAGGTGGATCCACTAGCTAGTATCCTATGGTGGCAGCATAGTTCAAGAACTAGGAGATGTATTAGAGACCCATAGTTCCACATTACATGTAAGCCTCAATCTCATGAGAATCTTTGTGAACCTACCTTCTCGCTAGTGAAGGACACTTCCCATATCTAGTTCATTGGTGCTTAGCTTAAGTCCCTTTTCTTGAAATAACCTTTAATTTGTCTTTTATAAGAACTTATCATAGGTCATAGGAGATTATCTCCTTGTAAAACAAGATCATGAGCTCTTTTAGGTTAGATGAGAATTGTCCTTTCATCTTAACCCTTCATACGTGAGATTTACATGGCATAGTCATCTTGTGTAAAGCATATAAGAGAGTATCATTACTTGCATATTCATATTCTTATCATAATCTCAAGATTTACATGTTCATAGTACATCATATTCACATAGCAACAGCATACATACTTTCATAACATAGCATTATGACTAATAGGCTAGCATAAACATCTAAGAGTAATCACGTTTAGAAGACTTACCTCTTGCTTCCAAGAATCTTATTCATCATGCAATATTCATAATCATAGATAGTGAAATACTCAATGAATTAATCAAGAACAACTCATAAAATCATGTACAAGATCAATGCATAACATAGAAGAAGGGAAACGGGTCATTAAAGGGTTCATTCAAACCTTAAATTCTGACCCTAACGTTTTCACGTTATCAAACAATACAATCAACCCATTCGAAACCATCACAAAGAGAAATATCATATATCACACGTTAGTCAAACATTATCAATCAATTATTCAACAATTCATGTGAAATTAGATATATAAAATGTTTACTTTTCATTGAATATCATAAATCTAGGGTTAGGAAGAAAATCCGTTTTGTAGAGTAAAAACCCTAGTATTTGAAGTTCTTGAAAGCTTATCTTGAAGTGAACTCTTGGGGAAAGAAATCCCAAGAGTGAAAACCCATACGTTATAAATGAAGAATCCACGAAATCTGATTGGAAACTTCAATATCTTCGTCTTCTTCCTTAAGCTTTTCTTGTTCTTAAATGGAGTTTGAAAAAAGAGAGCGTTCTTGAGAGATTAAGAGAATTTCGTTTGATTCTGATTTGGGACATGTAATTGTGGTCTAAAACTGACCTAATATAAATATATAGACGTCCCAAGAATTACCCTAAAGATCCTCCTCATAAATTACCTAAAACTCCCCTCCTAAAATAACTATAACTAGGAGAACATTTGACTAAGGGTCTTCGGGTTTGATCAGGAGTTAAATTAATTAATTAAGTTGCTAATTTAATTAATTAAAGTACCTAGGGTAATTACTAAATTGACCCTAAGTCGTTAGGACCATAACCAACCCCATTGGACTATCCTAGGTTAGGTACTAGGATGTTTCTTTAGTTAGTTTTTCGGTTAATGCACCCGCTTAGGTCTTAGGATTTTGCGCACACTAGTTAGTTAATTTTTGTTAGTCCTAGGTTATTTAGTTAGTTACGGACCTTAGTTAAGACCTTGAATTAGTTAGTGTAACGACCCGGATTCTTGAATCCGAATCCCCTCCGGCGTCGTTGACCTCTCAGAGGTCGCAGACAAGACTGATCTTGCATTCATCACATTCATCTAGTTAAATTTGCGGAAAATTTAAAACTTTTAAATGTATGAAGTATAAATAGACTTCATATCATTATTTCATGAATTCGTCATATACTAAGCTCAACATAAATGTAACAACCATCTATCATAGGAATGAATTCGAAACAGAATAAGAATATATCATAAATACATTTGCCAAACACGGACTTATTACAAAAGCTTCAAAATGAAATTACGAAAGAAACACTAGGGACAACATCCACTCGATATGTCTAAAACTAAGGCTAGACTAAAACTGTAGCATCCTCGAAATTAAGAGGACCTACCAAATGGTCTGGAGAAACGCTGATGTCTAAACCGTTGCAAGAGTCGTCAATTTGTCCTTTAACCTGCATCTATAAAATAGTAAAATGTAGGGGGTTAGTACACCACTTGTACTAAGTATGGGTATATGCACACATACACATAAAGCTATGCATGATCAATGAAATCTCTTCCTAAGCAACATGCCATTTCTGGAGAGTCTAGTCATTTGACTTTCCTAATTCGTTAGTTGTGAAATGTGGTATGAATATGATGTATTTTAATGCATTCAAAGCACACAACTCATTTTCTATATGATTACAAGACATTAGTATCATCAACATAATTTTAGAACAACTCGAGCGAAGATTTGAGATTTTGATCCTCTTAGGCAGAGAGCTCCTCTTTGTATACTTAGATTATTTTTCAGTCTTTTTCTTCTTCCTGTGGTGTAGTTCAATAACTCCTTTGGTCCTATGTTTTACTTACAAGTGCAATGATTCATTGTATTCCCATACACACAATGAATCAAGTAGGTAATTCAAGAGATTAAGGAAATGGCTTAACTACAATTTGGGGCATGAATATATTTACAAGTCAATACTTATTGACTATACTCATTCTTTAGTTGATTGCATAATGTGCATAGTTCTTGGGGCATATCATTAAAGACTATAATCTTGCTTAGTTTGGGCAGGAATTCTTTATAAACAAATCTTTAGTGACTATTCCTATTATTGTATTATTGGACTAATGTAAGAAGTCATTATAAGTCAATCTTATTTGGCTAATATCTTCTGCCAATAATATAAAGTCATTATAAGCCAATTTATTTGGCTTTATCATTTTCATAACATGAGGATTCATTATTAGCTATGCCCTTTACTTATTGTAAACTTTATTGGACAAGATTTGACTATCCTTACAATAAGTTATTCATTACATCAAGTATTCATTACATTTCATAAGCCATTCTCTATTGATTATGCCATTGATTTCATTACATTCATGTTTTATATATTATACATTTCATATACACGAGACCTTGGAATCATTGATATAGCATTAAGACATCTCAAGTGAGGACCCAACATATGGGACCTCAACCCGAGGGCCTTCTTTAGCAAACACAGAGTCTGCTTCATTCGTTCATTTGTACTTCACATTATTTATTTAATTCATTCGTAGGCTGGTGTAAACACCAGCTATACCTAGGATGAAGTTTAGGACTCTCATCGGGATTATGAAGTGCAATGACCAAGAATGACCTAATGTCATTACTTGAATCTGATTTCATCTCCTGATTGTCCTGCACAAACACCTTCTGTATCGTTCATTTCTTTATCTTTCATACTTTGAGGAAATTCAATTTTAACCGACATAGATCATGTGAGCTCATGAAATCCGGTGTCTTCCCCACACCTAAAAGAGGTGGAGTCACTGGCCAAGGTGAAACCAAAACATACCTAGCTCGCTTAAGTGGAAAACCACTGGCTAGTTCCCTATGTTGGCAGCATAGTTCAAAGACTAGGAGATTTAGGGAGACCCATACCCACCTTGGTGGACAGTCTCATCTCATGAGAATTACGTGAACCTCCGCCCTTCCCGAAAGAAGGCATCACCACTCATAACTAGCCTATCGGTGCTCAGTTTAAAGTTCCCATATACATTCAACTCATACATCATCGAAGCTTAATTCTAGCATGAGGTAGTCATAGCTCATTAGATGATTTCTCATATCTTCTTTACGTATTAAGTGTGTATTGTCCTTACACTTAAATATAGAATGTGATTGAGATTTATTTACTCTTTTGATGACTTGTCATCCTTACTTTACATTGATGAAATGTAAATTGTACTTACATATCATCCTTACTTTACATTGATGAATGTGAATTATCCTTACATATCATCCTTACTTTACATTGATGAATGTGAATTGTCCTTACATATCATCCTTAGGTGTTAATGAGACTAGTCTCACACATTCTAACACCTTCATTCGTGAGTATTCTTTTAACATAGTAGCTTAGGTGTAAGTATGACTTGTCTCACTTTCTTTAACACCCCATTCTTGTCACTTACTTAATTTAGACCCCTTTAATTATGTTATAACTCACGTTACTTCTTTACTTTAGTGTAGTAGATTCATTTCATCGTTTATGGACGATGAGCACTTCTTTCAATGAGTTACATATAATCATAGTTCATTCTTGTAGAACATGTTGGGAGTTTTCCCAATGAATGGCATGCTCTTGGTTATGGATTCATTGAATTACTTTAGATGTGCTTATTCATTTGGCATTCCAACATTTTAGTCATATAAGATAGTATAGGGTATGTTGGGACTTGTCCCATTGATTGACATACCCTTAGTTATGGATTTATTTTGTTCTGTTGGTCATGCTTAATTTGACATTACCTTATATTGGGCACATAAGATTGGTGTAAATTTAGTATTGGCCTAGAAAATTTGGAAATGACTTAATAGCCAATTTATTGGCACAAGCCAAACATTTATTCAAATATAATTTCATGAGATTCTCATTAGCCAATTTTTCCATCATTATTTAAAAGCAATAATGTAAGCCAATTCCATTCAACTTTTGGGCAAGACATTGTTAGCCATTTTATTGGCATAACCCAAGCATTCATTCAACTTATGATTTCATGGAGATCTGTTTAGCCAACCTTATAACATAACTTTAGGCATAACGCTTTTAAACATCTTGGACAACATCATATTAGAATTTGATGAATATATCATCTTTATAACGTCTTTTAACAGCAAGCATGCACAACAGACCGTAACATCTTCATACATAACATTTTTGGACATATCTTTAACATAGTATCATTTTTAATTCACCTAATAACATTTAGCATCAAACGAGTCCAATTAATAGGTTCATTCAATCATTATTTAATAAAAAACCATACACATTAAGATCATCCAGCACCACATACCAACAACATCATTTCTAACCTATTCAACATTGAAATCGTAACAAGGATACTAGGGAAAGGAGTTCGACAAGAACAACGGGAAACAACCCTAGTTTTTAAGATCTTTGAATCATTCGAAAGAAAGTTCCCTTGGAGAAAGAATTCCAGGAGAGAAATCCATACCTTATGTAGAACTTAAGCTACGAAGAGCACCTTGAACGAAACCTTGAAGAAACCTTGAAATCGCCCTAGAGAAATATATAAATTTTCTGCCTTTTTCTTGCGTTCGTCGATTACTATTTTTGCGTCCCTTTTATTCTATGAGTTTGAACGTGTTTTTTAGGTTTAATAACTTATATTTAATTATACAACTTAGGTTTAATAAAATAATAAACCAATTACCAAAACGCCCCTCCTAAGTTAACTAAACATAGGAGAACATAACACTTAGTCAAATCTGCAAATTGGTGTTGACTATGGTTTAGGTCAACATTTTGACTTTATATTAATTAATAAATCCTTAATTTAATTAATTTAGGGACCTAGGGTAAGTACTAAAGTACCCCTAAGTCATTGGAACCAAAATTAACCCTTTTGGGCCATCCTAGGTTAAGTACTAGGATGTTTCTTGAGTTGTACTAGGTTAGCGTAAGAATTTCGTTTTGATCATTTAAAATAATTAAATATATTGATAATTTAATTAATTAGGTGAACTAAGGTAATTACTAAAGTACCCTTAAGTTGTTAGGACCATAACCAATCCTTTGAACCATCCTAGGTTAGGTACTAGGTTGTCTTTTTCTTGTTTTAACAGAAATCTGGAAATTGCTTTGTGATTTCGGTTTTGCCCCTTTAAATTAATTAATTAAGTTGATAAATTAATTAATTAAGTATCCTAGGGTAATTACTAATGTATCCCTAGGTTTTTAGGATCTTAACTAACTCTTTGGACCATCCTAGGTTAGGTACTAGGTTGTCTCTTTAACTAGTACTAGGTTAGTGTCAACCCGGTTTTTGTCATAGGTTGTCGGGTGCACTAATTAGTTTATTTCGTTTGGTCCTAGGTTAGTTAGCTATTTAGGGCAGTAGGTTAGAGTCTAGAATTAGTTAGGAAGTTATTCCCCACATGGAGGGGTCCCTTGTGCACGTTTTTCCCCCTAACTACCCTAACAGAATTCGGTTAGGGTGGTCCCCTCCTTTGGCAACTTCTTCACATGTCTTGCACATGTTCTTGCACATGGTTTGGTTGTACTTTCCTAACTAACTTTTATTTATGGTTCATTTGGGAATGTTTACTTATTGTTCCAAGGACCCTCACTATGTCCTTGAGCACTGCTTAATTTACATGATCATTTTAAATGGTCATGTGCAATACTATGCCCAATATTTCTCAATATTGGGCATTGGGATGCCTACGTATCCCCAATACGCATTCTTAAAGACACATTGGGCTCTTCACTAGACATAAAACTTTCGGAATGTTACAGTTAGGGAGCTCAGCCCCACATGGTTTGATCCGACACAACCTGCCCCCTAAACGCCCTAACCGAATTTCGTTGGGCTTGTCTCTCGGCCGTTCGTAGCACATGTGCTTGCACATGTGTTGTGTGCACTTTCCCAACCGTGCACTTCTGGGAAGTTCACTTCTTGTCCAAGGATCCTCACTATGTCCTTGGGCACTGCTTAATCTACATGATCATTCTAAGTGATTATGTGCTATGGTACCTAGGCTTGACACTTGGATGCCTAGTACCTAATGCGTGAATATGAACAATATGTGAAGAATATAGTTATTTTAGCTTAGGGTCTTCATTGCAGGTACAATTCTTAAATAAGCTTGGATTATATTTTAAATACTTGTGTATACATAGAAATTGGCTAACACCCTTAAGCCAATATCTCTAATATGCCTAATATTTCCCAATATTGGGCATTGGGATTCCTATGTACCCCAATACGCATTTTTAAAAACCTACTAGGCTCTTCACTAGACATGTACATTTTCTGGAATGTTACATTATCCCCCCCACCCTTAGTAACATTCGTCCCCGAATGATACTACACATCATTTGAAACAAAGAGGGTATTTTTGAAAAACACATCAAAAAACTTGAAACTCTACTCTTTGTGAATAACTAATTCACAACTTTCTGTGGATGATGCACATTACTCAAATATTATCTGAAGCTTCATTTCTGAGATTGAGGAACTTCCTTCTCAATCTTTCTTTATCTTAATGCACATCACACTCATGTAATACAAAAATCACATCTACGCTATACAAAAACAACAACATGAATGGAAGCATGAAATCATATTAACTCTTATAGTGCAAGTATAAAAACACACAATCATGGATTTAAAACACCAAAACTGCCTAATGCACTAAAATTTAGAGTCTCATCAACAAAATCGGACTTAGGAGGAGTATATCTAGCCTCAAGAACTGAAAAAGTGAGGGTAACAGGATCTCATATCGGCCTCGTCCTCCCATGTTGCTCCCTTAACAAAGTGGTTCCTCCATAACACCTTTACGGTGGCAACCTCCTTGTTCCTTAGCAGCTTCACTTGACGATCTAAAATTTCAATGGGAACCTCTTCATAAGAAAGGTTCTCATCGACTCCTAACCCCTCAACAGGTAGAATGGATGCTGGATCGCCTAGACACTTTTTAAGCATCGAAACGTAGAACACTGGATGAACAGAAACCAAGTCATTCGGTAACTTCAGTTCATAGGCAACATTTTCTACTCGCTGTAAGATATCATAAGGACCTAAATACCTCGGACTCAACTTCTCTTTCATACCAAACCTCATCACCCCTTTCATGGGTGATATATTTAGGTAAACATGATCACCTACCTCGAATTCAAGAGCTCTCTTTCGGTAATCTGCATATGATTTTTGACGACTGTAAGAAGTAGCCAATTTATCCCTGATCATTCTCACCTTTTCCAAAGCCTCATGTATGATCTCGAGGCCAAGGATAGCAGTTTCTCCCACTTCAAACCATCCAACTGGGGACCTACATTTCCTACCATATAGTTCTTCAAAAGGTGTCATCCCAATACTGGAATGGTAGCTATTATTATAAGAGAACTCAATCAACGACAAGTGATCATCCCAACTACAAAGTCAATTTCGCGTTCGAGAGGAAGTCCTGGTAAATCCTCCGGAAAGACATGTCACGACTGGAATCTAGAGCCCAGACGAGACCGGCGTCATTGACCTCTCAGAGTATGCAGACAAGCCTACATACGTCATTCTTACTTCATCTAGGTTAATTTTAGCAGAAAATTTGAAACTTTTTGTTTCTAAACATTCTTATTAAGCATTCTCATTATTACATAATTGTTCACCATCAACCATCTAATATTAAGATCATCAAATGAAAGAAATAGCATAATATAGTAATAAAGATGTACTTGCCAAAAGGCACCAATACAATGTCTGAATAAAAAAGGAAAGAAACGCTAGTGGAATATGCTCCACTAGCTAAAGCCTATATCTAAGCTAGATAGTGACGGTAGACATCCTCAAAAGCATGAGAGCCTACCAAGTCCGGATGAAAGCTCCACGTCCGGATAACTGCAACGTCAACCTGTACGCTCTAGCGTCCACCTGTGCCTGCACCTAAAATTGTAGATTTGTATAGGGTTAGTACACACTTGTACTAAGTATGGGTATATGCAAGCACACACCAAGGTCATGCATGAGAAAGAATAGCTCTTCCCTAACAACATGATTATGGAAAGTCAAGTCAGTGAACTTGCCAAATTGAGATTAGGAAAGTTAGTGAACCTTCCAAATTTGGATTAGGAAAGTCAGTGATCTTTTCAAATTTGGATTAGGAAAGTCAATGAGCTTTCCAAATTTGGATTAGGAAAGTCATGCCATGAGAGTAACATGCATCATTATAGTCATCATATTGCACACAGCACATAACATCTTACACATAGCACATATCATATAGCATACAACACATAACATCTTTTATAACATTCATTCATATGCCATGAGACCTTGGAATCATGGACATGACATTAAGACTTTCCAAAATGAGGGCTCAACATATGGGACCTCAACTAGGGAGTATTCATTAGCAAACACCGAGTCTGCTTCATTCATTCATACGTACTTCATTTTATTTTGTTCATAGGCCAGTGTAAACACCAGCTATACCTAGGGTGTAGTTTAAGAATTTCATCGGGTTTGTTGTGCAATGATCAAGAATAACCTAGTGTCATTACCAGAGTCTAGCTCACCTCTTGATTATCCTATCCTAACAGATTTGGTATCAATCATTTCATTATGTGCTTCATTTGAGGCTGGCCTCATTCATTCATTGGGAACTTTAACTTTAACCGACATAGATCATGTGAGCATCATGAAATCCAGTGTCTTCCCCACACCGAAAAGAGGTGGAATCAGCGGCCAAGGTGACCCAAAACATGCTAGCGTACATGGGAATTTAACCCCGCCAGATCCCTATATTGGGAGTATAGGTTCGAAGACCAGCAGATATAAGGAGACTCATACCCGGCAAGCCGGACAGTCTCATCTCATGAGAGTTACGTGAACCTCCGCCCTTCCCTAAAGAAGGCATCACCTCTCATAGATAGTCTATCGGTGCTTAGTATAAAGTTCCATTACATTAAACTCATACGTCATGGAAGCTGGCTTCTAGTATGAGGACATCATAGCTCATTAGATAATTTCTCATCTCATCATTAGTATTAAGTGTGTTAATCACAATACTTTAATTAGAGTGTTCATAAAGACTGGTCTCTTCATTATCTTACACTCTCATAGGTGAGTACGTTTTGGTAACATTTACTTAGGCTCATTTGAGATTGTTCTCATCTTTTACATTAGCCTCATATCATGTTATCACCACGTTCATTAACATTAGCACATTTGCTCTTCATAATTACTCACCCCTTTTTACGTGAATGTTCATTTCATCATATGCCAATATATTTGGCCATTTGTGTTTTTCACACTCTTACTTAACCCTTCTAGGGTTTCGTCATTTCATTACATAATAATCATTTCATCGTATGCCAATGCATTAGGCCATTTAGTGTGCTTTACACTCATAATTAACCCTTCTAGGGTTACATCCTTTCATTACATACATCTTAGGTTCACTTCTTTAAAACGTATGCTAGACTTATGAGTCTATACACACAAGCCATGAGGCTTCATTAATAATTCGTTAAGTGATTCATACCTTCCTAAGATTATGTAGTACAAAACTTATATCTTGTATATATGCCAAGATCTTGATTTTGATCTAAGTAGGTGGCATTATTCTTGAGTATTTAATTCACGTATGACTTATGTATCAATATGGAAGTTTGGGAAAGGAAACCCAAGTTCGAATCACTTGGATAACATTTACATTTTTCATTGATTTTACTTTTAATCTCCATGACATTGGGACTCTAAATTGAACCCCAACATTAACATTCTATCTTTAATTTTCTCCTTAGTTTTCCTCTTAATTTGGCCGAAGGGTTGTGGGTTCGAACCCCCACAACCCCTTTTTATTTTTCATTAACATCTTATTGCCCAATTTCGCCTAAACCAAGAGGTTGTGGGATCAACCTCTTTTATTTTATTCATTATATATGCTGGGAATAGGGAGATTGTGGGTTCGAACCCCAACAACCTCTTTATTTTTGCTTGTAATTTCGCTAGAGGCTGTGAGGTGGTGGGTTCGAACCCCCACAGCCTCCTATTTTATTTTTAATTAAATTCACTAGGCTAGGCGCTTTGGCAGTGAGGTTGTGGGATCGAGCCCCCACAGCCTCACTTTATTTTTCTTAATTATTTTGCCTTCTCCTTTCCATCCATGAGGTCGTGGGTTCGATTCCCACGCCTCACATTTTCTTTTCTTTAATTTCTCTTCTTTCATTCACTGCCTGGAGGTCGTGGGTTCGATCCCATGCCTCCCATTTATTTACTTAAATTATTTGTTCTCTTCTTACCCAACCAGTAACCGATTTCGATTCCCCCCAGCCCCATTTTTCATTTCCTTTTTTTGCGAATTACAGTAGCTACACGGGTGAGGTCAAAGGTTCGAATCCTGGTGGCCTCACCCTTTTAAAACTCATTAAATTTCCAGATTTCTCTATTAAACTTTAGCCTAAATTAACATTGCATAGTTGCTGGAAATTTTGGTCATTTTTCAATTCATTTTTATCAACGTTTTTACTTGATTCATAGGGTGTATTCATATACCATTTTAACACATTTTTAGGCACATCTTTCATAGGTTTATTTGGCTAAAAGATTGTTATTCAATCAGCCACATTTCCTTGAATGAACATCACAATTTTTTTATAAATTTATGTACTTAAAATAACAACTACACCCTTATAAAATTTGAGCATGAAGTCGAGACCCTTGTCATAGTAACATGCTTGCACTAACTTGCACATAATTTCGATCACACATTGGTTGTCATTTTCGTGATTTCACGTACATAAACGTATTCACATTCAACACAAAAACATCACACATACCTAAATCTACGAGCAAACAAAACCCAACCTACGAATCATTGGGATCTAGTGACAGGGACATGCAACGGGGAACAACCCTAGTTTTCGGAGTGAATATTTTGAATCTTAAGGGGTCTCTTGGGAAAGGGACCAAGAGAGAAGAAACCCATACCTTAATTGATGTTCAAACGTTGAATTTGCTGCCCAAAACCCTCTCCAAAATCAGTCCAAGCCTCCTCAACGTCCACACCACTCGACGGACAACTTCTCTTTGCCTTAACGTTTTTGATTAGCTTGTTTTCTGACGAGTCACTGAATGTATATATTTTTAACCCGCAGTGTGTCAAATAATAGTATAAAAAATTGTCGAACCCACAGAGATTGGTTTTTCTATTCTACAGATGTTATTTGTTTTAAATACTATTTAAGAAAATCAAAAATAGTTGAAGGGTGAATCAATTAATTAATAATACAAAAAGTAGAGAAAATACTTTAGTTTTCATAATACATTAAAAGGTGTTGGGGATCTTGACTTCACTCAATATTTCTATACAAAGTAAATTATTTATTCCTAAATATATATTTCTCATAAACTATAAATACCTCTCACGATTATATTTATATATTATTACTGAAATTAAACAATGAAATGCACTCCTCTCGGTTATACAATTTAATTGCCAAAATAGTAACATTTAAGAATGAAAAATGTGTACTTGAATTAAAACATATTTTCTAAGTAAGTCTCTTTCGATTAACTTACTTGTTATAACTAACTATTACACTATTTGCCTCTCTCGATTACAAATAAGTGTAGATTAATTATAACATAAATAGATAGATGTCACTACAATATTAGCAATATACCAATACTCCAATTAACAATATTACTTATTCCGCCTCTCTCGATTGCAAAATTAGTAATATGTTAATACATAGTAATCAATGGATATATGTTAATAAATAAAATTACATTTAACAATAAAATAAATAAAAATGAAATCTATTGCTTAAGTTCACACACATAAAATTTAGATATAATAACTACTATTATATAGAAATATCAAGATCCGTCAACTTCCCAACACAAAAGAAAATTACTCCATAATAGAAATAGTATTACTAATGAAAATATTCTTTTCCATTAAATAAGAAAATAGAAGAAATATTCAAGAAAAATAATTCCACTATTTAATTAAAAGCAGGAACTAGAATAATTTTCAACATCAAATACTTAAAAAGTAGTACAAGAAGATCTTAAAGAAATATATCAATTGTTTTGTTTTTGGCCCTCTCTACACTGCTAGATCAACTCATTTCTCGTGCAATTTATAGCAATTCTCTGTAGAAGAAAATCATCATTTTCTAACATTTTTTCCACTTTGTAGTTGATAATGTTGACAAAATCAAAATGGTAGGTCAAATGTATATGATGTAGCGTGGTTTCACGGTACTTTTAATGCTTTATTCTTAAGTTTAGTGTGTGTCTAAAGCCTTTTTGTATTGATTTTTTATGTAGGTTTCTGTTTATTTGCAGGAAATCTGTCCAAAGATGAAAGCGGGAGTTTTTTAGCAAGAAATGCAGAAGAGACCACCTACGGAGCTTACGACGGTCCGTCAAGGCTGTGAAGGTCCGTAGGTGGCATCGTAGTGAAGAGAGAAGCTGCTGAAGGAAGATGGGGAAGTCTGACCAAGTGTGGGACTACGGAAGTGCATGACGGACCGTCATAGCCTCGACGGTTCGTCTTGCTTGTTCGTCGTGATGATCAGAGAGTAGTCCCAGTACCCAAATTCCAAGAAGTTTAAGTATTTTCTAACGGAGACCCTCGACGGACCGTCATGCTTGGAACGGTCCGTCATAGTTGTCCGTTGAGGGGAATGAAGAAAGCAGCAGAAGAATGTGTGAAGTACGGGACGACGGAGGCCATGACGGTCCGTCGTGTCCATGATGGTCCGTCACGAGGTCTGTCGACCCAGACGCGTTTCGATAGATTTTCAGTAAATAGAATCCTTCTTTGATTAGGTTTTGTTTTTATTATAAATAGTTCGAAAAACCTCATTTTTGGGGTTAGACTTTTTGATAATTTTAGTTCTCTTGTTCAAGTATTGAAGAATTAATTTCAGTAATTGATACACTTTTCCTGGAATTTATTGTTGGTGTTTTGTGTTGATTAATCAAGTTAAATTATGGATTTTATTCTTTCTCATTAAAGTAAGTGCATGAATTCTTCCATTAAAAATATGAATTGTGTAATTATGACCAAGGGTAACTAAACTCCATGGCTAGGGTTGTGGGAACCATGGGTGAATAACAAGGTGAAATCTAACTAAAATAACAATTCTAGAATGGTGTCTTGCATGTATTGATAATTCTTTCGTGTAGAATTCTTTTTAACGGATGGCCAACGTTAGAACTCGCCTTAATGCTACTTGCCGAACCAAGAAGGTAGATAATAGGAAAAGAATTATCAACATAGATTTAGTGTAGACTATCTAATAGGCTACTATTGGTTGGTACGAGGTAATAACTTAGTCAAATACCGAATACAATGCTTAATATAAGGTAAAGATAAGGGTTAGTATAGTAACACACGTAGCCGGACCAAGGTACGGAGTGAAATTTTCTAGATGCCGGACCAAGGATTTAGAGATACATAACTTATCACTTTACATGCAAGATACTAGGAAAGAATTGTTATAGTTAGAGTTATCAAGTTAGGAACCTGTGGGGAACACTTAAGCCCTACTTACTTTTATTAATTGATTAAACTCCGAGATTTGAATCAGTTAGTTGTTTACTTTAATTTAGCTAGTCATTTTCTTTAATTCAGAAATAAAAAAACCCCTTTTTGTCTTTTGTTTTCTTGGAAAATAGTTGGCTAAATAGTAGTAATAATAGAATAAAGTTAAGTCTAAACTATTTTCCTCGTGGGATCGATCCCAACCTCATTAGTTTGGTTCTTTACTTGATACGGCCGCTTTACTTCTTATTTGAGAAGTAAGTTTGAGCGTATCAAATTTTGGCGCCGCTGCCGGGAAAAGTAGCTTTTAGATTAACTTAAACTTATTACTAAAGTTTAGTCAATATTTTCCTGATTTTCCTTTTTCTGTTGTTTTTGATTCTTGCAGAACTAACTTCCTTGTATGCCAAATACACGGAGAGGAAGAGAACCCTTGTTTCCCTACGATCACGAGTTAGAGCGTACACTACGCAATATGAATCGAAACTTGGGTATAAATGATGATGATCCAAACCAGAACATCCCAGCTCCAGTTGATGCTCATGGTCGATTATTACCTACTAATCCTGGTCAAGATGCACAAAGGGGACAAAATCCCGCTCCACGTCCTCAAGAATACTACAGAGGTTATGATAATATTGCAGACTCTGATGGGCGACTTGTCTTGCCCCCTCTACCAGAAGGTCACACCTTTGTGGTAACTAGTATTCTAATGCAAATGATCACTGCTAGAGGTTTATTTTCAGGGCTACCTTCTGAGGACCCACATGCCCATATAGCTAAGGTGAGGGCAGTGTGTAAAAGCTGTGTAGGGAGGCCTGATTTGAATTTGGACATAATAGGGTTAAGAGTATTTCCTCTCTCACTGACGGGAGAGGCTGCTATTTGGTTCACTGAGCTCCCTTATAACTCAATTTTCACTTGGAACCAACTAAGGGACGTTTTCTTAGCACGTTACTAGCCGGTCTCCAAGAAACTAAATCACAAAGACAGAGTGAACAACTTTGTGGCACTACTAGGAGAGTCAGTTAGCAGTTCTTAGGATAGGTTCACTTCATTTTTGAGAAGTGTCCCCAATCACCGCATAGATGATGAGTCACTGAAAGAATATTTCTATCGGGGACAGCATGATAATAATAAAGCGGTATTGGATACTATAGCAGGTGTTTCTTATGGGGAGTGTCCTTATGCTGAGATTGCCGAAAAGTTAGAGAAAATCTCCCGGAATAATAAAGCATGGAGTACTAGGAAGTCAGATACGGGGAGAAATACCTTTGCAGTGCAATCCACACACAACCCAGCCACAGATGAGATTTGTGAAGAGATGGCACAGATGAGAACTGAGCTTGGGTTGGTGTTAAAACATGTCACTGGGTGTGCATAAAAGATAAATGCAGTGAACTACTTGTCTAAACCACCACCACCAACTGATGAATATTATTATGAGGAGGATTCCTATGCAGTAAATGATCAGACGGGGGGTTTCCGACCGAATGCCTAAGGCTCCAATCAAGAGAATTGGCACCAAGGTCGGAAGTATGGTAACTATAACCGTGAGGGTAATTATGTCCGTGATAGAAATTACAACCGCGATAACAACTTCAACAGGGGTAACTATGGTAACAGAAATGATAGGAGTGGGCCTTATGTTCCTCCTCAAAATCGTGAAGTTGCTCCTAGGGATGGTGGAGGTAGTATGGCGCGAGTTGAGGATATGTTGCACAAAATGATGAGGAGGTTCGATGCTAGTGATGAGCACACGAAAGAGTTAAGAAGGATGTAGCGGGTATTGGGCAGAAAGTCGATACACATGCAATATCGATTAAGCAGATTGAGTTGCAAATGGCCCAATTATCTGCGACTGTGAACACACGGCAACCGGGCACTCTCCCTAGCAACACTGTCCAAAATCCGAAAAATGATGGACACTGTATGGCAATTACTACTCGGGGTGGTAAGCAAACCATTGACCAACCTATGTCGTCTATTGTGGAAAACGTGATGAGAGATAATGATGAAGTGGTAGAGGTTAGTGATGAAGTAGAAGATAACACTGAAAAAGATGCTGAAGTGCCTTAAAAGGTAACTCCCATGCCTAGACCACCACCACCCTTTCCTCAAAGGTTAGTGAAAAAGACCGAGGATGGTAAATATCGGCATTTTATAACAATGTTGAAGCAGCTTTCTATCAATGTCCCTTTGGTAGAAGCTCTAGAACAAATGCCCGGTTATGCCAAGTTTATGAAAGATCTGGTTACAAAGAAAAGATCGATCACTTTTGAGGATGATGATAGAATGCAGCATTGTAGTGCTATTGCTACAAGATCTTTAGTACAGAAGAAAGAAGATCCGGGTGCGTTCACTATCCCTTGTATAATCGGGTTATTGCATTTTCCGAAAGCACTATGTGATCTGGGGGCAAGCATAAATCTCATGCCCCTCTCGATTTACAAGAAGTTGGGTTTGGGTGATCCAAAGCCCACTGCGATATGGCTACTAATGGCCGATCGAACAGTAAAAAGGCCTATAGGGATACTCCACGATGTGCTAGTTAAAGTGGAGTCATTCATATTTCCAGCAGATTTTGTTATTCTTGATTGTGAAGTCGATTTTGAGGTGTCTATTATTCTTGGGAGACCATTCCTTGCTACGGGTAGAGCCTTAGTTGATATGGAAAAGGGGCAAATGAAATTTTGGTTCAACAATGAAGAAGTGACCTTCAAAATTTGTAGGTCCATGAGGCAGAGTGGTGAGCTCCAATTGGTATCTGCTATATCCTACAAAGTTGGTAAGTCACCCGAGACACAAATAGAAGAACGTTTAGGTGCAGAAGCACTGGCAGCAGTGATAATGAATTTTGATAATGATTGCATTGAAGAATATGGGTCATTAGTCGCTGCTCTTGATCGTGGTAATATTCGGTTTAAATCGAAGAAATATGAGCTAGACATAAAGAATTGCGAGTCTCCACCCGCGAAACCATCTACAGAGGAGTCTCCAAAGTTAGAACTAAAAGCGCTTCCACCTCATCTCAGGTATGAATTCTTAGGAAACGGTGACACTTTGCCGGTAATCATTGCATCAGACCTGAATGAACAACAAGTTGAGAGTTTGGTGAAAGTGCTAAAAAGGTTCAAAAGAGTTATTGGGTGGACTATTGCGGACATTATTGGGATCCCTCCTGGTATTTGTTCTCATAAAATCCAACTCATGCCCGATCAGAAGCAAAGTATTGAGCACCAGAGACGCTTAAATCCACCTATGCAAGAGGTCGTGAAGAAGGAAATCATTAAATGGTTGGATGCCGGAGTAATATATCCGATCGCCGATAGTAGTTGGGTATGCCCTGTTCAGTGAGTACCTAAGAAAGGGGGAATGACTGTGGTCCCCAATGAGAAAAATGAACATGTTTCAATGAGACCGGTGATTGGATGGAGGGGGTGTGTGGATTACTGGAAATTAAATGCATGGACCGAAAAAGACCATTTTTCTATGCCCTTCATGGATCAGATGTTGGATAGACTTGCTGGAAAAGGGTGGTACTGTTTTCTTGATGGTTATTCGGGGTATAATCAGATTTCTATTGCACTAGAAGATCAAGAGAAAACCATCTTTACTTTTCCATATGGGACCTTTGCGTTCAAGAGAATGCCATTTGGTTGTGCAATGCACCCGCCACATTTCACAGATGTATGATGTCGATATTCTCCGACATGGTGGAAGATACTATTGAGGTTTTTATGGATGATTTTTCTGTGGTTTGAGTCATTTATCTGAGGTTCTTAAGAGATGTGAAGACTGCAATTTAGTACTCAATTGGAAAAAATGCCACTTCATGGTGAAAGAAGGTATTGTTTTGGGTCATCCCATTTGAGAAAAAGGCATAGAGGTTGATCGAGCCAAAGTCGAGGTAATAGAGAGACTTCCCCCACCTATCTCTGTAAAAGGTGTGAGAAGCTTTCTTGGGCATACAGGTATTTACAGGAGATTCATCAAAGATTTCTCAAAAATTGCACATCCGTTGTGCAAACTGCTGGAGAAAGATTGTAAATTTTATTTTGATGAATCCTGTCTTCAAGCATTCGGCGAGCTAAAAGAAAAATTGGTATCTGCACCTATCATTATTTCTCCGGATTGGAGCAGTCCATTTGAGGTGATGTGCGATGCTAGTGGGGTTGCCCTTGGTGTGGTATTGGGACAAAGAAGGGACAAAATCCTTCATCCTATTTACTATGCTAGTAAAGCCCTCAATGAAGCTCAGAAGAACTATACAGTAACTGAGCAAGAGCTCCTTGCAGTAGTATTTGCTTTTGAAAAATTTCGCTCCTATTTGCTAGGTACTAGAGTTATAGTGCATACTGACCATTCAGCCTTGAGATATTTGATGGCAAAGAAGGATGCGAAACCGAGGTTGATTCGTTGGGTATTACTACTGCAAGAATTTGACTTTGAGGTAAGGGATAGAAAAGGGACCAAAAATCAAGTTGCTGATCACTTATCCCGTCTAGAAGAAGAAGCTATGAGAGAGTTAGGGGATAAGACTGATATTGATGACACGTTCCCCGATGAGCATGTATTGGCTGCCTCACAAGACTTGATTCCATGGTTCGCAGATTTTGTGAATTATTTAGCTAGTGATATTGTTCCATCGGACTTGTCCTTTCATCAAAGGAAAATGTTCATGTACGATGTGAAGTTCTTTTGGGATGAACCATACTTATATCGGAGCTGTGCTGATGGGATTATTCGGCGTTGTGTACCAGAAGTTGAGATGTTGAGTGTTTTAGAGGCATGCCATTCCTCACCCTTTGGTGGCCATCATAGTGGTATCCGGACTGCTCATAAGATCTTACAATGTGGTTACTATTGGCCAACTATTCATCAAGATGCTCATGAGTTCACCAAAGCATGTGACAGATGCCAAAGAGATGGCGGCATTTCAAGAAAGCAAGAGCTCCCTCTAAACCCCATTCTGGTGATTGAGTTATTTGATGTTTGGGGTATTGACTTTATGGGTCCGTTTGTGAGTTCTCATGGAATGAAGTATATTTTAGTAGCAGTTGATTATGTATCTAAGTGGGTGGAAGCTATCGCCCTCATAAACAATGACGGCAAGAGTGTCACTGCATTCTTGAAAAAGAATATATTCTCTCGATTTGGTACCCCACGGGCAATTATTAGTGCTGGGGGATCCCACTTTTTCAACAAATATTTCAAGGGATTATTAGAGAAATATGGGGTTCGCCATAATGTGGCCACTCCTTACCATCCTCAAACTAGTGGGCAAGTTGAAGTGTCAAATAGGGAGATCAAACAGATTTTGTCAAAAATAGTAAACGCTAGTAGAACGGATTGGTCAAGGAGGCTTGATGATGCTCTTTGGGCCTACCGGACAGCGTATAAGACTCCCATAGGTATGTCCCCATACCAACTTGTATATGGGAAAGCTTGTCATCTTCCGGTTGAATTAGAGCATAAAGCCATGTGGGCTATGAAGAAGTTAAAAATGGACTGGAATGAAGCTGCAGAACAACGGTTAAATGGGTTGAATGAACTCGATGAATTTCGCCTAAAAGCTTATGAAAGCTCAGCCCTCTACAAAGAAAAGATGAAGAAGTACCATGACCTAAAAATTGAGAAACGAGAGTTTATGGTTGGGGATTCGGTGCTTTTATTCAATTCTAGGTTGCGCTTGTTTCCGGGCAAGCTCAAGTCCAAATGGACTGGCCCTTACTTTATCACTCAACTATTCCCTCATGGAGTGGTTGAGTTGGAAAACAAGGAAGGTGTGCGATTTAAGGTGAATGGACAACGAATAAAAATCTATATAGGGCATGTGGAATCAGCGAATTAAGTGATTGAGGCATACCATCTTGATGAAGCCTGAGTAATCGAGTGTCCTCAGTCGTGCCGCAACGTTAAATCAGGCGCTGGTTGGGAGGCAACCCAATATGTATGATCTAACCAAATTATAGTTTTCTTTCTAGTAATGGTAGCATTTTTCTACTAATGGGTTTTAAATTTTCAGGTAGCACATCACCAGGAAATTCTGCAGAAAATTACTCTGCCACATTCACTGACGGATACATCGACGGACCGTCACGCTTCCGAAGGACCGTCGCATGAATATGTCGTGCCAGGTACGTTCTTTATTGCTTTGAAATACTAGGGCACATGCGACGGCACCTATGATGGACCGTCACATCTGTGATAGACCATCGTCGGGGTCTCATCGCTTCATTATCCAGCAACCCGACCCGACCCGGCTGGGGAATTTTAAAAGTTTTAAACCCTTTTAAACTCCCCACCCCTTCATTCAACCGTTTCTTTCCCTCTTTCTCCCATTTCTTCCCTTTTCAACTTCCTTCCATTCCCAAAATCCCCACATTCTCACTTTCCCCCTCCCCAAATTTCCTTTCTTGGTCGGAGTTTGCGGCTGTGATTCTCATTTTCATAGTTGGGTGCTTCACTTGCGTTTTGATTTCTCCTCTTCCCAGGTATGTGTTTCTGAACTCTACCCATTTGCACTTCATTATTGCTTTTAATTTACTATTAGCATATTTCTTGTTGGTGGGTCTTTGATCTTTGACCCATTCTTGTCTGACCTAGGTTATTAGTCCCACGATTTGCCTTGTTAAAACTCAAGAAATTGGTGCTTTAGCATAGTAAGTTTGATAGGTATTTTGGTTAGAAAGATGTAGGTTAATACTGAGTCTTTGGTTTGAATAACTTGGGATGATTGTGGCATCCCCAGTTTTGTCTCTGAATGACAGAACGAGACCCCGATGACGGACCTTCGCAACCACGACGGACCGTCATAGGGTCCGTCCCAACACCCCACAATGTGTTTTCTCTTAGTGTCCACCAACAGACACATGTGATGGACCGTCATGCCCACGACGGTCCGTCCTGCACAACCGTCATGGTTGTCAGAGACCCCAGTTCTAAGGGTCTGAAAATTTCTCTAAGTGTCCACCAACTGACACATGTGACGGACCATCATGCCCACGACGGTCCGTCCTGCACAACCGTCATGGTTGTCAGAGACCCCAGTTCTAAGGGTCTCAAAATTTCTCTAAGTGTCCACCAATGGACACATGTGACGGACCGTCATGCCCACGACGGTCCATCCTGCACAACCGTCATGGTTGTCAAAGACCCCAGTTCTAAGGGTCTCAAAATTTCTCTAAGTGTCCACCAACGGACACATGTGATGGACCGTCATGCCCACGACGGTCCGTTCTACACAACCGTCATGGTTGTCAGAGACCCCTATTCTAATGGTCTCAAAATTTCTCTAAGTGTCCACCAACGGACACATGTGACGGACCGTCATGCCCACGACGGTTCGTCCTGCACAACCGTCATGACGGTCAGAGACCCCTGTCCTAAGGGTCTTAATAATTTTTCTAAGTGTCCATTGACGGATATCCACGACGGACCGTCGTACCCATGACGGACCGTCCTGCACAACCGTCGTACCGGTCAGAGACTTTCCTTATGAGAGTCTATATTGTTAAGTATTACATGACGGGCCCCATGACGGTCCGTCATACTCACGATGGGCCGTCACCTGGTCCGTCGTGTTTCACTGCAACTACTGAGCTGTCATTACTGCTTTGATTTTATGTGTATTTTGTCTCATTTTGTATTGTCTTGTTTGCTCCTTCTAGTACTAATAATGATTCTTTACAGGTACCACCTCTCATGACACCAAAACAAGATCGCGTTTACGCACGTGGGCGTTCCAAATCTGTCGCCCCTTCTGCCCGACTGGTTATAGGCTCGGATGATGAGCATGATCCCGAGTACGTTCCCCCAGGGACTGCCACTCCAGCACGAGCTGCACGTGCACCAAGAGCGATGACCAAAAAGGTGGCGTCCGGCGTAGTCACTGCCTCCTAGTCTGATGAGGAGCACACACTGACCGGCACACCTTCTGGGTCAGCTGCCCAAGACGAAGTAGCGTCTGGCTCCTTAGGAGTTTTTTGGTCGGAGGAAGCCTCCGGGTCTGCAGAAGCCTCTGCACACGCCACAGCTGCACAGTCTACCTCGACGGATGAGGCTGACAATACTGATTCCACCCCAGGCTCACCGACTAGAGTTTCTGCCCCGGTTGCCGACCAGCCCAATAGGTGCTGTGTCGACGGGCAATACCAAGTGTATTCAGAAGCCAAGCTGCTAAATGATAAGGGCGTCATGACACGGACCATTACACTGGAGAGGCGGGTCCTTACGGGTAGTCTAACCACCATGCCGGATATCCACACCCTGTTCACCAAACACCGACTAGAGTGGACGGCTCGTGCTTTTTGCCGGTACAGTGATTAGTTGGTCCGAGAGTTTTACGTCTCCTATGTGGCTACTCTCCGATCACAGATCGACAGGCGGCCTTCCCCCGCCAAACAGGCCCCACTTGATCATGTCAGAGTCCGCGGCATACAGGTCGATATCTCCCAGCCATCCATACGCCGGTATCTGTACGGCGAGAATGTTGACGCCACCAGGACCCCTCTCACCGCCGAGTTTGACTACCGGTGGCAAATTTTTAAAGAGGGCCGGTTCTTACGTGAGCCATCACTGAGAGAGACCACCAAGAGGTGGATGGCCCAGCACTTATCCATTGATGGAGAGGCTACTGACTGGGTCATGGAGCCGAAGGGAGCCATCAGGAAGGCTAACTTGACCTTCACGGCCAAGTTTCTATGGTTGATTGTCCGCCACTGCCTCTCCCCCACTGCTGCAGATAATATAGTTACATGGGATCGCGCAGTTCTAATAGCAGCGATGATGGCAGGGTTTGAGGTTGAGTTCGCTTGGCTTCTATAGGCAAGCATGCACGAGAGGGCCTTCAAGGTCACCACTACTTACCCTTTTCCGTGCATGGTTTTCTCTTTATGCAGGTCCGCAGGTGTGCCCATCTGGCACATTGATCAGCTCAAGACCCCGTAGGGAAATGTTGACATCGTCCTCAACAGGGATGAGGCCAATGAGTTGGCTCCACGCAGAGGGCCCTGCCCGGAGGTGGCCCCACTTGGTGAGAACCTGGCAGATACTATAGAGCATGCTCAAGCAGCTTCCCAGGCTGCTTCTGCACCCACTGACACTACCCCGGTCGAGTCTATCCCGGGTAGTAGCACTGCCCCGAGCTCCTCTTGCTAGGGTCAGAAACTCGAGGCGCAGATGGCCACACTTCTGCATCACATCCAGCCTTGGATGCAGAGGTCTAATGCTGAGGCAGAGGAGCGCATGGAGCGCAAGATGACACAGCACACAGAGAGGAAGATCGCAGAGGTTCATCAGCGCTTAGACGCTTTTGAGTTGCGGATGCTAGCCCGACCAGCACCTCCGGTGGACATGTCGACCATTCAGGCTGCGGTTGAGAGTTTACGGGCTGATCTTGATACGATCTTAGAGGCTAGGGTGCCTGAGTCTGAGGCCCCTTCTGCAGAGCCTGCTGAGGACACAGTGATGGCTGCTCTATTTGCCACTTCTGATGATCCACCACCTCCCCCACGAGAGCATGCCAAGAGGCACAGGGTTCGAGAGGAGGATGAGGCTAGGGCGAGAAAAAAGAAGCGCCGTGAGATGGAGGCTGCGAGAAGAGCCTCAATTGCTGACGAGGAGGCCCGTACGTTGAGGGCTGTAGAGTTAGATGCCGGGGCGTCTAGCTCCAGAGTTGTGGATACAGTGAGATGCACTACTGATAGTGCTGTTGCTGCTAAGGACACTACTGAGGGTGTCCAGACTACGGAGGAAGTGGGTTCCGGGGAACCGGACCCACCAGCTTATTGATCGCCGGTGCTTTGCGCCTTAGGTTTGCTTCACCGACCATTCATTGGGGACAATTGCATATCTTTGTTGTTGGGGGTGGGGTAAATGGAAAGTGAATGTTAGGGTGAAGTCTGAGTAGCCCAATTCACGATCCTCTATTGGGGTTTTCTTGCCTGTGTTCTTTTTCTCCAAGAGACTGATTACTTTTATTGTTGAACCGGCATGTTTATATCTTGTGTACATAGTATAACTCTGAAGCATAATGGCTAAAATTGAAATGATATCACGAAGTAATGAATATGATGCAATGACTAGGCATAGCAATTGATAAATGTGTGATCCTAAGCATGACATAGAGATACACTACTGCATGACCCTGAATCTAAGACTCGAACTAGGTGTCTGATAATCAGGTAGTGTAACGAGATGTCAAGTGAGCCCAATTCACGATCCTCTCTTGGGGTTTTCTTGCCTATGTTCTTTTTCTCCAAGAGACTGATTACTTTTATTGTTGAACCGGCATGTTTATATCTTGTGTACATAGTATAACTCTGAAGCATGATGGCTAAAACTAAAATGATATCCCGAAGTAATGAATATGATGCAATGACTAGGCATAGCAATTGATAAATGTGTGGTCCTAAGCATGACATAGAGATACACTACTGCATGACCCTGAATCTAAGACTCGAACTAGGTGTCTGATAATCAGGTAGTGTAACGAGATGTCAAGTGAGTGTGAGGAAAATTTGAATGATCCACCATTGATACTGAGCTAGAACTTACCTTGTTGGTCTTGCTGAAAGTAAGCCGAAATAAACGATTAGGAAATGATCATAGGCCCTTGTTCGAAATAGTCAATCTTGAGCCTTAAAATAACAGAAAACCAAATGAAGTTAATCCCTTTTTGATCCAAATGAATTGAGCTTAAAATAGATCTTTCTTTTTCACCCCAAATGATCTTCTCCGGGAACGTGTTGGCCCTGGTCCCTCCTTGGACATGTGCACCTCAGTTTATGCCAAAAGCATAAGTTGAGGGTGGCTAATGCAGAAAGCAACCTTGTTTTGGCCCTGACCCAACCATGGGTATAGTGAACCTTGACTAATGGCAAAATCATGAGTTGAGGGTGGCTGTTATAAGGAAAACACCGGACAGTGGGGTTGAAAGAATGAAGAGAAAGAAAGAACAAAAACAGAAGTGACTAAATATATATATATATATATATATATATATATATATATATGAATAAAGCATACATATGAAGCAAAATAATCACAAGAAAAGAGAAAAGTTACTTACACATATGTATAAGAAAGGGAAAACAGCAAGGTGAAAAGAAAATTGAGAAATAGGGCGAAATAAAATGATAAAAAGGTGGTACGCTTAGCCGATATGTCAAGGAGGGCAACAAGTCACTAAAGTATACCTAAATATACCCTACCTGACCCTGAGCCTATGTTACAAGCTAAGAAAGTCCTGTTGTGATCCTAAGAGTTGTATGGCAAACTTAAAGCAGTGAAAATAAGGGCAAGCTTATGGAAATATGTATAAATGAGTTGTGAATTTGTTCTGAGAGTGAGTGTTGAACAGTAATCCTTATACTCAAACTGAAATCGTTGTGTGGAAAATGAGGATGTGTTTTGAAGAGAGGACACTAGTTGCAATACCGGAAATATTAGCACCTCGGTGAGAAATTGAAGAGGATAGGTGTCAGTGCGTAGTGAGTCTGTGTCATGGTCTGGTTCCACATGATTAAAGCCTAATAGTGATAATATGCATGAACGTAATGAGAATGATCGGGATTGATAGCCAAATGATTGCGAAAGCTAAAATGTGGATACTCTTGTACAAAGATTTTGTATTGAGTCATAGTGCGTCGCTTGAGGACAAACAGCGAATTTAAGTTGAGGGTGTTGATGTACTGTGGTTGCACGGTACTTTTAATGTTTTTTTCTTAAGTTTAGTGTGTGTCTAAAGCCTTTTTGTATTTATTTTTTATGTAGGTTTCTCTTTATTTGCAGGAAATCTGTTCAAAGATGAACGCGGGAGTTTTTGAGCTAGAAATGCAGAAGAGACCACCTACGGAGCTTATGACGGTCCGTAGGTGGCATCGTAGTGAATAGAGAAGCTGCTGAAGGAAGATGGGGAAGTCTGACCAAGTGTGGGACTACGGAAGTGCATGACGGACCGTCACAGCCTTGACGGTTCATCCTGCTTGTTCGTCATGATGATCAGAGAGTAGTCCCAGTACCCAAATTACAAGAAGTTTAAGTATTTTGTAACGGAGACCCTCGACGGACCGTCGTGATTGGAACGGTCCGTCATACTTGTCCGGTGAGGGGAATGAAGATAGCAGCAGAAGAATGTGTGAAGTATGGGACGACGGAGGCCATGACGGTCCGTCGTGTCCATGACGGTCCGTCACGAGGTCCGTCGACCCAGACGCGTTTGGACAGATTTTCAGTAAATAGAATCCTTCTTTGATTAGGTTTTGTTTTTATTATAAATAGTTCGAAAAACCTCATTTTTGGGGTTAGACCTTTTGATAATTTTAGTTCTCTTGTTCAAGTATTGAAGAATTAATTTCAGTAATTGATACACTTTTCCTGGAATTGATTGTTGGTGTTTTGTGTTGATTAATCAAGTTAAATTCTGGATTTTATTGTTTATCATTAAAGTAAGTGCATGAATTCTTCCATTAAAAATATGAATTGTGTAATTATGACCATGGGTAACTAAACTCCATAGCTAGGGTTGTGGGAACCGTGGGTGAATAACAAGGTGAAATCTAACTAAAATAACAATTCTAGAATGGTGTCTTGCATGTATTGATAATTCTTTCGTGTAGAAGTCTTTTTAACGGATGACCAACGTTAAAACTCGCCTTAATGCTACTTGCCGGACCAAGGAGGTAGATAATAGGAAAAGAATTATCAACATCGATTTAGTGTAGACTATCTAATAGGCTAGTATTGGTTGGTACGAGGTAATAACTTAGTCAAATACCGAATATAATGCTTAATATGAGGTAAAGATAAGGGTTAGTATAGCAACACACGTAGGCGGACCAAGGTGCGGAGTGAAATTTTCTAGATGTCGGACCAAGGATTTAGATATACATAACTTATCACTTTACATGGAAGATACTAGAAAAGAATTGTTATAGTTAGAGTTATCAAGTTAGGAACCTGTGGTGAACACTTAAGCCCTAGTTACTTTTATTAATTGATTAAACTCCGACATTTGAATCTGTTAGTTGTTTACTTTAATTTAGCTAGTCATTTTCTTTAATTCAGAAATAAAAAAAACCCATTTTTGTCTTTTGTTTTCTTGGAAAATAGTTGGCTAAATAGTAGTAATAATAGAATAAAGTTAAGTCTGAACTATTTTCCTCGTGGGATCGATCCCAACCTCATTAGTTGGGTTCTTTACTTGATACGACCGCTTTACTTCTTATTTGAGAAGTAAGTTTGAGGGTATCAGTATACCAACATTTGACAAAGTTTTTTTCATTTAACTTGTCTTATGCTTGTTTTCCATTTTGGTGGCTAACATGCTACCATATTTTCAACTTTATTTTCCATATTTGCTCAATCTTCCGTTCCTCTCTTTCATAATTCTTTAATATCTCCATTTGTGTTGGATAATTCCTTGTAAATCGACACTTGTTTTCTTTTTGCCACATATCTACTTAGTTGATATTTTCTTATTATAATGCAACATTTTCTGTAAAGAAAGATTACAAATATTAGTATTAAAATTAAATAACAACTTAATATATATATGATATTTTTCTCTTATCAAATTCCCCCATACTTAAATATTTGCATGTCCTCATGCAAAGATAATTAATAATAATATTATAATGGCTAAAATATTTTGAAATATAAACATGATAGCTTATGAAAGAATAATCAACCAAAAAGTCTATACGAGGTCAACAATATTTAACCTCACTAATAATCACTAATTGAAAACTGAAATAATAATATTTCCTAATCCCAAGTTTTTCTTACCGAATGAAGAGAGATGCCCATATATCACACAATATGAAATAATGAAGGGCATATGTAAAGAAAATTCACTCACGTTCAACAAAGAAGTATCTCATGTTATCGAAAATAATCATAAACTTGACTATTATGTGATTCTCCACTAATGTAGGAGTCTTTGAGTTGAGATCGTGTAGGGCTTTTATAAGGTTGTAATGTAAGCTTAAGGATGGACAGGATATATATATGGATAATAGTGACTAGAATTTCCTTTTAGGCATTACATTATATTTTCTAGCTCAAGCACTGTTTTCAACCATTTTCTTTTGAACCTTAATTTTTATTTTTATTTTATTTTTATTTTTATTTTTTATTTTTTTTTATTTTTTTTATATCTCAAGAGATTTTTCTTTATATATTTTCTTTTCACCATTCACTCTTAGCCTTGTCATTCAAAATTATTCTCAAAGTCCCTTAAAGGAATATAGGGTGAATAAATATTAAGTGATGATTAAAATAAGGTTGAATATTAAAGTTTGGTAAAAAAAAGGGTAATTTATTTAGGCTCAAGGGGTTTTTCAAGTGATAAAGAATCATAAAAGGTAGGTCAATTCAGACCATGTTTAAACAAGGAAGGCCTACTTTCATTTCTTAACTCAAAATCTACCTAAAATTTCGTCTCAAACCACATTCAAGTCAAGTTCTAGATTTTTCAAATAAGCATGAGAACAAGGTAATATACACTTTCCACACAATGGACTTGGGACTAGTGAACACCATACTTTCAATTCCAATAAGCAAATATGAGTTTGGAAAGATAGTCATACAACTCTTGAATGAAATTCAGTTGGATTTATCTTTCTTGTGTCCCATCATTTTAAATCAAATCAATTTTAGCCAATTTTATTTATCAAAATAAAGATAACAACTAAAAAGCCTAAAAAAAATGTTCGGTTCAAAATATTATGATCATGGCAAAGAACCGAACAAGAAATCCATGAAAGTACATGAAAGTATATATATATTTTTTTCTTTTTTTAAAAAAAAAAAATACACACTTTTTTAATTATTAATTTATTTTTATTTTTTAAAAAAAAAATCACACATAATTGTTTTTTTATTTTTATTTTTTTAAAAATACTCACATAAACCAAAACATATTCATATAATATACTCCCACACTTAAACAATGTCATGTCCCATGACACACTACATAAAAATAAAAATAAAAATGCTTCCCTGATTTGTGTTTTGATTTTTTTTCTGTGAACTGCATCCCCAATTTTGAATTAATTCCATGTTTTCTCGCTTCTTGGGAATCCTCTGTTTAAAAGAAAAAATAATTAAGGAAAACATGCATATATATATATATAAGAGGAAAGAAGAAAATAGTTCTGAATTTAATGTCGCCAGCTCGACTTTTTAATATTATTCTAAGCAAAGAGAATTGTTGACGTTTGGTTGTCAAAAATTCTGGTGACATAAGGTTTCAACCGATGACCGTTTACTTTGAATTTTTCTCCCCCATTACTATGTTGTATTTCGATTGCACCATAAGGGGTCACTTCTGTTACAATGTACGGTCCTGTCCAATGTGACTTGAATTTTCCTGGGAATAGTCTCAATCGACTATTGTACAATAGAACATGATCTCCAATTTTAAATTCCTTATGGCGAATGAGTTTATCATGCCATCTTTTTGTCTTTTCTTTGTACAATTTAGCATTTTCATATGCTTCAATTCTGAACTCATCGAGTTCATCAAGTTGCAATAAACGATCTTTACCTGCATCTGACAAATCAATATTAAACATTTTTATAGCCCAATAAGCTTTATGCTCCAATTCAACAGGTAAATGACAAGCTTTTCCAAAAACTAATCTATAAGGAGATGTGCCAATAGGTGTTTTGAAAGTTGTTCTATATGCCCATAATGCATCATCTAATTTTGTAGGCCAATCTTTTCGAGAAGATCCAACGGTTTTCTCTAAAATTCTTTTTAACTCCCTGTTGGATACTTCTACTTGCCCGCTTGTTTGAGCATGATATGGAGTTCCTGTTTTATGAGTTACTCCATATCTTGACAATAAACTAGCGAATTGTCTATTTACAAAATGAGTTCCCTGATCACTTATGATAACTCATGGAGTTCCGAATCTAGAAAATATATTCTTTTTAAGAAAATCACAAACAACACGATTATCTTTTTTTCTATTAGCTACTGCTTCTACCCACCTTGAGACATAGTCAACTGCTACTAAAATGTATTCACAACCATTTGACGGAGGAAATGGACCCATAAAATTGATGCCCCAAACATCAAATATTTTTCATATCTGAATAGAGTTAATAGGCATTTCATCCCTTTTTGAAATGTTACCACTTCTTTGGCATTTATCGCATGCGGCGACATAATTTCTTGCATCTTTAAATAGAGTGGGCCAGAAAAAACCTACTTCAAGTACTTTTGCGGTTGTTTTTCTTCCTCCGTAGTGTCCTCCAACTGCTCCATCATGACAATGAATTAAGATGTTGTTCATTTCTATCTCCGGTACACATCTCCTGATTATATTATCTGCACAAAATTTAAACAAGTAAGGATCTTCCCAATAGTAATTTCTTGCATCTTTCTTAAGCTTTTTTCTTTGTTGATAAGAAAAATCTTTTGGAATCCATCTTTCAGCCAAATAATTAGCGATGTCAGCAAACCATGGTGGTTGATTTACATCTGCTGTGATTGCATAGATATGTTCATCAGGAAATTCTTCTTTAATATCCGTTGTCTCTGTAGGAGGATTTTTAAAGCTAAACAAATGATCAGCTACCTGATTTTCTGATCCCTTTCGATCTTTTATTTCAAGATCAAATTCTTGTAGAAGGAGTATCCATCTTAACAATCTAGGTCTAGCATCTTTTTTTGTTAAGAGATACTTTAAAGCTGCATGATCAGTGAATACAGTAACTTTGTTTCCAATTAAATAAGAATGAAATTTGTCAAACGCAAATACTACTGCTAGTAGTTCTTTTTCGGTTGTGGCATAATTCTTTTGCACTTCATTAAGTGCTCTACTAGCATAGTAAATAGGCCTGAAAATTTTATCACTTTTTTGTCCCAATACTGCTCCAACTGTTGTATCACTTGCATCACACATTATTTCAAATGGCTGGCTCCAATCAGGAGAAACAACTATTGGAGCTTTAGACAACTGTTCCTTGAGTACCTCAAATGCTTTTCTGCATTCATCTGAAAATTCAAACTTCACATCTTTCATTAGTAGAGTAAGTGGTTTTGAAATTTTAGAAAAATCTTTTATAAACCTTCTGTAAAAACCTGCATGCCCTAAGAAACTTCTAGTGCCTTTTACAGTATTTGGAGGAGGCAATCCTGCTATCAGATCAATTTTTGCTTTATCAACTTCTACTCCTTTAGCAGTAATTTTATGTCCTAAAACAATTCCCTCTTTTACCATGAAATGACATTTTTCCCAATTAAGAACCAAGTTTGTCTCTTCACATCTTTTAAGTACCAAAGCTAAATGACAGAGACAATCTTCAAATGTCTTAACAAAAAGTGTGAAATCGTCCATGAATATTTCAAGGAACTTTTCATTCATATCTGCAAAAATTGCAGACATACAACGCTGGAATGTAGCAGGAGCGTTGCATAGTCCAAATGGCATTTTTCAATAAACATACGTACCTTGGGGGCATGTAAACGTGGTTTTATCTTGATCTTCAGGGGCAATTGATATCTGATTGTATCCAGAATACCCGTCAAGAGAACAATAGAAACCATGACCTGCAATTTTCTCAAGCATTTGATCAATAAAAGGAAAAGGAAAATGATCTTTTCTTGTGGCCTTATTAAGTTGTCTATAATCAATACAAACTCTCCATCCTGTGACTGTTCTTGTAGGAATGAGTTCATTATTTTCATTCTTTATTACAGTCATTCCTCCTTTCTTCGGTACTACTTGTATAGGACTTACCCATGGACTGTCTGATATTGGATAAATAATACCTGCTGCTAGAAGTTTTACCACTTCATTCTTGACATCTTCTTGCATTTTTGGATTTAATCTCCTTTGGGGTTGGACTGTTGGTTTATAATTGTCTTCCATAAGTATCCTATGCATGCAAATGGCTGGACTTATTTTTTTGATGTCATTTATTGTCCATCCTATGTCTCTTTTATGCTCTTTCAACACTCTAATCAATTTTCCCTCTTGTTCTGTAGTTAAAGAAGAGGAAATGATGACTGGAAATAATTCAGATTCAAGAAAGACATACTTCAAATGAGATGGAAGCGTTTTGAGTTCAATTTTTTGTTGAACATCTTCTGGTGAGACTTCTTCATTTTCTGTATCTTTTTCTAGTGTTTCTGCTTCTTTTCTTATTGTGAATTTGTCATCACTTGTGGAACCTGACTTGGCCAAACATCTTTCCAATGAATCAGAAATCAACTGATCATCCTTGTATTCATCTGCAAGATCATCTATCAAGTCAGTATGAAAACAAGAAGTTAATGATTCATCCTCGGGAAATTTTAATAGTTTCTGCATGTCAAAGATTACTCTTTCCTCATCAACTCGCAGTATCAATTGTCCGTGATGGACATCAATAATTGCTCTTCCTGTTGCAAGAAATGGTCTACCTACAATTAATGGCACTTCAATATTTTCTTCCATTTCAAGTACTATAAAATCTACAGGAAATATGAATTTGTCAACCCTTACAAGAACATCTTCAATTATTCCTCTCGGTTTTTTAGTACTTTGGTCAGCTAATTGAAGAGACACCCCGATATCTTTCATCTTACCAAGTTCTAATTTTCTAAAAATTGAAAAAGGCATCAGATTACTCGAAGCACCTGAATCGCATAATGCTTTTTCAAAATGAGCACCTCCTAAAGTACAAGGTATAGTAAAACTTCCTGGATCACCGAGTTTCTGTGGAAGCTTATTTTGAAGTATAGCACTATATTTTTCTGTAAGCTTAACTACCGAAACTTCTTCCAATTTTCTTTTACTTGAAAAAATATCCTTAAGAAATTTAGCATATGAAGGCATTTGATTCAAAGCATCTGTGAAAGGAATATTAATAAAAAGTTGTTTTAAGATTTCAAGAAACTTTGAGAACTGTTTGTCAAGCTTTTCTCTTTTCATTTTTTGGGGAAAGGGGAGAGACACAGACTTAGGATGTTTCATCAATTCATTTTCTTGTAACTCTTTTTCTTTATCTTTTTGTTTTTCTAGAAACTCAGATTTTTCTTTATTCTCACTTTCATTTACCTGTTTCACATTTTGTGAGTTTTCTTGTTTACCTGCATATGGATCATTAAGATTTTTACCTGAGCGCAGGGAGATAGCTTTGAGATGTTCCTTTGGATTTTTCTCAGTGTTGCTTGGTAAAGAACCTTGAATTTGTCCAGATACAAGTGTTGCTATTTGGCTTACCTGAATTTCCAAGTTTCTGATAGCAGAATGATGGCTTTCAACCTTCTCATTAGTGACCCTGATGTGTTTGTGTATTAGCTCATCAGTAGCCTTCAAGTGTTTATTGAGCAAATCTTCAATGTTTGATTGTTGATTTATTTGAGGTTGTTGTTGGTACTGCTGAAAGTTTTGTTGCCCTCTGTTTTGATTTTGAAAACCAGATGTCCCTTGCTGCTTTTGATTAAAAAATCATTGAGGATTCTCAGCGCCATTAGGATTACTCCATTGAAATCCTGGGTGTTTTTGTTCCATAGAACTACTAAATGGGTAATTATTGTTATACCCAATAGAGGTTACATGTTCATCATTTTGAACTGAAACTTGACACTCATGATTCGGATGATTACCTCCACAAACATCACAATTTTCAGTTGAGATAATGATTGAGAACTTACCTGAAATGCCTCAAATTTTTGTGTTAGAGCTGTGATTTGTTGGGTTAATGAATTTAAAGCTTCAACTTGATTGATTCCTACTGCTTTTTTGATAATCACTCGGTCAGATGGCCATTGAACTGCATTTTCTGAAATTTCATTAAGTAGTTCTATTGCTTCTGCAGTTGTTTTGCTCATTATCGATCCTCCTGATGCTGCATCAATTACATTTCTAGCAGATGGTTTTAGGCCATGATAAAAAATGTATAATATATCGGGATCTGAGATTCCATGGTGTGGACATTTTCTTAGCATTGAACTTAGTCTTTCCCAAGCCTGATAAACAGATTCGATATCTGTTTGCATAAAATTATTAATTTCTTGCTTCATTTTAATTGTTTTTGCAAGTGAAAAGTACTTGTTAAGAAATTTTTGGGTCATTTGATCCCATGTGCTAATAGAACCTCTTGGTAATCTACGTAACCATGTCTTGGCTTCTCCTTTTAGTGAAAAAGGAAAAAGTCGCAATCTAATTGCATCAGTTGTGACACCATTGTACTTACAAGTTTCAACTAGCTCAAGAAAATCAATCAGGTGAGTGTGAGGATCTTTAACTCCATCACCTGTAAATTGACATGAATTTTGGATGGTCTGAATTAATCTTGTGCGGATCTCAAAGTTATTTGCTGCTATTGGTGGCCTCCGCACACTTGATTCTACTTCAAAGTGATCAGGTCTTGCATAATCTCTAAGAATCCTATCACGTTGTGGTGCTACCTCATCAAACTGTTCTTCCACTTGATGTGGTGGAAGTGGATTTTTATTATTATTAAGCTCGTTATTCTCCATTTCTTCTTGTGAAGAGATTCGATATTGAGAGGCCTGTTCTTTTTGTAACAACCGTAGTGATTTTTCAATTTCGGAATTGTATGTAACCAATTTTCCTGAAGAAGAACGGGTCATATACTTCCTGAAATTTTAGAAAAATGATTTTAATTTTTTTTTAAAATTAAAAATTAAAAATAAATAAAACTCAAATTAGTAGTAAAAACAATTAATCTGTAGTAGATTTTTGCCAATCCCTGGCAGCGGCGCAAAAAATTTTACGAATCACTGAATGTATATATTTTTAACCCGCAGTGTGTCAAATAGTAGTATAAAAAAATGTCGAACCCACAGAGATTGGTTTGTCTATTCTACAGATGTTTCTTGTTTTAAATACTATTTAAGAAAATGAAAAATAGTTGAAGGGTGAATCAATTAATTAATAATACAAAAAGTAGAGAAAATACTTTAGTTTTCACAATATATTAAAAGGTGTTTGGGATCTTGACTTCACTCAATATTTCTATATAAAGTAAATTATTTATTCCTAAATTTATATTTCTCATAAAGTATAAATACCTCTCACGATTATATTTATATATTATTACTGAAATTAAACAATGAAATGCACTCCTCTCGATTATACAATTTAATTGCCAAAATAGTAACATTTAAGAACGAAAAATATGTACTTCAACTAAAACATATTTTCTAAGTAAGTCTCTTTCGATTAACTTACTTGTTATAACTAACTATTACACTATTTGCTCCTCTCTCGATTACAAATAAGTGTAGATTAATTATAACATAAATAGATAGATGTCACTACAATATTAGCAATATACCAATACTCCAATTAACAATATTACTGATTCCGCCTCTCTCGATTACAAAATTAGTAATATGTTAATACGTAGTAATCAATGGATATATGTTAATAAATAAAATAACATTTAACTATAAAATAAATAAAAATGAAATCTATAGCTTAAGTTCACACACATAAAATTTAGATATAATAACTACTATTATATAGAAATATCAAGATCCGTCAACTTCCCAACACAAAAGAAAATTACTCCATAATAGAAATAGTATTACTAATGAAAATATTCTTTTCCATTAAATAAGAAAATAGAAGAAATATTCAAGAAGAATAATTCCACTATTTAATTAAAAGCAGGAACTAGAATAATTTTCAACATCAAATACTTAAAAAGTAGTACAAGAAGATCTTAAAGAAATATATCGATTGTTTTGTTTTTGGCCCTCTCTACACTGCTAGATCAACTCATTTCTCGTGCAATTTATAGCAATTCTCTGAAGAAGAAAATCATCATTTTCTTCCATTTTTTCCACTTTGTAGTTGATAATGTTGACAAAATCAAAATGGTAGGTCAAATGTATACCAACATTTGACAAAGTTTTTTTCATTTAACTTGTCTTATGCTTGTTTTTCATTTTGGTGGCTATCATGCTACCATATTTTTCAACTTTATTTTCCATATTTGCTCAATCTTCCGTTCCTCTCTTTCATAATTCTTTAATATCTCCATTTGTGTTGGATAATTCCTTGTCAGTCGACACTTGTTTTCTTTTTGCCACATATCTACTTAGTTGATATTTTCTTATTATAATGCAACATTTTCTGTAAAGAAAGATTACAAATATTAGTATTAAAATTAAATAACAACTTAATATATATATGATATTTTTCTCTTATCATTTTCTTAGATTTTTTTGTGAGTTCTTCAAGTGTGAAGAACTTTTGTTATAGTTTCTGTTCTTCACGTTAATTGGCAGAGAGAAAATAGTGTAGTTTGAACGTGTGAGTGAGAGATAAGCGTGATAGGAGAGTGTTACCATAGGTTTAGGAGTCTAATTCAAGACTTAGTCAAATAGGTTTTAATTAAGTTAATAAAATCTGATTTAATTAGTTTAGTGAACTGCCCATAATGCCCTTACAAAAAATCAGATTTTAAACAATAATTAAATCACCAATTTGTTGCTTCCATTGGGGCTCGAACTCGGGTGGCACCATTTTCGCGAAAACGGGTCATTTCGGGTCGACCCAACATGAATTGGTTCTTTAATTAAATTAATTAACTAATTAATTCCTTAGGGTAATTACGATATTACCCTTGGCCGGTAAAAGACCATTTTACCCCTGGACCCTTAAAACTTAAGATTTCCTCCTTTTAAGTCCGGTAAAGACTCCTTCGATTAAATTTTTGTTTTCGAGAGCCCCACATGGTTGGTTTCAACCTTTCCAAGCTCAACTAACTCCCCAAGTTAGTTGGCTTGGCCATAGTAAGGGTTCTGAGGTATGGTTCTACGCGTATCAATCCGTGTGAACATTGGTCTAATCGCAGCATTCTTGACACCTTAAGCATTTATCTTATTCATTTTTTTTGGGTTGTTACAAGACATCTTGAAACTCATTTACGATGGCCACAGAGTCTATGGAAGGAACTTCATGTTCTAAGTCATTGACTCTGACTAAGTGGCATAAATAACCCTTAGATAACATCTTATTGGCTTTAAGATTGGAAACTATTTGGCCTGTTGGATTTGAACAACGCCCTTCCCATTTCAACTCTAACTCATTTGGAAACTGAAACCTTACTACCCTATTTCGACAGTCTATGGTAGCATAGCATTCATGAAGCCAATCCATACCCAAGATTATATCAAAATCAAGGATGGTTAATTCTATTAGGTCCGCATAAATAACTCTATCAAGAACAGTTATTGGACAATCTCTATATACCCTTTTGGCCCTAATTTTGTCTCCTATAGGAGTACTAATTAGAAATGGCTCATGCAAGATCTCAGAAAGCAAGTCAAATTTACTAGTTACTAAAGGAGTAACAAAAGATAAAGTAGATCCTGGATCTAATAATGCATAAAGAGGAAAAGGAAAGACAAGCAAGTTACCGGTGACCACATCCATGGACTTCTCTTGCTCCTCTCTTCCTTTCAGCGCATTGAACCGGTTTATTTTGGGAGGTTCAGCTGTAGCAGTAGGATTAGGCCGAGGCTGAGTATCTTCTTTGGCCTGATTCCTCGTGTTTGGGCAGTCCCTAATAATATGCCCACTCTTGCCGCACCCATAGCATGCATTTGTACCTTTCTTGCACTCACCTCCATGCGAATAACCACACTTACCACACGTCTTTTTGTCACGTTGGCCATTTCTATCATTGCCCTTCTTGGCATTAGTGTTCTTGGAAGAAGTAGGTTAACTTGAGTGTTGGTGCCCCTTCTTGAACTTGGGCCTATATTGGAAACCGAATGAACCCCTACCATTACTCAAACCAGACTTATCCGAAGGCCTAGATTCCTTGCTCTCTCGACCTCTCTTTCTCCGACGACTCTCCTCAACATGTTGTACATGCACCATCAACCTACCAAGGTCCATGTTATCATGTAACATGTATGCCCGACTTTCCTCCTCCAAATCCTCCGATACACCAGTCACAAACCTGCTCATCTCATCCCTGCTATTGGACACTAGTGAAGAAGCTTATTTGGAAACCTTAACAAACTTCATGGACTATTCCTTGACTGACATACCTCCCTGTCGTAGGTAAATGAACTCCTCAAACTTAGCTTCTCTCTGTTCTCTGGGAAAGAACCTCTCTAGGAATGAATTCTTGAGAACATCCCAAGTGATGGGGACCTCTCCTGGTGCTTGGCCATCTCCCCACATCCTGTGCCACACTTGAACCACATCTTTGAGTTGGTAAGGAGCCAACTCAGCCTTTTCCTCTTCACTAACATCCATAGCACATCAAATCTTATAAACCTCTTCCACAAACTCTTGGGGATCCTCATTGGTTTTGGACCCGTAGTACATTGGACGATTCATTCCTGTAAAATCCCTCAGCCTAATAGCCATGGTGATAGCATGCGGGTTATCCCTAGGAGCACCCTTTCTAGTGGCTTGGGCCGTGATGGCATGTGACTGCACAGTGATGGCTTGGGCCATCTGAAGAAGTGTCGCCCTCACTTCTCCATCCGTCATCGCAGCTGGGTTGACAGGAACTTGTACTTCAGTAGCTGGAGCTTGAGGAGGAGCTTGGTTGCCGCCAGTAGCTGCTTCTTCGACTCTTCTGCCTGGGTTTCTTCTTGTGTTAATTTTTTACACGTACACACAAAAAGGAAGTTAGATACTAGAATCACACAAAATGTCAAAGCTCTAGGCAGCACGATAAAGAGTAGATGAAGGGAAAATTCCTAACATCACAAAGTCTCTAAGTTATGATTGTGGTGCACTTCACAACCATAAGTTAGAAACTACGCAACGTGGTTGTGTTGAGCCTTAGTTCCTAGGTAATTTAACCTTATGCTCTGATACCAAGATAGTAAAATTGCGGAAAGATTAAAAACTTTTAATATACTAATTGAAGTATACTTAGTATTCATACTTAATATTCATATGGTGTTCTAAAACTTGTCTCACATATATAAAACTATCTAAGAGTGCAAAGACGGACTTAGCCAATAATAGTCGATATGCCATATAGGCCTTAATACCAAAGAATCCAAAAAACATAACGTAATAACGTACTCTAAAAACTACTAAATCTTCATAAGGCTGGAAATTGAAATGGTAACGTACCAAACATGAGGACGTACCATGACTTGGAGAAAGAGTTCCAAGATTCTTCAAATCGACCTACAATTGTAGTAATTTAAAGTAATGGGCTTAGTACGCCACATGTACAAAGTATGGGTATATGCACATAACAGATAGGGAAATGCATGAAAAACGGATCATTTATGAACTCTTTAGAAAATATGCTAAGTCATATGAAAATCTTCAATGCACATACCATATAACATATACAACTTACGAATTTCATCAAACTTAAAGCATGATCACAATCAAAGACATATTATCATAGATTCATGTTAACATTTCATATTCAATAGATCATATTGACACAACATACAAAATATTTAGCAATGACCTCATCCCCAACCTACAAGTGCAATGGTCATGTGAAGCCCCACAACCCCACATAACCCAGTAGATAAGATAGGAGACCACAAGTAAAGCCTTGCTTCATGTAACTTGTAACATAGTTAGTCATCACTTCATATAGCAAATAACCAAATAACATATTCATCAAAATGACCAACATTCATGTAAGAGTAACATCATATATCATAAACATATATCTTTCATATCATCATATTACTTAAGAACAATCTCCTAGGACTTCCCTTAGAGTCAACTTGTGCAATGTCTAGGTAGCGTTCCATAGAACTACTTAATCTAAGCCAACTCCTCAAGTCACCCTCGTCAATGTTCAGTTACTTGTATTTCATTTTACATGAGGGAACATTGGCATTAACCGACATAGACCATGTGAGAAAAACATGGAATCTGGTGTCTTGCCCACACCGAAAAGAGGTGATCCTACCGACCAAAGTAGAACTGAAAATGACGTAGCTTTCTAGGTGGATCCACTAGCTAGTATCCTATGGTGGGAGCATAGTTCAAGAACTAGGAGATGTATTAGAGATTCATAGTTCCACATTGAATGGCATCCTCAATATCATGAGAATCTTTGTGAACCTAGTTCATCGTTGCTTAGCTTAAGTCCCTTTTCTTTAAATAACCTTAAATTTATATTTTATCAAAACTTATCATAGGTCAAAGGATATTATCTCCTTGTGTAAGATGATAATGAGATCATTTAGATTAGATGAGAATTGTCCTTTCATCTTAACCCTTCATACGTGATATTTACATGACATAGTCATCTTGTGTAAAGCATACAAGAGAGTATCATAACTTGCATATTCATACTCCTATCATAATCTCACGATTTACATATTCATAGTCCAGCATATTCACATAGACATATCATACATACTTTCATAACATAACATCATGACTTATAGGCTAGCATAAACATCTAAGAGTAATTACGTTTAGAAGACTTACCTCTTGCTTCCAAGAATCTTATTCGTCATGCAATATTCATAATCATACATAGTGAAATACCCAATGAAATAATCAAGAACAACTCATAAAATCATGTACAAGATCAATGCATAACATAGAAGAAGGGAAACGGGTCATTAAAGGGTTCATTCAAACCTTAAATTCTAACCCTAATGTTTTCACGTTATCAAACAATACAAACAACCCATTTGAAACCATCACATAGAAAAAGATCATATATCACAAGTTATTCATATATTATCAATCAATTATTCAACAATTCATGCTATTAGATATAGAAAACATTTACTTTTCATTGAAAATCATAAATCTAAGGTTAGGAAGAAAATCCTTTTTGTAGAGTAAAAAAAATAGTTTTTGAAGTTCTTGAAAACTTATCTTGAAAAGATCTCTTGGGTAAAGGAATCCCAAGAGTTAAAACCCATACCTTATAGATGAATAATCCACGAAATCTAATTGGAAACATCAAGACCTTCGTCTTCTTTCTTAAGCTTTTCTTGTTCTTCAATGGAGTTTGGAAAAAGAGAGCGTTCTTGAGAGATTAAGAGAATTTCGTTTGATTCTGATTTGGGACGTGTAATTGTGGTCTAAAACTGACCTGATATCAATATATAGACGTCCCAATAATTACCCTAAAGACCCTCCACATAAATTACCTAAAACGCCCCTCCTAAATTGAGTACAACTAGGAGAACATTTGACTAAGGGTCTTCGGGTTTGACACAGGAGTTAAGTTAATTAATTAAGTTGCTAATTTAATTTATTAAGGGACCTAGGGTAATTAATAAAGTGCCCCTTAGTCGTTAGGGCCATAATCAACCCCTTTGGACCATCTTACGTTAGGTACCAGGATGTTTCTTTAGTTAGTTATTCGGTTAGTGTACCCGGTTAGGTCTTAGGATTTTGGTCAAACTAGTTAGTTAATTTTTGTTAGTCCTAGGTTAGTTAGTTAGTGAGAGATGTTAGTTAAGACCTAGAATTAGTTAGGGAGCTCGGCCCCACATGGTTTGATCCGACACAACCTGCCCCCTAACCGCCCTAACCGAATTCGGTTGGGCTTATCTCTCGGCCGTTGGTAGCACATGTGTTGCGTGCACTTTCATAACCGTGCACGTATGGGAAGTTCACTTCTTGTCCAAGGATCCTCACTATGACCTTGGGCACTGCTTAATCTACATGATCATTTTACGTGAGTATGTGCTATGGTACCTAGGATTTACACTTGGATGCCTAGTACCTAATGCGTGAATATGAAGAATATGTGAAGCATATAGTTATTTTAGCGTAGGGTCTTCATTGCAGGTACAATTCTTAAACAAGCTTGGATTATATTTTAAATACTTGTGTATACATAGAAATTGGCTAACACCCTTAAGCCAATATTCTCTAATATGCCCAATATTTCCCAATATTGGGCATTAGGATGCCTATGTACCCCAATATACATTCTTAAAAACCTACTAGGCTCTTCACTAGACATTAACATTTTCTGGAATGTTACAGTTTGCATTCATTGCTTCCCCTTTGACAACCTTGACTCAAAAGAATGTGAAATTTCACTGTTCGGAAGCATGTGAGAGAAGCTTCCAAATGTTGAAGGATAGGCTTACCTCTGCTCCTATGCTGACTTTACCGGAGGATACTAAGGGCTTTGTTGTATATTATGATGCATCTTGAGTTGGGTTGGTGTCTGTTCTTATGCAACATGGCAAACTTATAGCTTATGCTTCTAGGCAACTCAAGATTCATGAGAAGAATTATATGACTCATGACCTTGAGTTAGCGGCCGTGGTATTTGCCTTAAAAATACGGAGGCATTATCTCTATGGGGTTCATGTTTATATGTATATGGACCATAAAAGTCTTCAATAGGTATTCACTTAAAAGGAGGTTAATCTCCGATGAGATGGTTATAGTTGTAGAAAGACTACGACATGGGTATTCTCTATCACCCCGACAAGGCTAATGAGGTAGCGGATGCTCTAAGTCGTTTGTCCATGGGAAGTCCCATGTTGAAGAAGACAAGAAAAACCTAGTGAGGGATGTTTATAGGTTGGCTCGTTTGGGTGTTAGATTGGAAGATTCTCCTAATAGTGTTGTTGTGGTACATCATAACTACGAGTCGTCTTTGGTGGTTGAGGTGAAGTCTAAGAAACACCTTGACATTTTTGGGGGGTGCGGAATTCATCGTAGAATAAGATACATATATTGTAGAGTAAAATATATTTAATCATAAATTTCTTTTGTTAATTGTTTTAATCTAGTTATTTCTTCAAGATTATTTATTATATATTCTATATATAACATATCTTGGGTTCTTTGATACATATATAAATTTTCTTGTATTAAATGATTTGTTAATCTTATGTTTTCCATAGTTTCTATCCAATATTCTAAATATTCATAGTTCATTTTAATCTGAATCTATTTCTAAATCGTATATATCTATTCTTTCTACTTCCAATTCTTGTAAATCTATTTCATACCATTCTTGATTTAATATATCTTTTAAATCATAATCAAATATTTTTCCCATATAATTCTTTTTATGTCAACAATTTCTATATCTTTAAGTATATATAAGATCAAAGTTTCATAGCTTTTTATTTCATTATACATTGTAATCATGTTTATTTATTTATGCAGGTTTGTTTTCAATTATTCCTTCCTATCATATCCATAATTCAATTAAATTCATATTAGTTTATTATAAACTAGAGTATTGTTATCATGTTTTCCGGTCACTACTAGCATCGTACTTTAGCGGATAATTACTGCTTATCAGCGCCTCAACCTTGTGTACTCCCCTAACGGCATCCCTCGCCTACCGGTTTCCACTGTGGGATGGCATAGTCTAGCAGTTTTCTCCCTGTTTCCCGTTTACTAGCAAACTAGAATTCATGATTCAAATATTTCTAGTATATAATAACTAACATAAATTTAATCAATCATATATATGATATTCAGGAATATATGAAATTAGTTCTGCATAATTGTTAAACAATATACCTTTGTTTCTTGATTTTCCATGCTATCTGAAATATCTGGCTTGATTTCGAATTTCTCCATTTTTAACTTAGTTTATATCTTTTTTGAGAGAGAGTTATTGAAAGAGTTTTTATTAACTTGAGCTTTTTGTTGGCATTGCCTGCCTTTCATTTACAATTTGGCAATCTATATATACTAAATTCTAAACCTGCACATAAGTGCGTCTACTGTATACTTTACGACTTTTATGTACAACTACTATTTACTTTTAGACTTTTCCTAAAAAACTTTACAGATGACCTTTACTATTCACATCTTGGCCTTTTAAAAAAGAAAATGCTACCTACTTTTTACATTATCTCTTTACTCTACATATTTTGTCAAAAGAGAATCTTATCTTATCTCCTAATCTCTTTATCTTGTCCATACCCCATCTTGTCTTGTCTTCTTTCACTCTAAATTGACATCTGGTATAACGTTATCTTCTCCATTGCATTTTGAACATCTGTGGTCGGAGTATTTGTGTCCAATAAGTTTACAATATCTGCTTAATAAGTCTTCTGAAATAAATTCTTTCTTTAATGCTCGTGTTGTAGGTTGCTCTTCTGGCTTTAATAATGATAAAATCCATCTATGAACTTCATCCATATCTACTCTTCTTAATTCCCTTGAGTTTGCATATATCATAACTTGGTCTCTTGCATAATAACTCCAAATAGCATTGCCATTTAAATAATTGTTAGCTAGTTCTTGTATAATTGTTGATATACCAATTATCCTTTTATTTTCATAAAAGTTTGGTATTTCTACCTTTGGTATTTCAGCTTGTCTTTCTATATCCTCTGGTATTATCATATCCTTGGTCAAACCTATCTTTATAACTTGAATTGGTTATTTGATTTCTTCATATAATATCTCAGCTGGTGCTGTATAAAATTTAATATAAAATAAATTTCCTTTGGTAACTCTCTTGTATATAATGAATGCTTTGTATAATTCTGGTATTCCACTTATTTCTTCTCCATCATATGTGTATACGGTACTTAGTAATCCATAACTATAACATGTTTTAACTAAGTTTGAACTAGTTTTGGGTTGTGCAATCAATATATTATATCCTTGTAGTTTTTGGGTTATATAATCTTCATTTAGATTTTTGGTTTGTGTGGATCTGGGGTTTAAATTTAAAAATGTTTGGATCTTATATATGTTTTCAATGTATGATTGGGTAATATAATTGTATCTCTTTTTATCACTTTGTATACTAACTGCATATGTAGAGGTTTGTGGTTCTGTGGGTATTTGTTTTTTTGTGTTTTGAATAAATGGTTTTACAAATAGTTGGTTTAAGTTGGTATTTCGTGATTTCTCACTAACTCTTTGCTTGTACCTGCAGCTGTATTTAAACAAACATTATGGGTTTTAGGGAGTTTCCCATCGTCTCCTTTTATCTCTGGAATTTTAATGTCTTCCGATCGACATAGCTCCACATTTTTATAGTCATGCTGCTGACTTATATTAGCTTTAGACTTCAGGTTATCTTCATTAGTCTTTAGCTTTTGTATCTCTTTGTCCATACTGTCCACTTTAGCACAAAGTGTAGTAATGGTTTTGAGTATCTTTTCAATTGTATCTTCTTCTTTGTTCTCAGTCGGAGTAGCTTTGTCTTGATAAGTAGTCTGCAACAACATTCTTATTAGTCTTTATTATTTCAATTGTAAATGTAAAGTTTAATATATTTAATACCAATCTTCTAATTTCTTTCGTTGTTACTGAATCTTGTATTTTTCTGGTTAACCACCATTTTACTTGTGTATTGTCTATTCTTACAAAAAATTTGTTATATACAATATATGGCTCAAATGCTAATAAACATTTATATACTGAAAATAATACTTTCCTATTTATTTCCCATTTTATTTCTGTATTTGTATATGTGCCTGAATAATATCTACAATGATAATCTATAGTGTTATCATTATATTTATATTTTAATACTCCTCCGTAGCTTTTTTCACTTGCATCAGTTTCTACTATATAAATAAATTTTTTGTCTTCATCTGGAAAATATAATTTTGGTAATGTTTTACATAATAATTTTATCTTTTGTATTTGTATTTGATCTTTATTATTGAAATGGTATTCTACATCTTTTTTAATTTTTGTTGTAATGGTTTTAAATTTTCTGCTAATTTTGGTATATATTCTCTTACTTGGTTAACTAATCCTAAAAAGGATTGTAATTTCTTTTTTGTATCTAATTGTTCATTCGAAGTTACTATTTTTTGTACTATATGCGTTTGCATTTTTATTCCATTTTTATCTATTTGTATTCCTAGGAATTCTATTTGTTTTTTCATTATTTCTGCTTTCTTTTTACTTAAACTTATTCCTGAGTGTTCTATTATATGCATAAATTTTTCTAGTAATCTTATATGTTCATCTTGTGTTTTAGAATATAATAATATATCATCAATATATACTACACAATTTTCTAATTTTTTAAAATAATTATCCATAAAATGTTGAAATCTACCTGGTGCATTTTTATATCCAAATGGTAATACATTCCATTCATAAAATCCTTGTGGTACTGTGAATGCTGTAAGTTTTTTAGATTCTTCTTCTAACTTTACATGATAAAATCCTGATTTACAATCAAATTTACTAAAATAATTATATCCTTGAATTTGTCTTATCTTTAATATTTTATTTGGCATTGGTAATTATATGTTTTAGTTTTTGCATTTAAATTTCTATAATCAATAACCATCCTACTTTTTCCTCTTTTTTGTTCACTATATTTATTAACAATAAATGCCGGACTTGTATGTTTACTATTACTTTCTTGTATGTATCCACTTTTTAGTAATTCACTTATATGTATTTTAAATTTGTTTAAATCATTAAAATTCTATTTTAATGGTTTTTGTGTTATTATACTATTTTCATCAATCAATTCAATTTTAACTTTTGTTTCATGTTTTTCCCATCCTTGTAAAGGATCTTCGTTATATAATAATTCTAATTTTTCTTGGATTATTTTTACTTTATTTATAGAGAATATAATTAGTTCTATTCTAGGGTCTTCTTCTTTTATATTTTCTATTTTTTGTGTAATTTTTTCACTGCCTTTAATCCATTCTGTTGTTTTCTTCTTTTGTTACCTACTCTTTTTGCTCCTATTTTTTGTTTACATGGTGTTGCGAACCACCAGTGTGTCTTTGTTATTATATGTGGATATAATTTATCTAAAAATGGCATTCCTAATAACATATCCGTTGTTGTTAATTCAAAATTATATATTTCTTCTATAGTTAATATTTTATCCCATATTTATATTTTTATATTTTTTGCCTTGTATGTGATCATACTTCCTTCATTATTAAATCCTGTTACTACTATTGGTGTTTTTAATTTTTCCCATTTTTCATCTGGTAAACAATTATATTTACATATATTAGCTTCTGCTCCTGTATCTATCATTGGTGTATAATATCTGTTATAATATCCTTCTATTATTATCTTCGCGAGTATATATTTTTTCATTTTTTTTATATTAAAGTTCTTTTTATTATGACTTTTTTTATTTTGATAATTTATTGTTAGTTGTTTATCTTCTATATTATATGGTTTTACTTGTTCTAGCCATTTTATTCCTAATGTTATATTTTCATTTCCTTGATATATTTTAAATTTTATTATTATTGGTATACCTCCAATTATTATTTCTTGTTCCGTTGTTTCTTCAATGTTTATTAATACTTTTGGTAATTCTGAACATCAGTGTTCTGTAGTTATTATTTTATCTTCTTTTACTAATTCTGTGGTAATATAATTTTTTTCTTGTCCTGTATTTATTAGTATTAAATATTTTCTTTGCTCCATTATTCCTGTTATATAATAATGATGTGGTTTTATTTCTTCTTCTATTGATTTTTGTGAAATTATATTTATTCTTTTAGAACTATTTGAAGTACTCATCTTTGATGATATTTGTGGTGTATCATTATTAGTTATTCTTTTTGATGTGCTTAATCTTTCTTGTACTATCTCTAAGTCCTCTTCTATATCAATTTCATTATAACTATATTCATTATTATCTATAACCGTAACTATCCTTTCAAAGGGATTTTCTATTTTTATTTTATTTATTTTATTTTTTGCTGTTATTTTAAGTTTTGTTGTTAAAACATATAAATTCTTACATCTAGCTGTAAATATTTTACTTCCAGGTGCTAATTCTATTCCTGACATTTTCCAATATAAGACTAATGATTTATCTATATTCTGTCATTAATTGCTACTGAGTAGTTAGCACTTATTATAAATTTAAATTTTTGGTATATTAAATTACCTTTTACTGCACTTATTATACTTTTTTCTATGGGTTGTATAATTCTATCATCTGCTAAATATATTTCTATAGGTGTATCTATTCCTTCTCTAAAACATGCTTTTATTAATATTTCAGTTCCCCCTAAATGTACATATTTAATTGGGTTTTTTGCATTTATCTCCTGTATTTCTTTATTAATTATTCTCTTATTTATTATCGGTATTTTAGCTTTTCCCTTAGTATACTTACAATCTATGATATGTTCTTTTTGGCTTACTACATAATATTCTTCTTTTTGTCGTTTAAACCAATTTTTTATTCTTGGTACTTGTAATATTTTTTCTACACTCAGATCTAATTCTTTTCCTTTTATTTGTTCAAATATACTATTATCAAATATTATTTTTTGTTCTAAAGATTCTTCATCTTGACGTTCTTCTTTGTTTATTATTTATATATCTGCTTCAGTCATTTTTCATATTGTAAAATTCATTATCTGATCCTAATTGTATATCATTATCTATTTCATTTTCTGATATTTCATATATACTATCTTCACTTTCTAAATCATAATCAACATATTCTATTTGTGTATATTTTTCATTTCCATAATTATTTCTGATATCTGTTTTTTCTTTGGATTTTTAGGGTAATTTACAATCTTTAGCTATATGTCCTAATTTTCCACAATTATAACAAGTACACTACGTCAATTTTCTTTTTGGTCTAAATGGTCTTTTAGTTTTGTAATTTTTTACATAATATCTCTTTCTTGGTTTTTTATATTTATATGTTGATCTATATTTTTTATAATTTTTATTTCTATTATACTTCTTTTTATAATATCTATCTGTACAACCAAATTGAGGTGCTATTTTATTTTTACAACATGCTAAATTTTTTACTAATACTTTTTCCATTTTTATATCTTCTTTATGTTTTTCACATAGTTCTGTAAACCATCTTTGTAAGAATTTCATTCTGGCTCCAAAAGTATCTGTTAATTCTGCTTCATTCCAGCTTTTTATTATTTTTGAACTAAAAGATTCTGGTAATTTTGTAAAATATAATTTTCTTATTTCCTTACTTTCTTCCATGTTATATGTTCCTTTATAATAATATTCTCTAAATGCACATGTATATTCATCTATATAACACATATTACATATTGCCAATTTTGCCATTAAATTTCTACTTATAATTTTTTCTTTATTTTGTTCTTCTACTTCTGTTGTCATACTACTAAATTAATTTCTTATAGCTATTTCGTATTTTTCTAATATTTCCATAGATGTTGTAGCTGTTTCTCCATTAAATTTTTTATTATTTCTTAAAGTCTTTATACTTTCTTCCGATAAATTTTGTAACCATAATTTTACTGTTCCTATAATTGTTCTTTCTATATATCCTGGTATTTCTGTCATTCCTATTTTGTTGTCTATTAGTTGTTTTGATATATATCCCATCCATAATTGAATTGTTTTATATATATCTGCTACACAGTCTAAATCTAAAAAATTATGTTGATCAGTTGTTGGTTTAGGTGTCCATTTATTTAATCTTTTATTCCATAAAGTTTTTTCTCTATCATATTTTTCATAATTTACATTATAGTATGTTGGATTTAAAGATTTTGGATTTTTTACTCCTGATGTACTAGGTTTTTCATTCATATCTATATCTCCCGTGTTTATTTCTACATTTTTTGTATTATCTATATTGTCTAAAAGTTCTGTATATGTTTCACTTATTTCTGAGTATTGTTCTTCTAAATCATCATTGATATCATCAATTCTTACTTCTGACAGATTAGTTATATTATCTTGATTACTTTCTTCTAATTTATTTTCTAATTGCAATTTTTCTTTAAATTTATTTATCTCATTTGCTAAGTTTCTTTTTTGTTCTTTTTCTTTTTGTTTTATTTCATACATTTCTTTTAACATTGCTAATTCTTTTTCTAGTTCTACAATTTCTTTATTTTTTACTTCTTCGATTTGTTGTACTTCTTTTTTCGCTTGTTGTTTTATTTTTTCAATTTCCATTTTTCTATCTATTTCTTCATTTTCTTTTGTTATTCTCACCATAGCAGTTAAACTGTCTTCTAATTTTACCGTTTCTTTTTCTAACATCAAACTTAAATTATTACCTATTTTCTTATATCTTCTTCCTAGATTAGAAAATATGATCTTTATTTTTAATCCTTCATAGTTTTCAAATATTTTTTTGATCCATTGTATATTCTTCCTTATTCATTTATAAGCCATGTTGTAGTTTATATTCTAGCATATTTATTTGTATTTGTAAATGTAAAATAGCCTTTCTTTGTATTATTATAGATTTCTTACAAACTCCTGCAAATATATTATAATTAAGCCAGTTTTCTCTTTGTTTCAATTCATTTCTTTTTACCATAATTATGTTATTAAGTTCTTATTTATATTCTTTATTCATCTTAATTTTAAATATTTATATATTTATATTCTACTCTAGATATAATATCTATTAATCTTTCTAATTCTTGGTTATCCATTTTTGTAATATTTAATCGTTTATATTTTGGATATAATTTAGTTAATTTTTTCTTTAATTTACTTATCTTTCTATTAATGTGGTTCTTTCTTTCGACAGTAGTTTTTTCATACTTAGCTCTGATACCATTTTTGGGGGGTGCAGAATTCATCATAGAATAAGATACATATATTGTAGAGTAAAATATATTTTATCATAAATTTCTTTTGTTAATTGTTTTAATCTAATTATTTCTTCAAGATTATTTATTATATATTCTATATATAACATATCTTGGGTTCTTTGATACATATATAAATTTTCTTGTATTAAATGATTTGTTAATCTTATGTTTTCCATAGTTTCTATCCAATATTCTAAATATTCATAGTTCATTTTAATCTGAATCTATTTCTAAATCGTATATATCTATTCTTTCTACTTCTAATTCTTGTAAATCTATTTCATACCATTCTTGATTTAATATATCTTTTAAATCATAATCAAATATTTTTTCCCATATAATTCTTAAAAGGGGACATTATGGAATTTGTTGCGAAGTGTCCAAATTGTCAACAACTAAAATCCGAGCACTAAAAGCCATGTGATCTACTACAAGAAATCCAAGTTCGTACTTGGAAGTGGAAAGATGTTAACATGGATTTCATAGTTGGGTTACCTCAGACTAGAAGGCAATATGATTCTTTATGGGTGGTCGTGGATAGATTGTAGAAGTCCGCTCATTTTATTCCTGTTAAGTCCACTTATTCGACTGAAGATTATGCAAGAATCTATATTGACAAGATAGTGAGTCTTCATGGGGTTCCTTTGTCCATGCTTAATTCACATCTAGGTTTTGGAGGTCATTTCAAAGAGGTTTGGGCACTCAAGTGAAGTTAAGTACCGCTTTTCATCCCCAAACGGATGGTCAAGAGAATTGTACCATTCAAACTCATGAAGATATGCTTAGATCTTGTATCATTGACTTCAAGGGAAATTGGGATGCGCACTTGCCTTTGGTGGAGTTCTCCTATAATAATAGTTTTCATTCATCTATATCTATGGCTCCTTTTGAAGCTTTGTATGGTAGGAGGTGTATATCTCCTATTGGATGGTTTGAAGCAGGCGAGTCTTCGCTTCTGTGTCCCGACTTGATCTATAAGACTTAAAGAAAGTTCATATCATAAGGAACCGTTTGCAAATAGCCAATAGTTGTCAAAAGTCTTATGTCGATCATAGGAGAAGAGACCTTGAATTCGAAGAAGGTGATAAGGTGTAATTCAAAATTTTACCCATGAAAGGAGCTGTAAGATTTGGCAAGAAGTGTAAGTTGAGTCCTCGTTATGTGAGTCCTTATGAAATTTTGTAAAGGGTTGGCAAGGTTTAATATGAGTTAAAACTCCAAAGTGAACTATCTTCAGTTCATACGGTTTTCCATATATACATGCTTAAGAAGTGCATTGGTAACCCCGAGTACATTCTTCCTATTGAAGGTCTTTGTGTGAAAGAGAACCTCCCCTGTGAGGAGGTTCCAATGGAAATCCTTGATCGTCAAATGAAGAGGTTGAGGAACAAAGAGGTGGCCTCCGTAAAAGTGTTATGGAGAAACCACCTAGTTGAGGGAGCAACAAATGAGGTCTAGGCCAAGATGAAGTCCCGTTATCCTCATCTCTTTGCTAATTAAGGTTAGTTTTTCCTATTAATAATGAAAATAATTAATAAATTGAATTTTTTCTTGTTTTCGAGTATGTGCATATTTTGGTAAAGTTAAGTGTCAAAATGAGTTATCATAAAAGAGGCTTTTTGTGTTTACTTGCACTTATGTGAAATATATGTTTTGTCTTCTTCAGATTTTTTGTGTTTTGATGTTGTCTTGAGAAGAATAGCATGGTCACTCTATAACATCATTTTGAGCTCATGTTGATGTTGAGAAGGTGGTTCCTCATAATGTATTGTGAAATGTTGAGCTTTTATGTGTGGTGACTTGAGTTGTTATGTGTAATGTTGTTGATATAAGGTCAGTAACACTTTCATAATGCCTAAAATAATATTAATAAACAATTTAAGAAGTTTTGGAGTCAAGACATCAAGAAACGTCCATGACGTTCGGAAGCTAGTCTTAATTAACTAGTGAACTGTCCTTAGGTTTCGGGAAGTGTTAGGGGTGTTGTATGAGGTCTAAAATTTTAAAAATGACTTTAAATAGGTAAAACCTAGTATATAGAGTGAAAACGTCAAAGTTCGAACCCCAAGGGTCGCCCTAGGGTTCCACGAAAGGACCCCAAACTTGGATTGGCAAGCTGTTATCATGACTAGAGACCACACCCTAGAAAAAATTTCCAATCTCTGATCATAGAACGGCGTACATGACCTCTCGGAGGTCTTTTACAAGACCTTTGGCATCATTCATCATATATACATATATCATAAGTAGTGCGGAATGAAAACTTTTCATAAACATTCGAATAGTCTTTAAAAACTCTTTCATAAAAATCATCGGAAATACAAAGTCTCAGTTCATAAAATCTTAGACAGAAGAGTACTTGGGACTCGTCCCATACAATAGAAATATAGTACTATTGAGTCTATTACAGTACTTCAATAAGATAAATAAGAGACATCTATGCCCTCGAGTCAAATGTGGACATACTTCAACTTGCTTGTACGATCCTCTACTCCAAGCTTATCTCCCAAAAGCACCTTCAACTATGAATCACTTTAGATATAGATAAAATCATGGAATTAGTACAACCACATGTACTAAGTATGACATAATGCATAAAAATCATGAAAATGGACATTTATTAGAAATATGCTCGTTTTGATTTAAATATTGTAATATAAACATAAGAACACCATTTAACACCTTAGGAACACATAAGAAATCGCTTAATCAATTTATCACATTTTTGGAGACAATTTACAATGAACTAATTCACTGTTACAGTGAACTCCTTCACTGTTACAGTAAAGTTCCTTAACTTCACCTTGGACACTTTCTAGCATGTAATTCCCTCACTAAAATATATCCTAAGACTCATTTGAGTAAGACAAAGAGATACCGCCCATACTCCCTCTCTAGGCACACCTAAATGAACCTTAAGACCGACCACCTATAATGAGACATACACTTACAATACACCAAACACATAAACATGACATTCTCCTTTCAAAGGCTATCAAAAGACCTACTCAAGTAAATCAAGAAGATAATGTCCATGATTGACCTCATCAACATTACCTAAGTAATCCTTGAGACTAACTAAGTTTGGATCATGTTACTTAGATTCATTCTGAAGAATTATCTAGGTAAGAGATGAAGTGACCATTCATGTCTACTCTAGATAAGTACTTATTCATTTAACATGCTTTCTTAACCTAAGTCATTACATTCCTTAGTACATTTAAGAGACATTCATCACATAAGGACATACAAGTAATGGTCTTGGAGAAGACTAGGGACTCTCACTAACATCTTCAAATATGGTTTGCAATGTCTAGATAGCGTCCCATACCACCATCTAAACTTCATAGAACTTCTCCAACACTAGTAGGTATCCACTATTACGATAATAGGCAATAACCGACATAGAAATGGTAGCAAAGCATCGAATCTGGAGTTGGAACCTACTCCGATGGAGGGTTTTCCACTTACCAATGGTAGAACTTGGACACATACCATGTAGGAACATGGTTAAGGAATATGAAGGGCTTACTTTGTACTCTAGTCTCTTTCTTCACTAGAGCTACTTCCCAAACCATACTCACTCGTTGCTAGCCTTTGTTCTCATAGAGTAATTTACGTTAAGGATCACATGAAGAGGTTCCATATCTAGTTCATAACCTAGTCACATTCACCCTACCAATGAGGTCCCCTGGGGATGCCATACAATGGTGACGAAGATAGATCTTAATGACTTTCCTAAGGATTATATGATGTCATTCCAGCCAACCAACCTTAAGTCCAGCATTCATTACAAGAAGGATACCATTACGACTTTCAACTTCAAGGTTCATAACCTTACCACTAGGTTCAAGGTTTCACATAAAGGACATTCTTAGAATCATTCAAGGTCTCATATCATTCATACATACAAGACTAAGAGGCTTTAGCATCCTATGTCAAGACATCACATATTCATATTCATACATGTATCAAGTAAGGGATACAAATCAACCACAAAGACACCAATACTTCACTTTAGAACATATTGCATATCATTCTATAAGCACATAGGAATAACCATGATCATATTCAAGTTACCCTATACACTACTATAACTTCATAAATATAACAACCATACACTCATATAGTCTAGAAGGAATAATCATGTATCAACTCTAAGACTACACACACAAAGGCACAGTCATAGTCTAACATGATTACCTAATATCAATAGAAGAAAACATACTTTCACATTACTTAAGATGTAGATAGATATGATCATAATTCACATAAATCACTACACAAATCATCATAGTATATCAAGTAATTATGCCGACAAGGCCATGATCATTACAATACATAAAGTAACGCCGACAAGGCCACATCAATCACATAGCACCGCCTCCATAAGTGGATGATACCAATCACAACTTAATTCAAGCGATACATTACTTAAAATAAAGAGAATTAGGACAGCTACCACCAATCCATTCTCACCACATCCATCCATACCTAAAATATCCAATTCAACACCATAAGACCCTTACCCATAACCATGAACATCAATTCAATACAAAAATCATAATACTCAATGAATATAGGTAAATTCAATATAGATTTATCAATCTAAGACAACCTATACATCAATTGAATACAATTCTTACATCATTCAATAGCCCATAGAAAACTACACTAGAATTCATAAGCATTAAGTCAATATCAAGTCAACCATAAAGTAGTCAAAATCTAGGGTTCATAGTTTAATTGTGTTAAATCATATAATTAGCATAAATATAATCAATATATAATGATTCAAAACCTTTAATGCAAGAACCCATGGATAGATCATAAAATTGGACAAGTTCATCTTTAGAAAACTTTAGAGAACTCTTTTAACTTTTGGCTCCTTGATGAATAGAGTTTCTAGGATCAAAAATCATACCACACTGATGTTAATCCACCTATTTGATGAAGAATCACCACTCAAATATCCAATCCAAGCTCTTCCTTGAGTTTTGGATTTAATGGAGTTATAGAGAATTTCTTAGAGAATTAGGGGGTTTTAAAGATAAGTTTTCAAGACATTCAATTCTAGGGTTTTTACTTTAAAAACAGAATTTCTTCCTACTCTACATTCATGATTTTCGATGAAAAGTGATTCTTTTCTATGGTTGATTTACACGAATTGTTGAGTATTGGGTTAGTAATGTTTTAGTCTCGTGTGATGCATGTTCTTATTTAGATGATGGTTACGTAGGGTTGTTGCTACTACTAGATGACATGTAAACGTAGGGTTGGAACTATGACTAAAATGAACTCTTAAATGACTCTTTCTCTTATCATTCATTATGCATTGATCTTGTATATGATTTAAAGAGTTGTTCTTGATTATGCTATTGAGTATTTCACTATGTTATGGTTATGAATGTTGTAATTTGAAAATAAGTTCTTGAATAGGGTTCTTGGAAGCAAGAGGTAAGTCTTCTAAAGTTGTGCTTACTCTAAAATGTTTATGTTAGCCTATAAATCATGATGCTATGTTATGGAAGTATGTATGATGTTTCTATGTGTATATGTTTGGCTATGAACATGTTATTTGTGAGATCATGATAAGTACAAGTTAAGAAGGGTTATGATGAAAGGAAATTCTCATCTAATCCTAAAGCGCTCATGATTATGTTTATATAAGGAGTTAATCTCCTATGACCTATTATAAGTTTATGATAAAAGACAACTTTAAGGTTATTTAAAAAAGAGACTTAAGCTAAGCACCGATGAACTAGATATGAGAGGTGTCCCTTCCCTAGTTGGAAGGTAGGTCTCAATGACTCTCGTGAGATTGAGGCTGCCATGTAATGTGGAACTATGGCTCTATAATACATCTCCTAGTTCTTGAACTATGTTGCCACTATAGGATACTAGCTAGTGGATCGACCTAGAAAGCTATGTCATGTTAGGTTCTACTTTGGCCGGTAGACCACCTTCTTTTGGTGTGGGGTTATATGACACCAAATTCCAGGTTTAGATCACATGGTCAATGTCGATTAAGGAGAATGTTCCCTCATGTAAAATGAAAGACAAGTAAATGAACATTGACAACGGTGACTTGAAGAGTCTACTTAGTATAGGTAGGGGTATGCGACTCTACCTAGACATTGCACGAGTTGACTCTAAGGGAATTCCTAGGATATTGTTCTTATGTAATATGATAACATGAAAGGATTATGATTATGATGCATGTTGTTACTCTTATATGAAGTTCGTTATGTTGATGAACATGATATTGATTTATATTGTTATATGAGATAATGAATACTATCTTACAAGTTATATGAAGCAAAGCTTTACTTATGGTCTCCTATCTTATCTACATTGTTATGTGGGGTTATAGGGCTTCACATGACCACTGCACTTGTAGTTTGGGGATGGGATCATTGGTACGTGTTTTGTCTGTTATGCTTATATGTACTATTGAATATGAAATGTTAACATGACTCTGTGATAATATGTCCTTAACTATGATCATGCTTTATGTTGATGGAATCCTTGACTTGTATATGTTCTATGGTATTTGCATTGAAGACTTTCATATGACTTAGCATGCTTTCCAAAGAAATGATAAATGATCCTTTTTCATGCACGTCCTTAAATTTTATGTGCATATACCCATACTTAGTATATGTGGGGTACTAACCCCATTACTTTATATTACTACAAATGTAGTGTCCGGCCATTGAAGATTAAGAAGGTCGATTGATGAAGCTTGGAACTATTTGTCCAACTGTTTGGAGGTCCTCATGTTCGGGGATGCTATCTTTCATATTCTAGCTTATGAAAGCTTTAGTAGTTTTAAGAATATTCTATTTTCATTTATGTTCTTTGGATCCTTTTTTATTAAGGCCTATATGGAATATTGACTATTTATTGTCCATGTCCAGATTCGTACACTTTAGATGATTTTATACATGAGATACAAGTTTTTAGAATATTGTATGCTTTTATGATTATTAAGTATGAAGTCTAAGTACACTTCACATAAGTATGTAAAAGAATTTTATTTTCCGCAAATTTTAGTAGATGACTTGTTATGACAAACTCTAAGAGGCTTGTCTGACTCCTCTGAAAAGACGACGACGCTGGTCGCATCTGGGATGTACTCGCCGGATGTGACAAATAACTGGCTAAACCCAAGAAATTTCTAATGTCGGTCGGAGTCGAAGGTCTAGTCCAATTCTTAACCTCTTCAGTTTTCTTCTGATCGACCTCTATACCCTTATTTTAGATAATATGACCAAGAAACGCCACCGGACTCAACTAAAACTCACACTTAATATACTTGAAAAAAAGTTGGTGTTCTTTAAGGACTTGTAATACCACACATAAATGGTCCATATGTTCACCCTCATTCATAAAATATACAAAGATATCGTCAATGAAGACAATCACAAAGTAATTGAGGTAATTCCAAAAAACTCTATTCATAAGGTCCATAAAAGCCGCCAGGGCATTAGTTAGACCAAAAGACATCACTAGGAACTCATAATGACCATACCTAGTTCAGAATGCCGTTTTAGGTATATTAACCTCTCACTCTAAGTTGGTGATACCCCGACCTCAAGTCAATATTAGAGAAGAAGTTTGCCATTTCGAGTTGATAAAACAAGTCATCAATCTAAGAGAGAGGATACTTGTTCTTCATGGTGACCTTATTGAGTTGACGATAATCAATACATATTCTAAGGGACCCATCCTTCTTAACAAACAACACTTGAACTTCCCATGGTGAAATACAAGGTTGAATAAAACCATTGTATAATAAGTCTTTGAGTTGAAGGTTTAGCTCTTTCAACGCCGCTGGATCCATCTAGCAAGGAGGGATAGAAATGGGATTCGTATCCGTTAATAAGTCAATACCAATGTCTATATCCCATTCGTGAGAAATTTTGGGGAAGTCATCTGGAAAGACTTTCATAAAGTCCTTCACTACGGGGACCAACTCTATAGGATGTATGTCGGACTCAAGATCTTTAACTCTTACAATATGGTAAATACACCCCTTAGATCATTTTACAAGCTTTTAGACAAGAAATGATACGACCTCTAGGAATTGAGTTACCCCCATTCAACTTTAAGGCGTGTTCATTAGGAAATTGAACTTAACCAATCTTGTTTGACATTCAGCTCAAGCAAAACAAGCATGCAACCATTCCAATCCCAAGATGACATCAAAATCAACCATATCAAGTTTTAGCAAATCCACCCATGTAACTCTATTAAGTAAAGATATAGGAAAACTTCTAAAGTCTCTTCTAGCCACAATGGAGTCACCCACCAGGTTTGTAACTGAAAATGGTTCAATCAAAACATTAGGTAGAACATCAAACTATTTAACTACTAGATGAGTAAAAAATGATAAAGTAGAATCGGTGTCAAGTAACGCATAAACACCAATAAAGAAGACTTGTAACATATCGGTGACCACATAGGAAGAATCATCTTGCTCACCCCTAGAGAGGAGAGCATAGAAGCAGTTCCTCTACGGAGCATCGGATCTAGGACAACTTTCTTTAGCTTGACCACTCCCCTTCTCTTGAGTCCTCACATTAGGACAATCCCTAACCTTATGGCCACTATTTCCACACCCATAACAATTTTACGTCCCAACTAGACACTCACCCTAATGCTTCTTACCACACTTGGCACAAGTAGGTTTCTTTCTAGGTGAATTTCGACTCCTGCCTTTTGGGTGTCATGACTGGAATCTAGACCCCAGATGAGACCGGCGTTGTTGACCTCTCAGAGGTCGCAAACAAGCCTACATACATGGTCGTTACTTCATCTAGGTTAATTTTAGCAGAAAATTTGAACTTTTGTTTACTTAAACTTTATATTGGAAAACATTGATCTCGCATAATACTATCTACGTTAACTCATAAGCGTTCACAACAACCATCTAAATCAAGATAATCAAATGAAAGATATAGTCATAAATATAGAGTTGCCAAAATGGCACCAATACAATGTCTGAAAGTAAATACGAAAGAAACGCTAGTGGAACATACTCCACAAGCTCATGCCTACGCCTACGCTAGAATAAGCCAGTAAGCGTCCTCGAAAGCATGAGGGCCTACCAAATTCGAATGAAAGCTCCATGTCCGGATAATTTCTGCGTCGACTCGTAAGCTCTAACGTCCAGCTGCACCTGCACCTAAAAGTAGATAAATGTATGGAATTAGTACACACTCGTACTAAGTACAGGTATATGCAAGCACACACCACGGACATGCATGATTTAGAATAGCTCTCTCCTAACGATATGAGTTATTGAAAGTCAATTCAGTGGACTTGCCGAAATCAGATTAGGAAAATCATGCCATGAGAGTAACATGCATCATCATACGTATCATATTGCACAGAACACATAACTTATTGCACATAACACATAACATATTGCATATAGCACATATCATTTTTCATTTCATTCGTTCATATGCCATGAGACCTTGGAATCATGGACTTAACATTAGGACTTCGCAAAATAAGGGCTCAACATATGGGACCTCAACTAGGGAGCCTTCTTTAGCAAACACAGAGTCTTCTTCATTCATTCATACGTACTTCATTTTATTTCATCCATAGGCTAGTGTAAACACCAGATATACCTAGGATGTAGTTTAAGACTCTCATTGGGTTCACTGTGCAATGACTAAGAATGACCTAGTGTCATTACATAAGTCTAGTTCACCTCTTGATTATCCTACCCAAACATCTTTGGTATCGTTCATTTCATTGTGGGCATTACATGAGGCTGGCCTCATTCTTTCTTTGGGAACTTTAACTTTACCCGACATAGATCATGTGAGATCCATGAAATCCTGTGTCTACCCCACACCGAAAAGAGGTGGAATCACCGGCCAAAGTGAAACTAAAAACATGCTAGCGTATATAGGGGAATGAACCCTGCTAGATCCCTATGTTAGCTGCATAGGTTCAAAGACTAGGAGATACAAGGAGACCCATACCCGTCTGGACGGACAGTATCATCTCATGAGAATTACACAAACCTCTGCCTTCCCGAAAGAAGGAATCGCCACTCATAGCTAGCCTATCGGTGCTAAATGTAAAGTTCTATTACATTCATCTCATACATCATAGAAGTTGGCTTCTAGCATGAGGACATCATTGCTCATTAGATGATTTCTCATCTCATCATTAGTATTAAGTATGCATTAAGCTTAATACTTTCATTAGAGTGTTTATAGAGACTGGTCTCTTCATTAACTTTACACCCTCAACATTTACTTAGGCTCATTTGAGATTGCTCTCATATTTCACATTATCCTCTTATCATGTTGTCACCACATTCATTTGTCTTAGCACACTTGCCCTTCATAATTACTCACCCCTTTTTACGTGAATGTTCATTTCATCATATGCAAATGCACTTGGCCTTTTAGTGTGTTTCACGCTCTTACTTAACCCTTCTGGGGTCTCATCATTCATCACATAACATCTTAGGTTCACTTACTTTATAAACGTATGCTGGACTTATGAGTCCACACACACAAGCCATGAGGCTTCATTCATAGTTTAATTTGATTCCTATAGGCAGAATTCATTAAATATTTAATCACGTAAGACTTATGTGTCAATACGGGATTGGGCAAGGGAACCCTATTTCAAATCCCTTGTATAACACTTATTTAATTTTCTTTATGATTTTCGTTGTCATAAACTTCTTGGCTAGGGAACCCGAGATCAATTCCCCACACCTACACTTTCTTTCTTTTTCTTTTTTCTTGATTTTTGCCTTAAAACATTTCGGCCTGGGGGACCCAAGATCGAATCCCCACGCCCAAATTCTTTTTTCCCCCTTTATTTACTTGATTCATTCGATTATAATAAGAGGGTGTGGGATCGAACCCTCATAGCCTCACCTTATTTTAACTGCATTTTCTCCTTACCTTCTCATTCGGCCAAGAGGTTGTGGGTTCGAATCCCACATAACTCATTTTTATTATTTCTTTATTTCATTTTTCTCCTCTCTCCTTCATCTGTCCAAGAGGTTGTGGGTTCGAACCCCACACGCCTCACTTCATTTTCTTTCATTTTTCCCCTAACGTTTCACTTGAGCTTTACCCCATTTCGAATCCCCCTTACCACATTTTATTATTTAACTTTTTATTAACATGTATATGGTGAGGTCTTGGGTTAAATACCCACTGACCTCATGCATTTTAAAAATATTTTTAAACATGACATTTTTAAAAGTAAGCTGCCGAAAACAAATTTCCAGAATGCTGGAAATTTTTTCACCCTCTTTGCAGTCCATTTTCTCAACTTTTAAATGTTAGATTTACGACAAATTTTCATGTAGCATCTAGTGCATCTTTACGGGAATTTAATCACCTTTTTGCAGTCCATTTTCTCACCCTCTTTCACGTTAAACATTAAAACATTTTGAGTAGTTTTTAGGGAGATCTTTAGGTGCATTTTCAAGGTTACTTTCAATCAAGAATTATCATTTAATTCAGCAACTTTGAACTTATATGAACATCACGTTTTTAACATATTCATATACGTAAAATACAACAATTTAACATGCCAAATTTCATGCTTCTAGCCGAGACCAAATCACAGAACACACGTGCACCCACAAGTTAACATATCACAACCAGCCCTAAAATCATCTACCAGAAGTCATACCAACGCATACTTGAATCTTTCAAAGGATCTAATGACAGGGGCATGCAACGTGGACAACATTAGTTTCTGATTGTGAATAGTCTGAACCTTAGGGGTCTCTTGGGAAAGGGACCAAGAGGGAATAAAACCCATACCTGAACTCATTCAAAGGTGTTCTTACGTGCTGCTAAAATCCCCCCACTAAGCCAACGTCTCACCACCGAAATCACAAGAACAATCGGTAGAGAACTTGGCTTTTGCTTTTCGTTTTGAAGCTTATTTTGGCTTTTTGAGTTTGAGCATTCAAGTTCTTGATGAACTTTATATATTTTTATTCGTTTTGGTCTTTTGTCTTACAGAAAGTTGAGCATGTAAATAAGGTGAGAGTAGAGAGAGACGTGAGAATGAGTTATCTTAGGATTAGGAGATTAGGTGGAGACTTAGTCAAATTAGCTTAATTAATAAAAAACTAATTTTTTTCCTTTTTCCCAAATCAGCAATTTAAATATTAGTTAATTTAATTAATTCACTAAATACAATTTAATCAATTAAATCATTGCTTCCACCAAGGCTCGAACCCAGGTGGAGCTAGATTTTGCTTAAAGGGTCAAATTCGGCCACCTCTACCCGAATTGCCCCTTAACCATATTAATTAATTAATTAATTAATTAATTGGGGTAATTACAATACTACCATCAGCTTGGAAAAGACCATTTTACCCCTAGACCCTCCAAACCTAAGATTACCCCTTTTAAGTCCGGTAAAACTCTTCTGGGTGAATCTCTTAAATTTGGGGGCCCTACATGGTTGGTTCTCACCTTGCCTAGCTCAACTAACTCACCAAGTTGGTTGGCTTGGCTAGTGCATAGGTTCTGAGGTTTGGTTCTACGCGCAATAAGCCGTGTTAACCCAATCTAATCCAGGCATTCTAGGTACGTTTAGGCATTACTTCACATAGTTATTTTCGGGTTGTTACAGGACCTAGGGTTAGAAACCCTATCCTTGTTTTCCTAAGGGAAATTGGAAGGAACTTTGTGCAAACCCTCTTCTTGAACCTAGGCTTGTCTTGAATCTCAAATCTACCCTTGGAACTACCTCCCTCATAAGACTTGGCCTTCTTTAGCTCCTTATTCTTACTCTGGAGTCTAGTCTCCTCAATTTGTTGTGCAAGAACCCTCAACCGCGAGATATCCATATTGTCATGGAGCCTCACCGAACAACACTCTTCAACTAGATCATCGGACACTCCCATCACAAAGAGACTCAGCTCATCATTAGGATTGGATACCAAGGAAGGAGAAAACTTGGAAAATTTAGTGAACTTCAAGGAGTAATCTTACACACTCATACCTCATTGATGAAGGTTGATGAACTCTTCTACTTTTGCCTTCTTTTTCTCCCTAGGGATGAACTGATGACGGAAAGCTCTTCATAACACCTCCCAAGTGATAGGACCTGCTCTCAAGGCCCTATTATCATTCCATTTGGTGTACCATGTTTGAGCTACGTCCTTGAATTTATAGTAGGCCAGCTCGGCCTTCTCTTTTGAACTAACCCCCATAGCTTATAGGATCTTATATACTTCATCCAAAAATTCTTGGGCGTCTTCGTTCACCTTTGACCCATAAAACATGGGAGGGTTCATACTCGTGAAGTCCCTCAAGCAGGAAGCCATGATACTAGCATTTGGGTTAACACGAGGTCTAACTTCTTGATTGGCATGAGCTTGAGTGGATACCGCTTGAGCTTGGGTTGTCATAGCTTGGTCCAAGCTTAGAAATGCCGACCTTATATCTCCATCTGTCATAGGTGGAGGAATGACTGGATCTTCAACCTGTGGAGGGACATGATTGTCTTGTGGATGTACTTGGTGGCTTTGAGGAGGAACTCCGACATTGGGAATCTCTTCCTCATCTTGTCTTGTGTCTTCCCTTCTAGTCGTCATAGCCTATAATCACAAGAAAAGAGTTAGAAGAAAAAGGATACATTGCTTTACCACTCTTAAGGCACGACTGTCAAGATTACAAAAAAAGGTGAGAATTTATTAGCATCACATAGCCTCTCATTAATAAGTGTGGTGCGCTTCATACCCATGAGGAAGACTCTACGTAGATGTTATTTAGTGAGACATCAAACATAGATGTAACTGGCGTCGTAGTCCTCGAAGAGGACTTAGACAAGCCCTTAACATTCGTCATAACATTTCATAGGTCGATAATAGGGAAATATTAAAACTTTTTATATATGTTGAGGTATACATACACCTCTCGCACACTACATACGAAGTTTAGTTAGACTCCTTCCATATAAAGCATACATAGGCTTCTCGCTTAGAAAACATAACAAACATATAAGAATTTAGTCTAAAAATATCATCTCACATTGAACCATCTAAAATGAAGTAGAACATTCAGGCATAGCTCTTATACAACTTAATAATTGACACATAGGGCTAACAACAACATCTTCATCAATTGGAGGGAAATGAATGTCTTTAGAGTATAGCAATACTACTAAGGTAGAACCTACATATTTGTAGAAACCTAAAGAATATGAGTTAGTACAACCACTTGTACTAAGTATGGATATATGCACATAAACCATTTGAAATCATTCTTAAAAGGACATTTAGTCCAAAACCATGATAAGTCACTTTCGAAAGCCTTTATGCACAATAAATAACATATAAAAGCCAATGATCGCATATTCGTTAGGAAAAGTCTATATTCAACACAAGACCAACATCATCAATCGTCAAGTCAACAGGGATAATAGCAACATAAGGTCATGTCAAAAAATAGTAGCATATCAAGATCACATAACAAAAGTAACTCCAACATAATATCAATACAATAAAGCATGTACAAGAGTTCATATCATCATAACTTATAAGACGATTACCAATAATCACATGCCAAGAGTACAAGTGCAATGCTCATGTGAAGTCCCATAACCCCACTTAATCAAGTAAACAAGGAAAGAGATCATAAGTTATGCATAACATAGCATTATGAGTAGTCATCATCGTATATATAAATATGGACCAATAACATGTTCATAAGTGAAACAACATCATATAGGATCATCAACATGTAAAGTCAACATATGCATATCATTTACTTCATAAGAGCATAAAAAGAACCTCCTAGGACTTCCCTCAACGCAAACTAGTTCAATGTATAGGTAGAGTCTCATATCCCTACCTACACTAAGAAGAACCCCTTAAGTCACCCTTGTTAGAGTTAACTTTATTACTTTCATTTTACTTTTGGGAACAATCGCCTTAGCCAAAAATAAATTATGTGAGCTAAAAATGGAATCCGGTGTCATAAAACCATACATCTAAAGAAGGTGGTTAATTTACTTGCCAAGGTAGGACCAAAACATGAACATAGCGTTCTAGGTTGATCCACTAGCTAGTATTCCTATGGGGGAAACATAGATCAAGAACTAGGAGACATGTTTGACTCTACTTATGAACAATTGCATTATAGTCACTATCTCATGAGATCCCTTGGTGAATCTCCATTCTATGGAGAGGCAATACCTCTAATTGTCAAGTTCATTCGGTTCTAAGCTAAAGTCTCTTTTTGAAATTTCATTAAAAAATTCTTAATCAATCATAGCTTAATATAGGTCATAGAAGACTACCCCCTTATATAGAATGTCATTTAGATCATTAGGCATAGGACGAGAACTTCCTTTTATCACCATCCACCATTAGTGAGATCGCATATCATAGTCATTATCACATAAGGCACACAAGAGGATCATTTTCAACCTTTCAACCTCACAACCTTAACTTGATTTCACATACAATACAATCATATGATGCCATCACATTCATCACATCATATCTTGCTAAATCTAATAACATGTAATACTTAGATTGCACAACATCATCACCAAATACAATCTATCATTATTGAAGTAATGAGTTCAAGATCACACAGTCTTACAAGTAGCCTCCATGACCTTCATCAAGATATTACCCTCAATTCATCAGAATTATCCAATGACTCACTCATCATCATCATAATATAATGAATTAAACATTAACATAACCAATTCCAACCACCTTAATCATCTACAATTCCAATTCAAAGCTAGGGTTAGGGAAAAGGGTTCAAACCATGAATTATTCATGAAATAGATCCAATCCCAACAATACATGACAAATAGGTAGTCCATGAATTAAATAGAATAGTTAACACAAGTCTTTCAATCAATACATTCACCAATTCCCATCAATTCATAAGCAAGATCAAAGATTTGGGGAATTGGGGGAAGGGCATGGATACACAAAATTCCAATAATGAACATCAATTACTCAACAATATACATTTAATTAGTCATAAGTAATCTCAAATTGTCATAATCAATCATCAATTTCAAGTTTAGAAGAAAACACATTTGTAGAGAAAAACCCTTGGAATTGGGTGATTTAGAAATCAACTTTCAATGGACCTCTTGGGAAATGAATTCCAAGAGTCAAGAGTTCATACCTTAGTGAAGACTTTATCCACGAATTTGAGAGGAAAAGTTGAGAACTTGACCTTCTTCTCCAACCTTCCAGTGCTCTTCAATTGAGGTTGAGTTCGAGAGAGAATTTAGAGAGAAGTGAGAGTGATTTGGGAAATTTATTTGGGAGGGTTAAAATGACTTAAAACAGACCCTAAAACAATATATAGTGTCACATCCCGAGAGTACACACTATAAGATATGGCACTCTCGGAGGGCGACGCGACGTACTTGACCTCTCGGAGGTCTTCTACAAGCCCTTAGACATCGTTCATTGCATACACATATGAAAAGTAGTGAGGAATTAAAACTTTTCACACAAAATATCTTAAAACATCATTCATATAAAATCATAGGAAAATACTAAGTCTCAACATATGTCATTCTTAGAATCAAGAATACTTGGGACACGGCCTATACAGTTGAAATATAGAATTACTATGTCTATTACAATACTTTTAATAAAAGAAGTCTAAGATAGCAATGTCCTCGAATAGAGTGAGGACATACCCCAAATTTTCTTGAAAGTGTCCTAGTTTCCAAGATTTGCTTCAAGACACCTTTCACCTTGCACCTACAACTTTAGAGATAGATAAAATGTATGGAATTAGTATAATGCATGTACTAAGTATCGCATAATGCATAAAATCATGAGAAACGGATATTTATGAGAAATATGCTCTTTTTGATTAAAACTTCATATTAAAAGTATAAGAATCACATTAAAATGCCAAACATCACAATTAGAACACATTAGAACTCATTTTCAATTTAAATAACATTACAGTAAACCTAGACTAGTATTACAGTGAACTCACAGTAACTTCACCTATAACTCACATATCAGAAGGTACACTAATAACACATCAAACACATAAACATGATATCCTCCTACCAAAGGTGATTCTAAGGATCACTTGGGTGAGTTATGAAGCGACCTCCCATACAATCCCTTCACACACACCTAAGAGATCCTTTAGGCTAAATAAGAGAAGATCATTCTCACTTATTAACCAACTTTCCTATCTAGAGTTATTCTTACGACTTCCCTAGGGAAGACATTAAGAGACCATTCCTATGCCCCCTCCAAACCTTAACTAGGCAAGACTTAAAGTTACTCTAGACTAGTACTTATTCCTTTGCATACTTTTTAACTTAGGCCATTATCTTCATTAGTTAATTTTAGAGACAGTCAACACTTAAGGACATTCAAGTAATGGTCCTGCAGAAGACCTAGGGACTCACTCACTAACATCTTCAAAGCCTAATAGTGCAATGCCTAGATAGAGTCCAATACCACTACCTAAACTTCTTAAAACTTCTCCAACACTAGTTGGTATCCCATATGATGAGAATAGGAAATAACCGACATAGACCATACTAGCTATGCAAGGAATCCAGAGTCATTAACCTACTCCGATGGAGGTTGTTCTATTTGCAAATGGTAGAAATAAGACACATTCCATGTAGGCACATGGTTAAGGAATATGGAGGATTTCTTTGTTTTGTAATATCATATTAGTTAGAGCAACTTCCCAAGCATACTCTCTCAGTGCTAGCCTTTGTTTTCATATAGTATTTCAATAAAGGAGCATATGAAGAGGTTGCATATCTAAGTCACAACCCAATCACATTTCACCTTAGCAAAGAGGGTTTACTATGGCTACCTACAATGGTCAAGAGGATAGCTCAATGTCTTTCCTAAGGATGCTAGCCTTTGTTTTCATAGAGTATTTCAATAAAGGAGCATATGAAGAGGTTGCATATCTAAGTCACAACCCAATCACATTTCACCTTAGCAAAGAGGGTTTACTATGGCTACCTACAATGGTCAAGAGGATAGCTCAATGACTTTCCTAAGGATGATTTCATTCTTTTCCAGCCAATCAACATTAAGTCCACCATTCACACAAGAATGATACCATTACGACTATAAACTTCAAGGATATCATAACCTTCAAACTAGGTTGAAGGTTTCACCTAAAGGACCATCATAACTATGTTCAAGGTCACATGTAAATCACACATAAAAGACTAAGGAGCTTTAGAATACTAAGTCAAGAAGTCATTTCACATTGTACATGTATCAAGTATGGGACACAAGTCTACCAAAACAAGACAAACTCATACTCCACCATACCACACATATAGCATACCATTCTAGAAGCACATAGGGACAACCAAGTCAACTATAGGTCACCGTATTCACTACTATAGCATCATCAATATAATCCATCAGAAGTCTCATAAAATTTAACAAGAAACATCATACTGCAATCATAATGTAATACAAACACCAACTTCACCATAGCCTACTAGAGACACATATCACCAACTAACAGAATTCATGCTTTGACTCAACATATACACATTATAATCAAGACCATAACAATGATCACATAGAAAAGTAGTACATGATAATAACATAATTCATAAAGTAATGACGACGAGGCCACATTTATTCACAATTCATAAAGTAATACTGATAAGGCCACACAATTCACAAGTATAGCACATAAGCGCCGCCACCATAAGTGGACCATACCAAACATCATTATAATCTAAAACATATAATACACAATATAGAGAAATCTAGATAAACATACCATCAATCAAACCTCACAACTCCAATCCATAGCAAATTCATCCAACACAATATACCAAGGCTCTTACCAATAGCTATAGCTTATAATTGAACCCAACAATTACCATATACAATGAATAAAAGATAATACAACATTAACTTATAAATTTATGGAAGCCTACTTACAATTTTAGCATGATTCTTTCATAATTCCATATTCCTAATAAAACTACAAAATAATTCAAAAGCATTAAGACATACTCAAGTCACCCACAAAATAGTCAAAAATAGGGTTTCATGAATTGCATGGATTCATAGAGTTTTTAGGTTAAAATCATCAAATTCACATCAATTCAATTAATATACGATGATTCAAAACGTTTTATTCAAGAACTCATGGCTAGATATCAAAATAGGATAATTTCATCTTTGATAGACTTTTGAAATCACTTTGAAGTTTGGCCCCTTAAAGAAAAGAGATTCAAGGATGAAGATCATACCTCAATTGATGGTAGAAAACGAATTTGAAGAAGAATTGATGGAGATATCACCAAGAATCTTTAATCGAAGCTCTGTCTTGAGTTTTCCTCCACTGGAGTTTTAGAGAGTTTCTTTAAGGATTTGGGTTTGATATTAAAATAATGAATTCATCTAAGTATGTTAGACTTATAAATCTACTTAAAATACCTAAAATGACCCTAGGAAACCAGCCAACTAATTTTAGGAAGGCTAGGTGAAAACCTCAAAATGCCCTACACTTGGCCGAGACACCTGAAGAATTGCAATACGTGCCATTGACGGTTGCAAGCCTATGCCCCGTAGCCCAACCAATGGACCGTCCTACTGGTCCGTGATTTTTATCAGAGGCTGGAATTGGGAGCTCAAGATTTCCACGCCTAAGTGTTAACCTACTCCTCCATCGCCGGGCGTCGACCAGCCTAATGGGCGTCCATTGCCGCCGTGGTTTTGGGCTGGTTTTGATAGCTTTTGGCTCTTGTTTTGGGTGATTTTCAAGGGCCCTTGGTTTGTCCTTGGGGTGCTTTTCCCCGGATGTTTCCAAATCAAATATGCTAGTATACATGTTTACGACCTCTCACATCAATTTCATCCAAAACGAACACGTAAAACTCGATGAAACACACTAAGACGCACAAGGACGTTTCAAGGTAAACCTTTCAAACGTCATGGACGTTCTTGGACGTTTGACCTCGAAACTTCAGGAAACTTTAAACAATGCCTCCTAACCGCATTATAACCCATTTTAAGACTTAAAAAGTATATGTATATATGAGGACAACGGCGCCGGTTACTTCTAGGGGATATTCCCCAGATGTGACACTATGGAAACCCTCTTTATGCCAAATGGGGCATTGTAGTTATCCACTTGTGGAAACCCTATTTATACCTATTGAGGAATTTTAGTTATCCACCTCGTGAGGACTATGATGAACAATCCTTCCCACAATTGGAAGCGGTACCCCTCATCTATGTTGACTCGGAGCTAAAATAAGTTCCCTTTATTGAAAAGCCATTATTATCTTTACTTTATAAAATTTAGGCTTAGGAGATTGACTCCTCATATACTTATATCATAGTTTATAGATGAGAGTTCATCAACCTATATCATGTGAGAAACCCTTTCACATGGACATATCATATTCAAGCACCATCTAGTTTAGGGTACTCTTGGGAACACCTTTCAAGCACCCCTCTATTGACTAGATCATCATACACGTGTGTGTATATAAATATATGTGAGCAATCCTTTCACATAACAAATTAAGGCCACACATGTTCATACATTAATGCATAAGTGTATTTATGAGAAATCCTCTTATATAAACACATTAAGACACTATGAACATTCATAACATAACCATGCACTCATATTCATGTATATAGAAAACCAAACCTAGGCACTATCCTATCAACGCACACATGTGCAATATGTAGACAAGATCTCATACCCCTATCCATACCAGTACACCTATCAACTCATCCTAGTCAATGAAACATCACATACTTCATAGATACATATTCTTAATCAAAGTTCTTAAGATGATTTTTATGCAATTCCTTGAAGAACCCATGATTTCCCTAATCTCTCAATTTAGCCTATAAAGTGTGTTTTGTGATCTTGATATGATGTCAATGGAATTATGCTTAGATTGTGATGTAATGTTTAATGTTATTACTAGTTATATCTATTGATTATGATTTGTTGAGGATTGATCTGTGGTGATCATGTCTTGGAGAATCAGGAAGATGACCAAACTTCTATTCAATAGAATTATAATTGATGTTGTATGGTTTAGTCCACTTATAGATGCGGTGTTTACTTTTTGTCTATCCATATATGATATGGTCATGGCCTTGAGGGCTATAGATTTTAAGTGAATTTTTGTTATGATGATCATGAGTATAAAGGTGTGTTATTAAGGTTATGTATGTAGTCCTCAATGTTAGTATCATGATTTAGGTGTGTTTATAATGTGAGGTATAATGTGAATAAGTATGTTAGGGTAAGGTATGATCTACATGCTTGATGTGATAATTAGTATTGTAGAGTGACCCCTACCTATATATCCCTATATGAATGTGTGATCCCTTATACATGTTAGGATGTGTCTATTCAAATGATAAATGTGCTCTTGTCTCCTATGATGAAATGTGGGTGTGTGGTCTATAGTTCCTAAATACTCTATATGTGAGTTGTTCATGACTTGAGGTATATTGTAAATTTGTGGTGATCCTTTGAGGGAGGTTTCCTCGATAACCATGTTGTTACTAATATGTGATCATGAGGACCAATATGTACACACACGCATTCCATGCATAACTATGAGTATGATATGTTTATCGTGATAATTGAAAGGATAATTCTCATATTCACCATTATATCTTAGAATGCATTAAAAGTATATGACTAATGAAGTATGAACATGCGTTTTCTAACGGTGTTTATGGGAAAGGCTTTCTCACATGTTTATATACACACATGAATGTATGAATGAAGGAAGTTAATAACAATATAGTGAATGAGAGTCTCTTGAAAGGTTTCCTCAATTTTACTCTAAACTAGATTATGTTATGAATATGTCAAAGGACATTTTCACATGATGTTGGTATTGATGAAAGAACATACTCATCATATAACCTATGCGCTATGTACATGTTATTTAATGGGTTATGTCCCTAATGCCCATCTTATGATCTAATGTTTAAGAAAGACTTAATGTCTTGAAAAAGGTATTTAGCTTAGAAGAGAGATATTCCTTCTCAAATGAATGGAGGTTCAACCTATGTTCTCATGAGGAGGAAACTACAATGTGAATTAGCATAAAGACAATTTCTAGTAAAACCCTCCTAGTTCCTCAACTATGTGTCCCCATAGGAACCTTAGATAGTGGATCCACCTAGTACTATATGATGTGGATGATCTTCGTTGACAAGTAGGATGCACTCCTTTCGGTGTGAGAGGATGAAACTGGATTCCATGTTTAGCTCACATGGTCTATGTCGATTATGGAGAACTTTCCCGAATATAAAATCAAATAATTGAAGTAAGAAGAGGAACACTAACTAGGACTACCTAAGAGATGTTACTTAGTGTTGATAAGGGAATAGTTTTTTACCTATTCGTTGCACAAGTAGGTCTTGAAAGGGATTCTAGGGTGAGTTCTTTATGAATATGTATATATACATCTAATACACGACATCATGGTGTTATCATACTTGTTAAAATGATATGAATAATGTAGTATCATTTGATATAGATGATGATAGTCTCACTTAGTATGCTTGATGTTGGCTATACTTGTCACGATGATGTATGATGTAAAGGGCAATGCTTCTGAACTCTTTCTTGGTTTACTTGGTATATGTGAGGTTATGGGGATTCATAGATACATTGCATTTGTAGTCTTAGATTCGGGTTACGAGTAAGGTATTATGATGTATTAATGAAATGAAATTGAAATATGTGTTTGACTATTGTTTTTATTTTGGTGATATTTATAGTATGGACTTGTATGTGGTTTTGAGGTGTGCATAAAGACTAAATGGATTATAAATATGATGTAGTAAATGAATGAGTTCTTATATGATGGACTATTAAGTATATGGGTCTTATGTCTAAGGCTAAGTGAACATGTTGTGACTTATTCAATGTGATCTGCATAGTCTAGGGTGACTTCATAGGAACACTTGGTGTAAATAGTATTACTGGATGCTACTTGCACATTGCACTAGTGTGACTTGGATTTGTCTTAGGTGATGGTTCTTATGTGAAGGTTAGGTTTCATGACGTGCTATGTCCTTGTGAATGTATATGTTTGAATTGATGAGGGTTGTATGAATGTTAACCTTTGTGACCTTATGGTGATACTTACGGATGGTGAAATGGGAAATTATTTATGCATAACACTAAGTATTACCTAAGGGTTTCTTAAGGTAATGGAATTAAGTTAAAAAGGTAAGGTAATGTATTGGATATATTTAATGTTTCTAAAATGTGATAAATTGATTTATGTGTTGTTTTGAATGGTATTCCATCTCTAATATGATGTATGTGAATTATATTGTTCTTATTGTATCAAATGTTCATAAAGTTTCTCTAAAAGACATGATGCATGGTTTCTAACTAAATGTCCTCTTTAAAGCATGTTTATCATTCTTACTGCATTCTTGTACTAATACGATTCTTCTTCATATTTTTTTGCCAAGTGTAGGTGGTGATGGCTAAAGGGTCTTTTCTTGAATGAAGATCTTGTATTACTATTCCAAAGTTCAAGTGTGTGCTTAGTGATACAAGGACCTTCATGTCAAGAGCTCTAATTAAGTTTATGTAATAGTATAGAAATATTATTTTGTATTGTTAAGGGTCGTGTCCCTATTCTATTAAACTCGTGTCTAAGATGGCAAGACGAGACTTAGTGTCCTAACTATCTACTTGTGGTTTTTAAATGAAATGATGTTTAATCTTGTGTTATAGTATGAACAAGTTTTAAATTTTCCACTAATTTTATGACAATGTGATGAATGAATGCTAAGGGCATGTAAAAGACCTCCGAGAGGTCAAGTACGCTGTGTCACTTCTAGGGAGATTCTCTCCAGTCTTACAAACAAGACTAACTCAAGCATATCTATGTATGCAATTGAAATAAACATTTAAAAATAGTGTACTAGATCTCAAATCTTTTCTTAATATAATGAGCATTAAACATATGTTTTGAATGAAATATCAGAAACTCAAAGAATGTCCAAAACTGTCTATCTATGAAGTCTCTACTATTAAAAAAGAATATCGCGAAAAAACCCACGACACCTGAAAACTACTAATTAGAAACTAGCGATGAATTCATCTAGAATACAAGGAGGATCACTAAAGCTAATTGAATTGTTGAGTGATTTCCATGAAGCATCTTTTAATAATCATGAACACCAATATTTGACTCATAATGAATGCCGGTCGAATGGCATGATTACATGGATTGTACGAGTATGTAGTTTAGTTGAGTAAGCAAATAACTGAACTGAATGGCTTAAAGCAACTCAACTAATCAATACATTAACATTAAGTGAAAACCATTTAATCTTTAATTTACAATAGGATATTCAATAACAGCAACATGAAAAAATATACTCTACTTATGAGATTTTTTTTAAATCGACAACCATTACAATGAGTCTAACAATGATACAACGTTTTGCCTCACGTTTACAAGGCCATCCTATACATTGTTAGGATATAGGATGATATCGTTACTATGGATTCAACTTATTTGCCTTCTCAAAGTCAGTGAGGAGTTTTATCAAGAATCAATTCTATCATATACTATATTGGTTACGTAGTTCTATGGGACTTACGGATCACAAATAATTCTAACCTTTCCAGGTGTTCGATAATATTCCAAAACTAACTAATATAATATTTTGCCTAATTTACCCATTACAACTATTGGACTTCTTACATTACTTAAATACTTTCAAATCATGATATGTATTTACCTTCTTAAAAATATGCACTTATGAACTTATCATTCAAGTCCAATAATTAACACAGGTACATATGTATAGGTAGATTTACGAATAAAATAACATTAGAAAATCCTAAGTATTTATGAAATAGAACCTTTAAACTTTTTTCAATGCTCATCTTTACTACCTCAAAACTCAGTTTAAAACTCAAGTGTTTACTTTTAAAAACTTCTCAATACTTATAACTAGAAATAGGGTTAATGATGGATTATAGATATGAAAAACAACTCAAAGATCTCAATAAGAATGTAGAAACTCAATACTTATTCATAAAATTTCAAAAGAATCAAGAATTTAATAACATAAAATCAACATATCTCAAAAATACTCAAATCCAGGAAATGAATCCTATATTACTCTTTTACTTATATGAAAGTAGATGTAGGGTGTGAGGAAAAACTAATAAAACACTATAATAGCATTACATACCTGAAAGAACAAGGTTGTTGAATAATCTTTATTAGAAGTCTTAAAATCCTATCTTGAAGGTAAACAACAAGAATTTTTTTTGAGATTCTTGAATTACTTTCTTGAAATCATTGTGGCCAAGATTTATCATTTTCGTTAGTGATTCATAATTATATGGAGAAATTTGAGTTTGGAAGAATTGAATTCTTGTAGAAAAACTTATGTTTAAGAACGATCTTGTAAAAGATCGAAAGAATCTTGAAAAAGATTGAAAGAATCTTTAATGGAGTCTTCTACTTTAATTTTTCCTTAGGGTTTTGTCTTAGGGTTTGAGAGAGAAGAGATTGATGGATTAAGATATGAAAACCTGGCATGTTTATGTAAGATCCCGAATATGACTTAGGTGAAGATAGAGTCTAAAGTTGTTTTAATTATGGTATAAGGTCCTAAAATGGTCTATAATGTTGTATTCAGATAGTTTCTAGACTTTTAAGTGCATTGGAAGTCAAACGCCAAGGGACGACTAAGACGTCCGATGACTAAGTCACATATGTACCTCATATGTGGTTTTATGTGTTTGTATGTGATCCATAAGGTAATAAGGTCATTAAATGAGTTTTTATGGTATATATAGGAAGTGTGTCAAGTTTCGTGAAGTTTGGAGGTCAAACATCCATGACGTTCGAACGATGTGCCTTGAAATTACCTTGTGTGTCTCAACATGTTTCGTCGAGTTTTACATGTTCGTTTTGGGTGAAATTCATGTGAGTGGTCCTAAACTCATATACAACCATGTTTGGGTTGTAAACATTTGGGAAAATATACCCAAGGACCATTAAAGAGTCCTTGAGGAAGGACCCTTCAAGAGTGTCCAAGACTGCCCAAGTCAGCCCACCAACGTATGGCAATCGACGCCCAGTGGGTCAGTAGATTCCCCATCGGTGGTGTCTTGTCGATTGACACCTAGTCGTGGGAGAGGAGAGACCAAATACAAGCCTAAATCCCAGACTATAGACCAGTAGGATGGTCCGTTGGTCAAAGGACAGGTCGTCGATAGTCCTCCGTCTATGAGGATTGGCCCTACGTGCAGTCATTGTATGTTGCAAGGGTGAAAGTGTAAATTAGCCCACGTTCAAATAAGATTTTTGGAGGTTCCTTAAGGGTCTTTTGGGTATTTTAGACATGTATTTAAGTCTTTAACACTTAAAATATTTCATTCTTCAAAATTAAAACCCCAAAATCCCATAGAAATTCCTTAAGACTCCATTAAGGCCAAAACTGAAGGAAGAGCTTGGATTGGAGATTTGAGAGGAGATTCATCATAAAATTTTATGATTATATTCGTTTTGGTATGGTTTTTTATCCTTGAAACTCTATTCATCAAGGAGCCCAAATTCGAAGAAGTTTTCTAAAGTTTTCAAAGATGAATTGTCCAATTTCATGATCTAGCCATGGGTTCTTGCCTTAAAGGTTTTCGATCATTGAATAGTGATTGAATTTTTGTTAATTAGATTATTTTAACTCAAATAACCTATGAACCCATGTAATTGATGAACCCTAGTTTTTTACTACTTTATGGGTTACTTAATATTGTCTTAATGCTTATGAATTAGGGTGTAGTTTTCTATGGGTTATCTAATGATGTAAGAATTGTATTCAATTGATGTCTAATTGATCTTCAATTCATAAATCTATATTGAATTTACTTAGATTTATTGAGTATTATGATTTATGCATTGAATTGATGTTCTTGGCCATGGGTAAGGGCATTATGGTATTGAATTGGATGATTTAAACATGGATTGAAGTCGAGAGAATGGATTATTGGTATGCTGCCCTATTTCTCATTATTTAAAGTATTATATCTCTTCAATTAGGTTGTGATTGGTATGTTCCACTTATGGTGGCGGTGTTATGTAATTGATGTGGCCTTGTCGGCGTTATTTTAAGTATTATGATTATCATGGCCTTGTCGGCAACTATTTGAAGTAATGTGATGATTTGTGTAGTTGATTATGTGAAGTATGATTATATCTACCTATATGTGAAGTAATGTAAAATTATGTGTTCTTTTATTGATGATATTTAGGTAATCATATTAAACTGTGACTATGTGTTCATGTGTGTAGTCTTAGAGTTGATGGTGATTGTTCCTACTTGTCTATATGAGTCTATGATGGTTATATTAATGAGGATATAGTAGTGTATAGGATGACTTAAAGATGATAATGTTTGCTCCTATGTGATTCTAGAATGACATGTAATATGTGCTAAAGTAAAGTATGTTATGTCTTGTTTTGGTACACTTGTGTCCCTTACTTGATGCACAAATGAAGTGAATATGTAATGTCTTTACTTAGGAGGCTAAATCATACTATTCTTGTATGAATGAATGATATTTAAGACCTTAAATGATGTCCTTCTTGTAATGAATGATGGACTTAAGGTTGATTGGCTAGAACGACATCATATCAATCCTTAGGAAAGTCATAATCAGCTTCTTGTCGCCATTGTAAGGCAGCCCTAGGAGACCTCTTTGGTAGGGTAAATGTAATTGGGTTATGAACTTGATATGGAACCCCTTTATATGAACCTTAATGTGAATTATTCTATGAGAAAAAAGTCTAGCACCGAGTGAGTATGGTAAGGGAAGTAGTTCTAGTTAAAGTATGAGGCTAGAATACAAAGTAAGCACTTCATATTCCTTAACCATGTGCCTACATGGGATGTGTCTAAGTTCTACAATTGAAAAATAGAAAAACCTCATCGGAGTAGGATAGAACTCCAGATTCCTTGTTTTGCTACCATCATCTATGTCGGTTATTTCCTATTCTCATCATGTGGGTATGAAGTTTAGGTGGTGGTATGGGACGCTATCTAGACATTGCACAATAGGCTTTAAAGATGTTAGTTAGTGTCCCTAGGTCTTCTCCAATACCATTACTTGAATGTCCTTATGATGAATGTCTCTAAATGAACTAATGAAATAATGACTTATGTTAGAAAGCATGTAATAAATAAGTACCTAATCTAGTGTGACTTAAGGATTCCTTAGGTAAATTTGTGAAGAGGGCATAAGGAATGATCTCTTCATGTCTTATCTATGGAAGTCTTGAGAATGACTCTAGTTAGGGAAGTTGGTTGATTCTTTAGGTATGATCTATACTTAGGAAGTCTTAAGGATTATTTAGGTAACCTTGAAGAGGGTGTATGGGCGTTCTCTTCTAGGAGTACTTAAGTAAGTCTTTGATAGCCTTGTAAAGAGACTGTCATTTCATATATGTTATGTGTTTGGTGTATTGTAAGTGTGTATGTGTTCCATTATAAGTAGTCTTGAGGATCGTTTAGGCACACTTAGAGAGGGTTTATGGGCGGCCTCTCTTTGTGTGACTTAAGTGAGTCATAGGATAGCTTTTAGTGGGATAATAGAAGGTGTTTAAGATGAAGTGAAGAGACTTCACTGTAACAGTGAAGAACTTCACTGTATAGTGAAGTGAGGTTACTGTAAAGTGATCTTAAAAAAGTACTAAATCGTTTAAATGTTATCTTATATATTTCTTAGTTGATAAATATTGTTCTTATGATTATATTATTATATTTAAATCAAAATATGCATATTTCCTATAAATGTCTGTTTCATGATATTTATGCATTATGCCCTACATAGTACATGTGAGTGTACTGATTCCATGCTTTTATCTATATCTATAGTGGTTGGTAGGTGAGGAGCTTTTGGGAAGCAAGACTTGGATCGTAACATCATTCAAGTGAAGTGAAGTATGTCCGCATTGACTCGAGGGCATAGATGTCTTTTGTTTCTCTTATTGAAGTATTGTAATAGACTTAGTAGTACTATATTTCTATATTCGTATTGCGTATGGGTCGTGTCCCAAGTACTCTTGTGTCTAAGATTTGATGAAATGGGACTTAGTATTTCCTATGAGTTTTATATAAAAGAGTTTTTACACACTATGAAATGTTTTTTGAAAAGTTTTAATTTCGCACTACTTTTCACTATGTATATGCGATGAACGATACGAAAGGGATTGTATAAGACCTTCTAGAGGTCGAGTATGCCGGTTCACGACCTAAGGAATGCCCTAACTTCTAGGGTATAGGTGTGGGTTGTGACAAGCTTGGTATCAGAGCATAGTATATAATAGTAGTCTTAGGAATCAAAAAGTCTCATCAAGTCACATCTAGTAGAGTCTCGACCATCGGTGTAAGTCGGGACACATCTACGGGCAAGAGGCTATAGGACGATAGTGTTTCCCTTATTTTCTACTCCTATGTCGTGCCGTAGAATAAAAGTTATGAGTACTCTTTTCTTATAGTTTTCCTTGTGTTTCTAGGAAGATTAATTAGAAGAGGACACCATCTATGAAGGTTGAGAAGAATGATATTCATGAGGAGATTCCTCCTCATGTTGAGCAAGTTGAGCAAGTTCCTCAGGATGCGCAAGGTGCTCAAGGTGCTCAAGTGTCTCCCCAAGGTGATCATCCCTATTGTGGAAGGAGGTAATGAGGTTCCGGTGGTTCATCCAGAATTGACCAATAGAGAGATTAGAGAGGCTTTGTATGCTTTAGCCCAAGCCGTGACTACTCAAGTGAATTTGAGTATGGAGCCTAGGTTGAATGTTGTGGAGAGAACTATGACCTCTAGGTTGAGATACTTTGTTAGGATGAATCCTCCTATATTTCTTGACTCTATGGTGGGAGAGGATCCCCAAGAGTTCCTTGATGGTGTGTATAAGGTGTTGAGTTCTATGGGGGTTACATCTAGGGAGAAGACAGAGTTGGATTCGTATCAATTGAGGGATGTTTCTCAAATATGCGACACACAATGGAAAGATAATAGGCCGGTTGAGTCGGGTCCTATTGAGTGGGAAGAATTTAAGGAAGCTTTTCTAGGTAAGTACTTTCCCCGTGAGAGGAGAGAGGTTAAGGTAGAGGAGTTTATCAATATCAAGCAAGGAAATATGTGAGTTGAGGAGTACTCTTTGAAGTTCTAAATGTTGTCTAGGTATGCACCGTCCTTAGTGTCTAATCCTAGGGATGAGATGAGTTATTTTGTGACAGGGGTTGCCATCTTAGTGAAGGAAGAATGGCGTACGGCCATGCTACATGATGATATGACCTTAGCTAGACTCATGGTTTATGCACAATCTATTGAGGAGTCTAAACTTTGTAGGATTGCTAGAAACTTGAAGAGAAGTGGTTCTAATAATCAAAATCAACCTAGGTTCAAAAAGAATGCTCAAACTAAAGATGGACCTAGTGCACCTAAGGTGAAATTTTAGAAAGGATGTGGTTCCAAAAATGGCAAGCCTACATGTGTCACTTGTGGTAAGAAATATTATGGTGAGTGTCTAAGGGGTACCGGAAGTTGTTTTGGATGTGGAAAATATGGGCACAAAGTGAGAGATTGTCCAAATAGAGATGGTAAGAAGGCTACTCCTAATGTTCCAAAAGATGATGTTCCAAAGGCGAAGGCTCATTTCTATACACTCCGGGCTAGAGGAGAGAAGCCGAATGAGAGTGATGATGATGTTGGTAAGTCCTTTTATTTCTTTTATTCATATGAGTTCCTTCTAAATGGGGGAGTATGGTTAGTAGATGGGATAGAATGTTCTAGAAGTATATTGCATGTGCTTGGTGTTTAGGAGTTTTGTTGAAATTGAATTTCATTAGCTTCTTGCATTGTGTATTTGATGAAGCCATGATCATGTTGTAAAAGGTGTTTATATGATTTTACCCTTCATATTAGCATGTTTATATCATGAATTGCCTAAAAGTTGCATTTTTAGAAAATTTGCCTAATTTACTGTGAAGACTGCCTGCTCACTGTAACATTTTTAAAAATTTGACTAATTCGTTCTTTGGTCAAAAATTGTTGTAATATGGTTAGAACTGATGTGTATAAGTATGATAATGAATATAAAATGAGTTTTTTCTATTTGGAATGAAGGAGGTGACTTTTATAGCATAATGAGTTATAGAATTTTCTTCGAGTTTCTTGTTGTGTTGTGAATCTCTTGACTATGTGAAATTGATGTTTTCTCATTGATTATGTGTAATGTGGTATGGTTTTTAATTTCTAATAGAATCACTATTCTTGGAAGTGTTCGGAGAGTGACAAGTGTCATTCGAGGACGAATGTAAGATCATGAAAATGACATAGGTGAAGCTAGAGCCTAACGTGGTTGTCATGGTTGTATAAGGTCCTAAAATGGTCTATAATGTTTTATTGAGGCAGTGTCTAGAGTTTTAGGTGCATTGGAAGTCAAACGTCAAGGGACGACTAAGACGTTCGACGACTAAGTCATCTATGTGCCTCATATGTAGTTTTATGTGTTTATGTGTGATTTATGAGGTCATAAGGTCCTTAAATTATCTACTATGGTATATATAGTAAGTGTGTCAAGTTTTGTGAAGTTTGGAGGTCAAACGTCCAAGAATGTCCATGACGTTTGAAAGATGTGCCTTGAAATGACCTTGTGTGTCTTGGCATGTTTTGTCGAGTTTTACCTATTAGTTTTGGGTGAAATTCATGTGAGTGGTCCTAAACTCATATAAGAGCATGTTTGGGTTGGAAAAATTCGGGCAAATATACCTAAATACCATCCAAGGGTCCTTGAGGAAGGACCCTTCAAGAGTGTCCAAGACTGCCCAAGACAGCGCACCAACGGATGGCAATTGACGCCCAGTGGGTCAGTCGAAGCCCCATTGGTAGTGTCTAGTATATTGACACTTAGTCGTGGGAGAGAATATACAAAAGACAAGCTTCAGTCCCAGACCACGGACTAGTAGGACGGTCCGTTGTTCAAAGGACTGGCCATCGATGGTCCTCCATCTATGAGGACTGTCCCTGCGTGCACTCACTGTAAGTTGCAATGGTGAAAGCGTAAATTCAACCCACGTCCAAATAAGAGGTTTAGCGGTTCCTTAAGGGTATTTTGGGTATTTTATACATGTATTTAAGTCATTAACACTTAGAAGATTTTATTCTTAAAAATCAAAACCCCAAAATCCCTTAGAAATTTCTTACGACTCCATTAAAGCCAAAACTCAAGGAAGAGCTTGGATTGAAGATTTAAGTGGAGATTCTTCATCAAATTGGAGTATTAGCTTCATTGATGTATGGTTTTTGATCCTTGGAACTCTATTCATCAAGGAGCCCAAATTTAAATAAGTTCTCTAAAGTTTTCAAAGATGAATTGTCCAATTTCATGATCTAGCCATGGGTTCTTGCATTCAATGTTTGTAATCATTGAATAGTGATTGAATTTTTGTGAATTATATGATTTTAACTCACATAACCTATGAACCCATGTAATTGATGAACCCTAGTTTTGACTACTTTATGGGTTACTTAATATTGTCTTAATGCTTATGAATTATGGTGTAGTTTTCTATGGGTTATCTAATGATGTAAGAATTGTATTCAATTGATGTATAATTGATCTTAGATAGATAAATCTATATTTAATTGACTTATATTCATTGAGTATTATGATTTATGCATGGAATTGATGTGCATGGCTATGGGTAAGGGCCTTATCGTATTGAATTGGTTGATTTAAACATGGATTGAAGTGGAGAAAGTGGATTGGGGGTACTCTGCCCTATTTCTCATTATTTAAAGTATTATATATCTTCAATTAAGTTGTGATTGGTATGGTCCACTTATGGTGGCGGTGTTATGTCATTGATGTGGCCTTGCCTGTATTGTTTTAAGTATTATGATGATCATTACCTTGTCGGTAACTATTTGAAGTAATGTAATGATTTGTGTAGTTGATTATGTGAAGTATGATTGTATCTACATATATGTGAAGTAATGTTAAAGTATGTGTTCTTCTATTGACGATATTTAGGTAATCATGTTAAACTATGACTATGTGTTCATATGTGTATTCTTAGAGTTGATGCAGATTGTTCCTACTTGGCTATATAAGTCTATGAAGGTTATATTGATGATGATATAGTAGTGTATAGGATGACTTAAAGATGATAATGGTTGTTCCTATGTGCTTATAGAATGACATGTAATATGTGCTAAAATAAAGTATGTTGTGTCTTGTTTTGGTAGACTTGTGTCCCTTACTTGATGCATGAATGAAGTGAATATGTGATTTCTTGACTTAGGAGGATAAAGCATCTTAGTCTTGTATGAATGAATGATATGTGAGACCTTGAATGATGATAAGAGGGTCCTTTATGTGAAACCTTGAACCTAGTCGTAAGGTTATGAATCTTGAAGCAGAAAGTCGTAATGGTGTCCTTCTTGTAATGAATGATGGACTTAAGGTTGATTTGCTGTAACGGAATCATATCTATCCTTAGGAAAGTCATAATAAGCTTCTTGTCGCCATTGTAAGGCAGTCATAGGGGACCTCTTTGGTAGGGTAAATGTAATTGGGTTATGAACTTGATATGGAACCCCTTTATATGAATCTTAATGTGAAATATTCTATGAGAACAAAGGCTAGCACCGAGTGAGTATGGTAAGGGAAGTAGTTCTATTTAAAGTATGAGGCTAGAATACAAAGTAATACCTTCATATTCCTTAACCATGTGCCTACATGGGATGTGTCTGAGTTCTACCATTGGCAAGTAGAACAACCTTATCGGAGTAGGATAGAACTCCGGATTCCATGTTTTGGTAACATGGTCTATGTCGGTTATTGCCTATTCTCATCATGTGGGATACCTATTACTATTAGAGAAGTTATATGAAGTTTAAGTGATGGTTTGGGATGCTATCTAGATATTGCACAATACGTTTTGAAGATGTTAGTGTGAGTCCCTAGGTCTTGTCCAAAGACCATTACTCTAATGTCTTCTATCTGATGAATGTCTCTTAATGAGCTAATGAAATAATGTCTTATGTTATAAAGCATGTAAATGAATAAGTACCTAATCTAGAGTGACTTAGGGATTCCTTAGTTAAAGTGTGAAGAGGTCATAAGGGATGATATCTTCATGTCTTATCTATGGAAGTCCTGAGAATGACTCTAGTTAGGGAAGTTGGTTGATTCTTTAGGCATGATCTAAACTTAGGAAGTCTTAAGGATTATTTAGGTAACCTTGAAGAGGGTGTATGGGTGTTCTCTTGTAGGAGTACTTAAGTAAGTCTTTTTATAGCCTTGGTAAAGAGAATGTCATGTCATATATGTTATGTCGTTGGTGTATTGTAAGTGTGTATGTGTTCCATTATAAGTAGTCTTGAGGATCGTTTAGGCACTTAGAGAGGGTGTATGGGTGGTCTCTCATTGTGTGAGTTAAGTGAGTCTTAGAATATCTTTTAGTGGGATTATTACATGCTAGAAGGTGTTTAAGATAAAGTGAACATACTTCACTGTAACAGTGAAGAACTTTACTGCACAGTGAAGTGAGGTTGCTGTAAAGTGACTTAAAAATGTACTGAATTGTTTAAATGTTATCTTACGTGTTTCTAAGTTGATTAATGTTGTTATTATTATTATATTATGATATTTAAATCAAAAGATGCATCTTTCCTACAAATGTCTGTTTCATGATTTTTATGCATTATGCCATACTTAGTACATGTGGTTGTACTAATTCCATGCTTTTATCTATCTCTATAGTGGTTGGTAGGTGAGGAGCATTTCGGAAGCAAGACTTGGATCGTAGCATCATTCAAGTGAAGTTGAAGTATATCCTCATTGACTTGTGGGCATAGATGTCTTTTGTTTCTCTTATTGAAGTATTGTAATAGACTTAGTAGTACTATATTTCTATATTAGTATTGTGTATGGGCCGTGTCCGAAGTAATTTTGTGTCTAAGATTTGATGAAATAAGACTTAGAGATTCCTATAAATTTTATATGAAATAGTATTTAAAGACTATGAAATGTTTTTTGAAAAGTTTTAATTCCGCACTACTTTTCACTATGTATATGCGATGAACGATACGAAAGGGCCTGTATAAGACCTCCGAGAGGTCGAGTACGCCGGTTCACGACCTAAGGAATGCCCTAACTTTTAGGGTATAGGTGTGGGTCGTTACAGTTTAAGTCTTTTATTAGTAAAGAAATTCGTTTTTGTTTCCTTTGAGGGAAAAAGAGAAAAAGACTCTTTTTAATAATTGATCGTCGGTTGATTCGTCATTTCACTGTAACAGTTACTAAAATGGTCATAATTATATACTCATAAATGGGATTAACGCAAAAATGTTGCAGTTGGAAAGTAGGTTCAAAAACCTCCCATTGATAGGTTAGGTGCCCCATAGCTTTTTATATTCAGATATGGTCATTCGAAGTTGACCCAAGTAGCATCTTACATTAAACTTAAAAGAAATTGGGATTGACTTGAATGAACATTCTTCTGAAATGCTAAGCTTATTTCAAGATATGAAAAGTTACCAAAATCAATTTATACCTAATAAATTACTAAAATTCACTTTATTCTTCTTGGGTAAGGAAAGGACCAAATTACCCTTACTATTTTTTGCTAATTTTCCTTATTTGGACAGCCCGCCAACTTCAAACGGGCATATCTTCCATATACGAGCTCAAAAAATTAGAAAATATGGCGGCGTTGGAAAGAGGATTCCAAGTCCATTCATTTTGTATTTTATAATTATCCTAAATCATCCCATGCTAAATGTTATGGTCGTTTGAAGTTAAACCTAAACATAGAAGAACCTAGGAATGACTTGTTTAGTTTTTTTTAAACATAAGGTGATACATCTAGCGACATTTACACTTAAGAAAATTTAAATTGCTTGTTCAAATCTTACTCTCAACGAAGAATGGTTCGAGTCTTAGATAAAAAAAAATGGGTGGTGCTACATTATCTCACTCTTGAGATAATTCATCCTCGAATGATGGTTAAGCTGAGGATTGAAGGAAAATGAGTAACTCTTACAATCTTTCCAACTTTTGAACTTATGTACTAACCTTCAAACAATATTGAGACCATATCAAGAAAACATATAATGCATTCACCACGTGCTAGCAACACTAAATTCATGCCTAGTATTATAACACTCCATGAACACCTAATAACCAACTTTTAATGAACTTCTCATCCTCTCAAAATATCGACAAACTAAACGTTCATTCATTGCCACCAGAATGCTAACTTAGTACTCAATAAAAAAATTTATCTTCTTCTTACTCAACATAATCACAAAACTACTATCAACAACACCATTCTTCAAACTAAAAGGGATTACTGAAATGACTTTAAGGCAAAACATCACAAGCACGACTCATTCGAGAATTCTGATATATGAATGCATAAGACATAACATTATGTTGCTAGCCATTGAGTATAAATCATTAATTTATGAGACTGAACATACTGGTGAGATATAAAATATATGAATAGGTTCACATCATGAGACTGATTTCCACAACTTTATTGGTTAAGCTCGAGGTTAATTGGCTAAAGTCTTTGCCACTCATTCTAGAAAATGAGCATAGATGTGAAACTCTCTAAAGTGTATGAGAATAGGTCATAGACACAATTGTGATATTAGATACATCTGCAAGATGTTTTAATGACTTAAATTTTAGGAATATAATAGAGTGTTATTGATTGATGTACCTCTAAAATTCTTTTCGATGACATAACTATGGTATTATCAAAACATGACTTGATTTCTCATTTTATCGACTCCCCATAGATATAAAACTTACACTTGAAAAAATGGACCTATTCCCTCATCTGTAAATTGGTCTACATTCCCTTTAATATTTGGAAAGGCTTATCTTATGGATACGAAACTCTCCATAAGAAGGTACTAAGACTCCTTGTAGGACCTCTTTCTAAGATGCTTCTATTCACCTATTCACATTGGTTTATAAGGTGCTTCTCTAACTCTTTAAGGGAAAATTAAAGTCTTCCTCAGCCTATCCACATTCACAACTCACATATACTATCTAAAAAACATAATTGGTACCTCATCTAATTACATACAATCGCGGTACACCTCATAATTCCTCTTATTAATCTTAGGACTAGGCTACACCTCTTGCTCTCAGTTACAAGTTAGAATCTTATACTTGTACCACTCACACTTAGAAATATTCACCTTAATTCAATACATACTCTATGTCAAATCTACAAGATTAGATCTCGAACTAATATCATCACCCTCACTCTCATCTCAAATTAAAGCCTAATGTTTGTTACTAAATCCGGATATCAATATGATTTGTTGCTTACTATACTAATTTACAACTAGTAGATACAAATTTAGAAACACTCGCACACTAAAATCTAATCACAAGTAATAAATCTTTATCGCTCACTCTACATCCTTACATATTACCACCACATTTCATTTCAAACTTAAGTAATATTTACTCATTCGATATACACCATTGCCTAATTAGTTCTATAAAAGGTTGATATTATGGGCTCTCCCTCAATAATCATTTGCCTAGATTATATGTATCACTTCATGAAAACTTATACTTTTCTATCCTGCATCGACACTTGGTCATTACCAACACAATGAAATCTCATCATAAACTAATTTCTATTTAAAGTATACTCTGAGTCATCGTAAGTTGTAACTATTCTCTACCTCATATGATGAACTCTAGACGAGATTATTATTATTTAGTCTACTCACAAAGGAAAACTCATCAGTCAATACATACTAGGTGTATGACTATAACAACATAATATGCTTCAACACTATCTCAATTCCTTTGGTGGTCGAACCTCTACATACTTTCCTCTAACTTTAAGCACCTTCACTACTACTGCTCATAAGTGTGTAACTCATGCTACTCTGTTGGATGAGAATACTACCTAAACCCTAAACATTCTTCTTCATAAGGATCTCAACGGAAATAGGGCTTAGTGAAGAAAGTACAACTCACTATTAGCTTAAATGCACGATTCATATGAGTATGAACGGAAACTCAACACTTCACTCAGTCATAGGCTTCTCTCAATCCCCTTTGTAGTCTAATTACTTCGTTAAATTTTTTTAAAGAGCAACCCATCGATAAGGAACTGGATACACTTATAAACAACCTCTTATATGAGGGGTAGTCGAATAAATATGAGAACGCACGAGTAAGAATAAGTCTCTACGACATAACTCTATTTCATAATTAAGAGTGTGAAAGAAGGGAAACTATTCCTAAATGTACATAGTTCCTCATTTATACAACTTGCTCCCCTCACAACCATAAATATGATTCTACATGACACGACATCTTCGACACCTTAAGACACTTGAACTCTGTGTTCTAATACAATGTTTTTCACGACCCGAGCCTACTCCATTGATGTGGCCAGCACTCAAGAACCATGGTTGCCCCAAGCGAATCCTCATCCTGGTATACTAAAAGCGAAAGACTAACTCAAGAATACATAAGCATCAAACGGACAAAATCGTTTAAAATTGTTAACTGGATACAAAAAAATTGTAAATCTGCTAAGAATTAAACATATGTTTTGAATAAAATATCTAAAACTAAAAGATAGTCCTAAATTGTCTATCTATTACGCCTCAACTATTAAGAAAGAATATCAGCACAAGACCACGACTTCAAAACTACAAACTGGAAAGTTATTGTGAAATTATCTGTAATACAAGGAGGCTCACCAAAGCTAAGTGAAGTGTATATTGATATCAACGAAGTTCGTGTTGATAATCAGGAACACCTGTATCTGCATCATAAAAGTATGTAGTTCAAATGACATCAATATGTGGAATGGACCAGTATGTAATATAGATCAGTAAAAAAATATTTGAACTTAATGGTTTAAAGAAATCAGATGATTCAATATATGTACATGAACTTAATACCATTTAATATTTACAATAGGATTTTCAAAAAAAGAAACATGAGAATAATATACTTTACTTGTGGAGAGTTTCCCTTACCGATAACCATTACCATGATCCTAGCAAAGATACAACGTTTCACCTCACATTTCCATGGCCATCCATTACTTTGTCATTGTATAAAATAATATTGTGACTATGGATTAATCTAATAGGCCTTCTGAGAGGCAACAAGAAGTCGCATGAAGAATCAATGATATCCTATACTATGTTGATTACATAGTTCTATTGGATTTCCAAATCATAAAATAGTCTAACCCAACTCGGTTCTCGATGCTACTCCCAAAATCATTAGTATAACTTTGAGCTAAATTCACCCATTAGTAATAATGGACTTCTTACGTCACTAGAAGTACTTTTCATAACATGAGACATGTTGACCTTCTTGAAATATGCACTGATGAACATATCTTTCAAGTCCAATAATTACAATACGGATATATTTATATTATATATGTATTAACAAAATAACATTCAAAACTCTTAATTCTTAATGAAATAGAACCTTTAAACTTTTTCTCAAAACTCAACTTTACTTCCTAAAAACTCAATTCAAAACTCTGTGTTAAGTTTGAAAAACATCTCAAGATTTATAACTCAAATTAGGGTTCATGGTGGATTATAGACATGAACAAATAAACTAAAGGATCTAAAAAAAAATATAGAAACTCAGTAATTCGGAATAGGATTTTAAATGAATCAGGAATTCAAGAACTCAAAATCAACTTATCCCAAGAATACTCAATAATAAGTAAAAAAATCCTAAATTACACCGTTACTGATATGAAGGTAGATGTAGAGTGTGAGAACAAACTTGTCAAACACTATGATAAGATTAAATACATGGAAGAACAAGGTTCTTGAAGAATCTTTATTAGAACTCTTGATACCTTCCCTTTAAGATAAACAATCATGAAAGTTTCTTGAGATTCTTGAATTTGTTTCTTGAAATGTCAATGGTATAGATTTATGATTTTCATTAGTGATTCATTATTGTATAGAGAACTTTATTTTCGAAAAAATGTAATTCTTAAAAAAAAAACATACCTTAAAAAAGAATTATGAAAAAGATGGAATGAATCTTGAAAAAGATTGAAAGAATCTTGAATAAATTCTTCAACTTGGATTATTCCTTAGGGTTTGAGAAGAAGATATTGATCAATTAAGAGATGAAAATTAGATTTGTTTGGGTATTTATTTAGTAATCAAATTCTTTTAGGGTTTTCTGAGAGGTAAAAAGTCCAAAAGACCCTTTTTAATTCATTCCCATCGGATAATGTGTCATTGCACTGTATAAGTTATTAAAATGATGATAACTTTCTACTCAAAAATGGGATTGACACTAATTTTTTGTCGTTTGAAAGTAGATTCAAATACCTTTGATTAGAAAGGTTATGAGTCCCATAACTTTCCATATTCTAAGAGATATTGTCGTTTGATGTTTACTCAAGTGGAATCTTACACCAAAACATAAAAGAACTTAGGAATGACTTGAATGAATTCTCCTCTAACACCCTAAGCGTATTTGGATTTATGACAATTGACCCAAATCAGATTTGTCCCTAAAATATTACTAAAATTCGTTTGAATATTATTGGGAAAGGAAAATACCAAATTATGCTTCATATTTTTAAGTAAGTTTCCTTATATGGACAACCTAAGTTCTAACGGGAATATCTCCCTCATAATCTCTCAAAATGTGTATACATGGCAGTTTTGTAAAGTTGATTGAGAGATCTTTCATTTAATAACCTTTAGGTCTCCTAAATCATATTGTGCTAAATGCTATGTTTTGAAGTGTACCCAAAACATAGAAGATACTAGGAATGACTTAAAGGAATTCTCTTTATTTATTTATGGAACTCAAGGTGCTACCTCTAGCGACCTTAACAGTTAAGAAAATTTAAATTCCTCTGTAAAATTTTACTCTCAACAAAGAATGGTTCGTATCCTAGGTAAAAACTTTTTTAGGGTGTTACACTACCCGAAGGCACTATGGATTCATCTAAATACTAGTATCCTTTACAGATATTGGCAAGACATGGTTTATGGGGTCTTTGAGTTTTCTTACCTCTCCCCCATATCGGTGCTCAATAATTCTTCTAATAGTATATACTGTTTGTCAAATGTATAAAAACATTCTTTTTATTTAGTTTGAGGTAATTTCTCAAACTATCCTTTCAAAAGATGTAACGACTCTGAAATATCTTTGAAACTCAATCTTCTATTATAAAAAAAAGGTTTCCCTATGTTTAATGTAAAAACATGTTATGAGTTAATATAATTATTCAAAAGGGGACTTTTTAGGAGGTAACTATTGTGTACTTAATATATGTGAAAACTTTTTTTAAAAAATATCTTTTGTTTTTCTTCATCTAAACATGAAACACTTGGGAAATCCTTGCTTCCCTTATACTCTTTCTAAAATTCAACTCTACATCGTCAAAATTTAGTTCAAAAAATAATACTTTGTTTAAAATATTCTCAATAAGAATTCAATGAATACTCAAGATTAGCGTTCTGCTAGAAAATAGACACTAACAACCAACTCAATAATTAAAATACATAATGTACAACAATTAAATGATTAGAATTAGAAATTCAATAATCAACAACACAAGAACATAGAATCAATATTAACTCATCTTAAGAATGCTCAAATCTAAAGAAAAAACCCTAGTTACACTGTTTCTAATTTTAAAGTAGATATAGGCGTGGGGATGAAATAGTAAGAAATTATGAGAGCCTTACATACATGGAAGAACAATGGTGTTTTGAAAAATCAAAGAAACATTAAGGACGCTTGAACCCTAGTTTTTCTCCTATTGGATTTTTTTCTTTAATGTCTAGAAGTGTTAATGAACGGAAACGAGCTGTGTCACGTCCTCAGCTTACACCATAGGTGCTACTCGCTCTCTACAAACATTTCTAGCCCCAAACGAACCCTTGGTCTGGCTGATCACTCACTGGAAGAGTTTTACTGAACAAACATAAGTCTATAAACCTGTTCTTGATAGATTGTTTCCTTTAGAAAGAAGGGATTTCAAGTTATTTCTTTATCAATTTTTGTGGGCTTTCTACTAATAATGCATGGTGATCCTTCATTCTTGAATAAACTCTCATTCAATGAGTCCAATTCAATGTTTGTCAAAAGTGAATCAATGATCAATTTCCCCAGTTTCTATTCTATACATGTCTTCATTGTTAAAATGTTTTCTAAGTCATGACATTGTTGTATTAATGTTGAATCAAGGTTTAATATTATTTCAATGGAATTAGTTGAAGAACCCATGTTTGTCCATTCATGCGTAATTATGATTAATTGTTGGAAAATTGATAAAGGGTGATCATGGCTTGGATGAAGGGTAAGTTGACCTAAATGTTTCTTGTTCTTGTTGAATTGCTCTTGTGTGGTATGGTCCACTTATGGTCGTGGTATTTGGCTAATGTATATATATATGAATATGTATGAGTATTGTGGTTATCTTACTGAAGGCATTGATTTTAAGTAAAGTAATGTTATGATGCTTACGTATAAAGATGTATTATGAAGTTATGCATGTGATTCTTGATGATAGTATCACTATTGGAGTATAATGTGAATGTGAGGTATGTTGGGTGTGGATTATGATTAACGTAGTATGATCATGTTTACAAGACAATGTAATGAATGATGGCCATTATGAGTAAGGCTTTCTCACATATACACACACAATGAATCAATGAGTTAATAAATTTGTAATGAATGTAAGTCTATTGAATGGTTTAGTCAATAATACTAATGAATGCATGGAGGTCTTTGGGGTGGACACTCTTGGTGAGTAGAGATGTAGTGTCTATTATAAACCTTAATATTCCTAAGAGCTTTCCAATGAATGAATGATAGGTTGGGATGAGTATTATTTGGATGAGTAGAGGTCGAGTACTTAGTAGAAATCCCATAACCTATAGCTAATGAATGTAATGAAAGTCTAATACTCTGTGGTGATTAACGCTTAGCACAAAGAGGATATTAAAGGGGGTGGATACTCGCCGTGATTAGAGGTGTACTATCTAGTAGAAACTCTTGGGGATGGGTACTCTCAGTGAGTTGAGGTGTATTACTTAGAAGAAATCTCCATATACCTTAACTATGTGCCCGCATAGGACTAGGTAGTGGTATTCCACGTAAAATCTAAAAGAATGACCCTAACATAGGCAAGTGGGAATGCCTCATCCGACAGGGGTTAATACCAGGAATTCATATTAAGCTCCTATGGTCTATGTCAGTTAAAGCTTGCCCCACAAAAGAATGTAATGAACTAGGTCTTCCTAAAGGTGTACTACTTAGGGTAGGTTGTGGAATGGGGCATCATCTATGCATTGCACAAGTATCCAATTTGGAGAGAATTCTTGTTGTTTCCTTGTAATATTAATGAATGAATGAGTTTCTATGTGATGTTAATTAAGTACATTTACTTTATGTCTAATGTTGATGAATCATGATGGTCTTCTGTCTAATGTTAGTGAAGGTTGTGTTACTTGTTGAATGTGATGTGCCTAGTCTAGGGTAGTTCAAAAGGAGCACTAAGTGGGACTAGTAGAATGGGATGCTACTTTCATATTTCACTAGTGTAAATGAGAGTTATCCTAGGTGATGGTCTTTATGTGATGTTTTTAAATGTGTGAATGTTTCATCTAGTATCTCTAGTAATGAATGTTGACTTGTTGAGTTGTGACAGAAAGGAAGTATCCTTATACTAGGTAGTCATATGGAACACTTAGGTGTGTATTGAAGAGGTTGTATGGGTGATCTATTCATGTCTTACCTAGGTGGGTTTTAGGATAACTTTGAATAGAGGCTCAAAATGGTTAATGGGTTACTTAATGTATATGGTTATACGTTGAGAATTATGGGAGTATTACTTTGCATGTTAATGATTGGCTTGTATGATTTCTTTTACTCTTTGTTCATGAGGTTTTATTGAAATAACATTAAAAGGTTATTTCAAGTAAAATGTCCTCATTAAAGCATGTTTTTGCATCATTGCCATACTTAGTCCTTAATTGTACTAACTCCATATTCTTCTATATTTCTACAATTCTAGGTGTTGAATAGTGATGATTTTAGAGTTTAAGCATGGGATTATATTGTTCTCTCAAGACTCTTGGTATGCCCTCATATGATTGAGGACATGGATGTTATGTCTAGTTTTCTTTTGTTAAAGACTTTGTATTAGACTATAAGTTTCTTTTCAATGTAAGAGTCGTGAACCTATGATAATAAGATGTGTATAAGGTGGCTTGTGATGAGACTTAGTTATTCATATGTTTTATAAAATAGTTTCCTTATTGACTTTATTGTGAAAAAGTTTTAAATTCCGCACTACTTTTCATACTTATATGACGAATAAATGTTAAGGGCTTGTATAAGACCTCTGAGAGGTCGAGTATACCGTGTTATTTCTAGGAGGTACCTACCAGTCATAACAAACATGGTATCAAAGCATAAGGTTATGGAGATAGTCTTCGGGTCCAAAGTCTCACAAGCAACGTCTAGTAGAGTCTTGTTCATCGGTGTAAGTCGTGACACATCTTTCAGCAAGAGGCTATAAGATGATAGAAGTTACACATTCTTAATATTCTTCAAGTCGTGCTTTAGAGTGTATGGATATGAGTTCCTAATCTTATTTTGGTGATTTTAGGAACATGAATACAAGAGGGGCTAATTCAATGAGGGCTCAAGAAGAGAATCTGAATGAGTAGGTTCCCCCTTAAGTGCCCTAAGTTCCATCAGCTCCCAATGAGGAAGGGGACATGTCTAATTTGGAGATAAAGGATGCCTTCCAAACTTTGACGCAACTCATCATGACCCAATCTCAAGTGGTCATCACTAAATATCAAGCCATGATGGCCCAAGCTAATCGAGGAGTTGGACCACCTGTGAACCCTAACGCAAGTACTCCCGCTTCTGCGATCCGAGAGTTTATGAGGATGAATCGTCCTACTTTTCATGGCACTAAGGTGGATGAGGATCCACAAGGATATATTGATGAGGTTTTTAAGGTGGTAGATGATATGGGAGTAACTTCTAGGGAAAAATGGAACTAGCCGCCTATCAACTAAACGATGTGGCACAAGTGTGGTTTGAGCAATGGAGGGATGAGAGACCCGTATGGGCAGGCCCGGTAGATTGGGGAGTGTTTAAGACAACTAATCTTGATAAGTTTTTCCCCTTAGAGTTGAGGGTGAAAACTTTAGTGGAATTCATGAACCTCCGTCAAGGGGGAATGAGTGTGAAAGAATTCTCTCTCAAGTTCACTTCACTCTCTAAATATGCCCCAACCTTAGTAGCCAACTGTAGGGTTAGAATGAATAAGTTTGTGATGGGGGTGTCTAATTTGGTTGAAGAATAGTGTCGTACGACAACGTTTCATCATGATATGGATATATCTAGACCCATTTTGTATGCCCAACAAATTGAGGAGACCAAGCTTAGGAAGATGGAAAGAGATGAAAAGAGGGTTAGGCCTGATTAACAAAGTCAACCAAAGTCTAAGTAAGGGTTTTACAATCAATATTACCCCATGGTGAGAAACGATAAGTTTTCCAACCCAAATTATCAAGGAGGGAATGGAGGTGTCGCTACTTTTGATAGGTCTAGATGTACTACATGTGGAAAACAATATTTGGGTAAGTCTCTTGCCAGTAAGAATGGGTGTTTTGGGTGTGAAAAGATTGGTCATAAGATGAGAGATTTCCCAACGCTCATGGAATAAGGAAAGGACACCAACCAAGATTCTCATGGTGGTCTGGATCCTAATGCTCAAAAGAAGAACTATTTCTATATGCTACAAACTAACAAAGGAGCTAACCCGGAATAAAGGCCCCAGTGAGTCATAATTCCTTATGGTTGTCTTGAATTGTTCTTTTATAGGTTTACACTAAGTGGGGGAGAATGAGTTGAGTAATAAGGTTGTTAATATCCTTATTTTTCCCTCTATTCTTATTCAAGCTTGAGACCAAGACATTCATAGTAATATTGCGTTGTTTTCGGAGTCCTACATAAGATGAAGAGTTGCATGTCGACATTATATTATGATTTCCTTTAATGATAATATGTTTTGAATGCTCTTGTTGATGTTATGATAAATTAGTTATTGATCTATGTACTTCTCATGTTAATGTGCATCTAGTAAAGATGCTTATTTGACTCATGAGTTGTTATGTTGATTGTGCCTATGTGTGATTTGGAAGTTATTTCATATTTGGACTTATAATGAAATGATGAGCATGTCTAGAGTTGGAGAAGGTAATTCCTCCATAATACAATGCAAATGATTAAGTATGTGTGCACTATGAATTGTGGAAATAGTTCCAAATTTTCTTGTGTTTCTTAGAGTGCATGTCACGACCCGCACCTATACCCTAGAAGTTAAGGGTATTCTTAGGTCGTAACACGGCGTACTTGACCTCTCAGAGGTATTGTACAAGCCCTTTTCGTATCATTCATTGCATATACATATCTGAAAAGTAGTGCGGAATTAAAACTTTTCACAACATATGAATATTCTTTAAAAATCTCATTCATATAAAATCCATAGGAAATATTAAGTCTCATATCATCAAATCTTAGACACAAGAGTACTTGTGACGGCCCATACAATGAAAATATAGTACTACTAAGTCTATTGCAATAATTCAACAAAAGAAATCAAAGACATCTATTCCCTCGAATCAAATGAGGACATACTTGAACTTGCATGAAAAATCCTATAATCCAAGCTTCGCTCCCAAAAGCAACTTCACCTATGATAAAAGCATGGAATTAGTACAAACACATGTACTAAGTATGGCATAATGCATAAAAATTATGATAACGGACATTTAATGAAAATATGCTCTTTTTGATTAAAACATCATATTACAAGCATAAGAACAACATTTAACACCTTAGAAACACCTAAGATAACACTTCAGCAATTTATCACATTTTTGGAGAAATATTACAGTAAGTTAATTCACTTTTACAGTGAAGTTCTTCAACCTCACAATGAACACTTTCTAGCATGAAATCCTCTCAATAAAATCTATCCTAAGACTCACTTAAGAAACACAAAGAGAGACCGCCCATACACCCTCTCTTGGAACACCTAAATTATCCTTAAGACCACCTATAATGAGACACACTCACAATACACCAAACACAGGAACATGAAATCCTCTTAACAAAAGTGATTCTAAGGTTCACTTGAATGAGTTGTGAATCGACCGCCCATAAAATCCCTTGACACAGAACTAAGGTATCCTTTAGATTACCTAGGATAATATCATTCTCACTTAATACCACAACATACATATAATACAACATTCTCCTTTCCAATGGTTATCAAAAGAGTCACTCAAGTAAATCAAGAAGAGAATGTTCATACATGACCTCTTCAAGATTACCTATGTAATCCTTGAGAATACCTAAGTTTGGATCATGTCTACTTAATCAACCAATTTTCCTAACTAGAGTCATTTTTAAGACTTATCTAGGTAATATATGAAGTGACCATTCCTATGTCCCCTTCACACATTAACTAGACAACCCTTAACTACTCTAGATAAGTACTTATTTATTTAACATGCTTTCTAACTTAAGTCATTACATTTATTAGTTCATTTAAGAGACATTCATCACATAAGGACATTCAAGTGATGGTCTTTGAGAATACCTAGGGACTTCCACTAACATCTTCAAAGCCTATTGTGCAATGTCTAGGTAGCGGCTCATACCACCACCTAAACTCATAGAACTTCCCAAATACAAGTAGGTATCCCATATGATGAGAATAGGCAATAACCGACATAGACCATGGTTGCAAAGCATGGAATCTGGAGTTATAACCTACTTTGATGGAGGGTGTTCTACTTGCAATTGGTAGAACTTTGAAACATCCAATGTAGGGCATGGTTAAAGAATATGAAGGGTTTCTTTGCACTCTAGCCTCATTTTTAGCTAGAGCTACTTCCCTTACCATACTCACTCGGTGCTAGCCTTTGTTCTCATAGAGTAATTCACATTGAAGGATCATACAAAGGGGTTCCATATGTAATTCATAACTCAATCACATTCACCCTACTGAAAAGGTCCCCAAGGGCTGCCTTACAATGGCGAAGAGGATAGCTTAATGACTTTCCTAAGGATGATATCATGTCGCTACAACTACCAACCTTAAGTCCACCATTCATACAACAAGGATACCATTACGACTTTCGACTTGAAGGATCATAACCATACCACTAGGTTGAACGTTCCACATAAAGAACATTCTTAGCAACATTCAAGGTCTCATGTCATTAATACATACAATACTAAGAGGTTTTAGAATCCTAAGTCAAGACATCTCATATTCACATTCATACATGTAACAAGTAAGGGACACAAGTCTACCACACAAGACACACCAATTCTTCACTGTATCACATATTACATATCATTCTAGAAGCGCATAGGAATAACCATTATCATCTATAAGTAACCGTATACACCACTATAACATCATCAGTATAACCATAATAGACTTACATAGTCAAGTAGGAATAATCATGCATCAACTGTAAGACTACACACATAACGACATAGTCATAGTCTAGCATGATCACCAAATATCAATAGAAGAACACATACTTTTACATTACTCACATGCAGATAGATATGCTCATACTTCACATAATCATCTACAAAATTCATCATAATACATCAAGTAGTGCCGACAAGGTCATGATCATCATAATACTTGAAGTAATGCCGACAAGGCCACATCACTCACATAGCACCGCCACCATAAGTGGAAAATACCTATCACAACATATTTCAAGACTACATTACATCAAATAATGAGAATTATGGAAGCGTACCCCTAATCAATTCTCACCACTTCAATACATGGCTAAATCATCCGATTCAATGCCAAAAAGCCCTTACCCATGGCCATGATCCTCAATTCAATACAAAATTCATAATACTCAATGAATCTAGATCAATTAAATATAGATTTATCAATCTAAGAAATCCTATACATCAATTGAATATAATTCTTACATTATTGAATAACTCATAGAAGGCTGCACTAGAATTCATAAGCATAAAGACAATTCAAGTCACCCACAAAGTAGTAAAAAACTAGGGTTCATGAATTACATGGGTTGATAGGTTAATTATGTTAAAATAATTTAATTAACATTATTATATAATGATTCAAAACCTTTAATGCAAGAACCCTTGGATCGATGATAAAATTAGACAAGTTCATCTTTAGAAAACTTTAGAAATCTCTTTGAATTTTGGGCTCCTTGATGAATTGAGTTTCAAGGATCAAAAACCATATATCAATGATTTTAATACACAAAATTTATGAATAATCACCTCTCAAATATCTAATCCAAGATCTTCCTTCAGTTTTGGCTTCAATGGAGTTCTAGAGAATTTCTTAGAGATTTTGGACTTTTGATTTGAAAGAATGTATTCATCTAGGTATTTAGGACTTCTAAACACACTTAAAATATCTAAAATACCCCAAAGTAATCGCCCAAACTCTTATTTGGACTTGGGGTGAATTTACCAATTCACCCTTGTAACTTCACAGTGAATTACGAAGTTGAAGGTCTCACCAACGACTGGCAATCGACGGACTGTTTGTCCACAGACACACCATCCTGTCTGGCCGTCGTTTGGTTCAAAGACTAGACATTTGAATATTGATATCCCTAGGCTAAGTATTGACCCACGCTTTACAACTACGGGTCGTCGACCAGCCTACGGGCCGTCGATTGCCTCAGTCAAATGGGATTGGTCTTGACTGCCTTTGGCTCAAAGATGGGTCCTTCTTCAAGGACCCTTGGTTGGTCCTTGGAGACTTTCACCCCTACGTTTCCAACCCGAATATAATCTTGTATGAGTATAGGACCTCCTACATCAATTTCATCCAAAACAAACACATAAAACTCGACGAAACATGCTAAGACAGACAAGGTCATTTCAAGGAAAACCTTTCGAACGTCAGGGACGTTCTTGGACGTTTGACATCCAAACTTCATGAAACTTGAAAAACTGCCTATAAACATTATAATAAATCATATAATGACCTCATAATCTCATGAAATACACATGTAATCACATAACAATACATAAGGCACATAGGTGACTAGTCGTCGAACGTCTTGGTCCTCCGTTGACGTTTGACTTCCAATGAACCTAAATCTTTAGACACTGCCTCATTACCACATTCTAGAAAATTTTAGGACCTTATACCCTCATGACAACCATTTTAGGCTTTAGCTTCACCTAAGTCATTTTAGAGGTGTCATAGTGCATAATGATGTGAAGTTGGTGTTCCTTATATGTTTGGTGCATTGAATATGAAGTTTTATTTATTATGATGTGTATTGTGACATGCTAGTTGAGTAATTTAATCCTTGAAAGAGTTTAAGTGTCATTCGAGGACGAATATTTTCAATGTAGAGAAAAATTATTTCACCCTCAAAATAAAATAGGACAAAATAGATCTTCACATGAGTTTCTTGAGTTAAAAACTTGTTAAATTAATGAGAAATAGTAACCAAGGGCAGGATTGAGTAATTTTGAAGTCAAACATTAAGGAACGACCAAGACATTCAGAAACTAGTCTTTTGTGTGCTAGTGTGGTCTTGCATGTTGTATATGTTTTGGTGTGTCGTTTTGAGTCAAAAATGATGGGAGGTGACCCTAGTGCATAGAAGGTCATGTTAAGGGGTTAAACATATAGATATGACTCCCAAGAACAAACCTAGGGGTCCTTAAGAATGAACCCTAAACTTAACCCCGAAAGCTGCCAAAATGGGGTGACCTATGGCAATGAACTACGGCCAGCAGGTCATTTAAAGGAGCGTCAACCCCCTACGCACATTAAGACTTATCCTTGGGAGCCTTGTATATGTTGTATTATTGTCATCTATTGCCATTCATGTCTAATTATGATGAATATTTGAGATTTTTGATAGGGTGATCATGGCTTGGATGAAGGGTAAGTTGATCATTTTCATCTCTCCATATTTCATGGCTCCAGTGAAATTCAGAGAGCTCAAGGCTCAAATCCAAGATCTTCTGGATAAAAGATTTATTCATCCTAGTTCTTCCCCGTGGGGTGCTCAAGTTTTGGTTTAAGTAAAAATATGTTAGTATGAGGATGTTTATATATACGAGCAATTGAATAGGGTCACCATTATAAATAAGTACTCACTACCTTTTGTAGATGATCTTTTGACCAATTGCAAGGTGCATCAGTTTTCTCCAAAATTGATCTATTGTCTCATTACCATCAGTTTAATATTAGGCCTGAAGACAACATTTAGAACCCGCTATGGGCAGTACGAGTTTCTAATTTTGTTATTTAGGTTGACCAATGGTCCTGCAACTTTTATGAGTTTAATGAACAGTGTGTTAAAGCCATTTATTTATTAATTTGTCATAGTCATTATTGAAGATATTTTAGTCTATTCAAAAAGTGAGAAAACCATGTTGATCATGTTCGTTTTGTTCTGGGTGTTCTTAGGAAACGAAGGTTGTATGTGAAATTTTCTAAGTGTGAATTTCGGTTGACTTCGATTGTTTTTTTGGGACATGTAGTTTTAAAATAGTGGTAGTGTTAGATGAAAACAATATTGAGGTGGTATGAATTGAGTTCGACCTAGTTATGTGGAATTTAGGTGCTTTGTGGCGCTTGATAGCTACTATTGTGAATTTTTGAAGAACATTGCTTCTATCGCAACCCACTTGAAAAAAATTGACCAAACAGGAGGAATTATTCAAATGGACTGAAAATTGTGAGGATACCCTTCAAAAGCTCAAGACTCTCTTGACCACCAAACTTATAACAGCACTACAACTGGAAGGTAAAGAGTTTATTATGTATTGTTATGCTTCACATTCTAGTTTGGGTGTTGTGTTAATGTACGATAATATTGATATAGCTTATGCATTGCAATAGTTGAAAGTGCATGAGAGTAATTATCTAACTCGTAATTTTAGAGTTTGGTAGCGGTAGTGTTATGTCTTAAGATCTGGCCACATTACCTCTATGGTGTCAAGTGTGAAGTGTCTAGTGATCATCATAGTTTGCAATATGTGTCCACTCAAAAGATCTGAATTTGCGACAATTAAGGTTGATTGAATAACTCAAGGATTATGATGTCACCATTCAGTACCATCTAGGTAAGGTTAATGTAAGTGCGACGCTTTGAGTTAAATATTGGAGATTATGGGTAGTTTGGCTTTCAAGAATGTAACCAAGTGACCTTTGGCTAAGGTAATTTAGACCTTCTTGTCTAAGTTCATGCAGTTGGACATAACATAGAACGGAGGAGTGTTAGCTATCATTGAAAATAGGGCACATTCAATGAGGACTCAAGGCCAAAAAAAATTGAGGATTAAAATATGAATGAACTTAAGAAGAAAATTGTGATTGGTAAGGGTAAAGAGACCACTCTTGATGTGAAAGGTGTGCGTCGTTTAAAAGGAAGTACGTGTGTTCCTCAAATTTATGACTTATTCAGAATATGTTGACAGAATCCCATTGATTGTGGTATTCAATTAATGCGGGTGTGACCAAGATGTACCGATATTTGAAGGGAATTTATTGGTAGCGGGGCATGAATAAGAATATAGCGCATTTTGTGGCTAACTGTCAAAATATCCAACAACTGAAGTATAAAAAACAAAGGCCTTCAAGTTTCTTTTCGATAATGCCAATTCTAAAATTAAAATAGGGAAGGGTAGTCATGGATTTCATGGTTTGTCTTCCCAAGACTTTGGCAAAGTTTGAATCTATTTTTGTAAGGGTTGACAGATTGACTAAGTTAGCTCATTTTATTTCGGATATGGATATATAATAATGAGAAACATTTAGATAATGCGTATATGAAATCGATAGTGAGGTTGCATGGGGTTCTGCTTTGTATCATGTCAGATGGTGGTAAGCATTTTACCTCCATTATTTGGAGGAAATTACACAATTAATTGTGCACATAACTCACTTTTAGTAAAACCTTCATGCAACAGAAGGACGACAGTCCAAGATAATTATTTAAATATTAGAATAAATGTTGAGGGCATGTGTGATTGATTTTGAAGGTTACTGGGATAAGTTCCTATTTTTGTGTGAGTTCTCTTATAATAATAGTTATCACTCCAACATTGATATGGGGATACTGGAGGCATTATATGGGAAGGTATGTACTTAATTCATATGATGGTTTGAGGTTTGAGATGTGAAACCTTTGGGGAGTGATTGAGTGAAGGATGCCTAAGATAAGGTGAGGAGTATTCAAGTTATGCTTCTAAAATACGAGAGTAGTTAGAAGAAGTATGCAGACCATAAGGTAAGAGACATTTCAGAATGGTGAGAATGTTTCTCTTAAGGTATCACAAATTAAAGGGGTCCTGACGTTTGACCAGAAGGGCAAGCTAAGTCTGTGATACATTGTTAACTTTGAGGTTGTTGAATGTTTAGTGACATCGTCTTATAGATTGGCCTTACATTCTAACAATTGGGAGTTCATGCAGTATTTATGTGCCAATGTTGAATATATATTATGGTTTTGGGGATTACATCATTATGTGGGACTCAGTAGTATTAGACAAAGACCTTTGGTATGAGGAAAAACCAATTGCTATTCTTGATCGAGATGTGCATAAGTTGAGGAACAAGGATATTAACTCCATGAATGTTCAGAGGAACCATCGTCCAAGTGAGAAAGCTACTTGGGAAATCGAGAAGGATATACGAGTCAACTATCCCAAATTGTTAGTTGATTAAGTCACTACTCCATTCCTTCTATATACTATTTTTAAGTTTTCCACTCAGGGACAAATGACGGGTAATATATATGTATTATAACAATAAGTTACCCTCGTTATAGAAAAGACAATAGGAATAATTTTGGGTCGGAAAACATATACGTAGTAACATGGAATTTCCCAACCTAGTGTAGATTAGGAAGAAATCGGAGTCATTAATGTCTAGGGAAATAAGGTAACAATTGGGTGATCTAATTACGAATTTGATCAAATGATTAGATAGCAAAACATTAAGGAAACCATAGGACTTTACGAAATTGAATTAGGGTAAGTAGAACGTCCAAAATTGATCTTAGTGTGAACAAATATTTGCTTAGTCACATGGGATTAATGTGTGTTGTGAAATTGGGGTCTTTGAATAATTAATTTTGCCCACTTGTTTCGTGCAAGCCTCTAAGAAGAGATTTTACCAACTTACGTGGGGCCACTGTAGCGGGGTGGATAACACTATGGCTAGACAGAAGTGAAATAAGTCGGAAATAAACCCAAAATATATTTATTCTGCCCTTTCTGACTTTGAGAGATAGCAGATGACCCTAGCTGTTTTCTTGATACTTTTTCACCATTCTTGAGGCAAAAATACAATTTTAACTCCCCAAAGGTATTTTGTGATCCGTAAAATGTAATGTAATGGGTAATTATCGATGTGGGAGGGTTTTGATATGAAAGTTACAATGGAAAATCCCTAATATGTATACTGGGATGATGAGTTTGATCTAGGGTTGATAGAATTATTTGTAGTTCGGGACTAGTTATTGTTTGTTCATTACAATGTTAAATTTTGTAGACCAAGAACAAGCGGAATAAATCTGAAAGGAAAGAATCAAGTTTCTTAGTGTCACAACCCAAGGGTACACCCTAGATGTAACATGGCGTACTTGACCCTGAAGGGGTCTCATACAATCCCTTAGCATATCACTCCATATGATAATAGAAAAGTACAAAAAAAATTAAAACTTCTATCCATTAAATCGAAGTCATTTTCATAAAAGCAATTGGATGTCTTTGCCACACTATGTCTCATACACTCTAATACAACTTTAGAATTAAACTATTGGGACACAACCCATACAATAGTCTTAACATGAAAATAAAATACATAGAAGAACTAGTGGAATTTTTCCTCGAAGCTACGAGGACTCACAAAATCTTAAACTCCTTGAAACCTATATCAAAGAGTAGAACTAAATCTCTAAAACCTACATTTGATGAGATTGTAGGAAAAGTATGCATTAGTACAAAATGTACGAAATATGTCAGCTAGCATAATCATAAGAGCATAAGAGAAGGTTCGTATATATAAGACAAAATCGTTAATAATATGAAATAATTCATGAAACATGAACTATAACAATAAGAGAGAATATCAAAATAATAAGTAAAGTCTCCAATATATATATCATATAGAACTATTCCACTCTTTAGTAACCTATACCATAATAGAACTACTCTAATGAAACCTAAAAAAATGCATGTGCAATGCATGAATAGCATCTTATAATACCACCCAAGCTAAGTATCCCTTTTTAGGTAATCTTAATCATAGACTATATGAACGGTCAGGTCTTACAACTTTTCTACTGTAAGAGAACCATACTCCTAAGTAATCTAAAAGCACACCTGTGCAATGTATGAAAGGCATCAATAAATCCCCTCACACTAAGCATAACCTTGAAGTCATCCTAGTCTTACTTATCCTCCTTTTCTCTCTTTATTAGCTTACTTCATAAAGACAAGGGAACTATAACCTTAGTCAATCATATCTTGGAAGGGAAAGATGGCAACAACCCAAGCTAAGTACCACTCTTGGCTATCATGCATGCTCACTAGTTTGGGACTATACCTATTTACAATTTATCATTACTCATTTAATATACTTTTCTCTTTAGTACAAGGAAAGTCACAATATATGAATCAATTCTATTTCTAAATTCAAATCTACGAAGGAATAACACCCATTGGGGTTATACCATGTTATTACATAAATTTATCAAGCTAAACTAACAACCTTGGAAGGCACAATATCATGCAAGTCAAAGATAATCTAGAAAGGGTAAAGTCTACCATCCTTGCTACAATGAAATAGTCGTAGTCCAATTATGTCTTGCTTCCCTGATAGTGGAACTATCATGCTACCCTTAGGAGAGTATTAGTCCTACATCTTAAGCTACAATTGAATTGTCTTGGCCACACCAACTCATGCTATCATGAAGGCATCCTAATAATGATAGTCCATCCTACCCTTAGGAGACTTTAAATTCTCAGTCCTAGTCCGCCATGACTATCTCTAACTGAAGCTACCCTTAAAATGAATCATACAATGCTAAGTAAAGCTACACTTAGGACAGTATGATTCCTTAATCCTAAGCTATCAATCTTTGTCTTATTTTGCCAAGTCAAGCTATACATGAAGAGAACATCTGTTCCAACTTAAAAATATTCTAGACTAACAAGCTTTGATCTATTTTAGGTTATAAGCCAACCTAGAATCATTCTATGTTAGAGAACCTTGGATGTCCAAACATATTTAAGCCTAAGTGTGTAAATTACAAACAATACACAAAAATATCACATCAAATAGATTTACCCCCAAAACCCATAACATTGATAACTACGAGCCATATTCTCAAGTTTTATGTGTTGTTTTGAGTTAAAATTGATGTGAGATATTCCTAACATGTATAAGAGAGTATTTGAGGTGGAAACGTCCGGGCAAAACTCTCCAACGAACAACCAAAGGGTCCTTGAGGAGGACCTAACCTTGGGCCAACAAGGATAATCTCATCTCGTTCCTAACATGTATAGGACAGTATGTGAGAGATTCCTCCATTGTTTCTCTACCTAAAAACTCCATTGATGAAGCTTTGAAGCACCAAGGAAGAAGATAGATTTTCCAAGTTTTTCTCCATCAATCTTGTGGGCTTTTCTTCACAATCAAGTTATTGTTGTTCATCCTTGATATCTTTTTCTTCAAGGAGTCAATTCCAATGAATTTAAAATATGATCAAAAAATGAAATCTTCTAAACTGAATTCTAGCCATGGGTCCCTGCATAAAACATTTTAGATCAATGATTTATGATTGAATTAGTGTTAATTTAATGATTTTACATCAAAATTTCTATGGACCCATGTAATTCGTGAACCCTAGTTTTTGACTACTTTGTGGGTTTCCTGATCATATCTTATTGCTACTGAATTCTTATGTAGTTTGTTTAGGGCTATTGAATTATGATAGAAACATGTTAGAATTGTTAGTATGCTGCCCTAAATTCATAAATTTATATTTAATTACCTTTGATCCATTGTCTATTGTAAATATTAGATTGAATTGATGATCATGGTCATAGGTAAGAGTATTGTGTTGGATTATTTTGCTATGAATTGATGTGGTGAGAAGAGATTGGTGGTACACTGCCCTAATTCTCTTTATTTTATGTAATGTATATCTTGAATTATGTTGTGATTGGTATGGTCCACTTTTGGTGGCTATGTGTTATAATTGTGAATTATGTGGCCTTGTCGGTGTTATTTATTGTATTATGATGATCATGGTCTTGTCGGCAACTACTTGATATATCATTATGGTTGTATAGTTGATTTATGTGAATTATGATCATATTTATCTACTTGTTATTAAGGTGAATGTATGTGTTCTTCTATTGATGTTGTTAGGTGATCATGTTAGATTATGACTATGTCCTTATGTGTGTAGTCTTAGAGTTGATGCATGATTCTTCCTACTTGATTATATGAGTCTTATGATGGTCATATTCATGGTTCTATAGTAGTGTATAGGCTGACCTATAGATGATGTTGGTTATGCCTATGTGCTTCTTATGTGATATGCTATATGTGATAAAGTGAAGTATTGGTGTGTCTTGTTTGGTAGACTTGTGTCCCTTACTTGATACCTATGGAATGTAAATATGATATTCTTGACTTAGTATTCTAAAGCCTCTTAGTATTATATGTATGAATGACATGAGACCTTGAACATTTCTAAGAACGTCAAATTATGTGGAGCACTCAACCTAGTTAAGAGGTTATGATATCCTTGAAGTCGAAATCCGTAATGGTATCCTTCTTGTGTGAATTGTGGACTTAAGGTTGGTTTGCTGGAACGGCATGAGATCATCCTTTGGAAAATCATTGAGCTATCCTCTTTACCATTGAAAGGCAACCCTAGGGGACCTCTTCTGTAAGGTGAAATATGATTGGGTTATGAACTAGATATGGAACCCCTTCATATGATCATTTATGTGAATTACTCTGTGAGAACAAAGGTTAGTACCGAGTGAGTATGGTAAGGGAAGTAGCTCTAGTTAAGAATGAGGCTAGAGTGCACAAAAACCCTTCATATTCCTTAACAATGTGCCTACATGGGATATGTCCAAGTTCTAACATTGGCAAGTAGAACACCCTAAATTGAAGCAGGTTACAACTCTGGATTCCATCCTTTGCTACCATGTCTATGACAGTTATTGACTATTCTCATCATATGGGATACCCTCTAGTGTTGGAGAAGTTCTTGAATGTCCATATGTAATGAATGTCTCTTGAATGAACTAATGAAGATAATGACTAAAGTAGAATGCTTGTAAATGAATAAGTACATAGTCTATAGTAACTTTAAGGATTGCCTAGTTAAAGTGTGAAGGGGGCATAAAGGATGGTCTCGTCATGTCTTACCTAGGGAATTCTTAAGAATGACTCAAGATAAGAATGTTGATTAATAAATTGATAATATGATCGTATCCTAGGTAGTCTAAAGGGTCTCTTAAGGGTTTGTGAAGGGATTGTATGGGCGATTGTGTCACATCTCCCTCAAGTGAACCTTAGAATCACCTTTGGTAGGAGAATCTCATGTTATGTGTTTTGGTGTATTGTATGTGCATTTATCTCATTATAGGTGGTTTTAAGGATCATTTAGGTGTGCTTAGAGAGGGTGTACGGGCGGTCTCTCTTTGTCTTACTTAAGTGAGTCTTAGGATAACTTTCAGTGAGATGATTGCATGATAGAAAGGGTTCACTGTGAAGTTGAAGTAATTCAGTGTAACATTGGACTTTGTCACTGTAAAGTGACATGGTTCACTGTAATGTTCCTTAAAATGTGGTAAAACGTTTTTGTGTTATCTTATGTATTTCTAGGTGTAAAATGTTGTTCTTATGCTTCTAATATGATGTTTTAGTCAAAAAGAGCATGTCTTATACAAATGTCTGTTTCTCATGATTTTATGCTTTATGCCATACTTACTACATACAATGTGCTAATAAAATATGTTGTTTACTTAAAAAGGTGTAGGTGGTATTTGAGAGGAGTCTCGTATTGGAAGCTTTGATTATTGTTCATTCAAGCAAGAGTTGTGGTATGTCCTCAATTGATTCGAGGACACCAATATGTTTAGTTGTTCGAGTTATATACATTTTATTAGACTTTGTTAATGCGTATTCGATTCTAGTATGGGCTGTGACCCAAAGATGTTTCATGAGTCTAAGTTGGCTATTTGGAGACAGCGTTTCTATTGTTTCTATTAATAAGATTTTTTGATATGTTGTTAAAAGTTTTAATTCCGCACTAGTTTTCATACATGTATGCAATGAATGATGTCAAAGGGATTGTACAAGAGATCCGAGAGGTCAAGTACGTCGTGTTGCAGTTGTGTACTATTAATGCACTTACTCTTTCTTTGTTCAGTACATGGCATCTTTAGGAGGCTATTGAGTGACCTCTCTTAGAATATCAATGATCAAACAAACTCAAGGGTGAGCCAATTGTTCTCGGCATCCTTGTGTTCTCTTTTTTGTTTCTTTTACATTTTGGACGAGACTAATTCTTTAGTTAGTCTTACGTTAGTTTGGGATTGTACCCTTCTTGCTTAGACTTATGGATCTTGTTCGAGTTTTGGTACATAGATTTATGAGAACTATATTTTGTTAGCCCCAAATTTTAGATGCTCGACTTTTCCAAGACATGTAAAATCAAAAATAAAAATGAAATGACACTAAGTAAAAAGTAAGAAGCTACATGAAAAATTGGGTTTCCTATCATCAAACGCCTGATTGAATGTTTCAACTTGAACAAATTAAATTCACCGCTATTTTTTCAACTTTGAACTTATGAATTTCATCACTTACTCACCATTTATTTTATACGTCATTCGTAGGGTGGTGGTATGAAGATAAATGAACAAATAATAAATGTCACACAATGAACTTTTTGGCGCTTATGTGATGAATGTTGTTTTACCTACATGGAATAGAAACTTTAGGATGTAGCGGCCTTCTACTTCATGTATATAATCATCCATTAGTTCACATGTCTCGGATTTCATGTCTTCATTCAATAATAATGTAGAAGATTCTTTAATATTACATTAAAGAGGCCTCACTCATGATAAATGTTACTTACAATACTCTTACTTTTTAATCTTTATCAATACTGAAACTAAAGAATAAGGTGTACTTTAATGGTTGGAGTTCCTCGTTTTGTCGTCATGCACGATAGTTTGTGATTGGGCATCTTAAACCTAAATATTTCTTCAAGTGAGCCTCAAAATCATGAATATCTGAGCCAAATTCTATTTTTTTGTGTGTGTGAGACTTCAACTCATCCATTGATCAGTTAAGTTTTCATGTATGTGATACCATCACATCTACAATGTTGAAAGATAAATAGTTAAGCTTTTTCCTACAGCTAATATTTGCTCACTATCTCTACTTCGTCAAAATTTTCTCCACGTTTGGATTCAACCTCGTCTTCTAACTGAGTTTTAGCTAGGGCTTACTTCTTCCAAATATAAGTGTCAGCCTTCGAATAAAGTTCGATGATTTTTCTTGTTTTCCATTGTATTGTGTTTGGTGTTTTATTATAATTAAATTAATTTTTGTAGTTTGTCCATTGATGGCATAAATAAATCCGTATTGCGAGTATCTATTTCAGTATCCTCTACTTATTTACTCATGCCAACATGAGAAATAATAGATTAATCATATTAGGAGTTCGGGAGAGGGATATTAGATATAAAAAAACTATTCTAATGACCATATAAGACTACCAAATATATAATGTATAAGAAATTTGATATCAAAAAGGGTTCCGTCAGAATACATACAAGGTACCCATCACCTATATGCCATTTATTCCAATAATTAATATAACTAATATTACAAAATTATTCAAAGGGAAAAAATATTTGCTCAAAAAAGTTATGTAAATAATTACAAGAACCATTTTAAGATAGAAGAATAATTAATTATCTAGTCCCCAACAGCGGCACCAATGAACTCTAAATTTATCGCAATATTCATCATGGAGGAAATACTAAAAGATGAATGCAAGAGTAATTAATATGGAACTAAAATATTCCAAAAAATTGATGTTCAACAACCATTCATTCCTGCAGACCTAGATTAAGAGTCTTTAGATAGTAATGTCGAAGGAAAGAAGAAGAAAAATAAGAAGAAGAAGAAGAAGAAGAAGAAGAAGAAGAACAAGGATAACAAAAACACATAACGGTGACTTATATGCCTCGTCTCTTATGTTAAAAAGTATGATATATCCCTTAAAAGGATGCATAATGTTCTATATATCAGGTTTCGGAAAAGAATCCCTTTTCACTATTAGATTTAGAATCGTTAAATAAAAAATTCTTTCTTTTTTCTTTCATGGAGAAGGGCGCCACTATAGCACCAAACCTAGGCTTCAGCAGTTTGGGGCCTAGCGGGGTACGCCAACAGTGTGCCCGAATTGAGATATTTTTTTGGGGGCCTATCGTCAAACGCTTCATGTGCGCCAGGCCTGGATTTCTCATAATCGTTATCTTTTTCACACTTCTTTAATTTTCTTCCAAGCTTTCTACGCTTGTTTGAGTGTCCATTTACTTGATTCTTGCATCAATTTTGGTGTTATGTCTAATCGCATGTCTTATTGCACATTAGTTAGCATTATCATAAAAACACAACAACAAGTAACGTAAAGAACTCTCCTTAAATAGAAGGTACATCTGGGAAAATATAGTAATTGTACATATAAATATGCCCAAGATCAGTAGTTACGATGTGTCTCATTTCTAGTCTAGAGACAGTTATTGTAGGATCTTATGGTGGTATAAGCAGGGTTAGTCAAGACTATTGGTTCAGGTCTCATTTCACTATTCAAAGGATTCCAATATAGAATGAGTAAAGTTCGATTCAGTCTTAATTGAGATTGGTGCACGTCAGGTCCTTTATCTCATGTTGGATGTTTTTTTCAGTCGGTCTATAGCATTTATACAGAATTTTTTACCTTATTATTCATAGCCGAAGTCCATTGCTCCAAAGTCCTTCTTTGAATTACTAGGAATCAAACATTGATTCACAATCTAAATGTCTATCTTCACACAGAAAAAGATCTCCTTTTTCCTTTATTCTGTTTTCTGTTTTCTGTTGTTTTTGTATTTGTTACGTTGTTTTTTCTATTTCCTTCTATAAAAGAATTAATAGGGGTTGAGAAGTTTTCAGTTTATTAATTGTTCCCTCCATTCATTTTCAAATAAGAGATAAGAATTTTATCTCTTAGAAGACAATTAATCTCTTGGGTCGGGTCAGGTAAGTCCATGTGTGAGACCCACGACACTAAACTTACATCTCCAACTTCGCACATGGTGGACAAGACCCAAACTAATACAACACCAACTAGACACACAATTTGAAGGAACTCACTACTTATATGAGAATATTGTTACTCACAGTACCCCAAACTTCATTCACTACTTTAGTAGTTACTTATCTGATCTCTCATCCTCTAAAGGAAATTAACGTGAGTTCATATTTAACCTTAGACACAGAATTACACTCAATGTCAATCTGGTTAGTGCAATAGCCGCCTTGTGTATAAAAGTTTATTATTTATTTATTGTCTTTCTTTCTACTTGAATCTATATGGTTCTATTCAACTGCTTCCTAGACATGCACTGTATTTCCGAATCACATCGCTATTAGTAACGTGATAAAGTAGCAACATGGATTAAAATTTCAAGAAACAACAAAAGGTCAACGGGTATTTCATTTAAATGTCCTTTTAACTTTTTGGATCTTACACAATGAAGAAAAGGGGAATATTCTTTCATTGACCCATTGATCACTAGACACACGTGGTATGAAGCACGTGCTATGATGTTTTCACCTTATAGTGGTGTATGTGTCTCACCGTCACAATTATCCAACATCGTAGTGATCTTGATCTAAACACCTCAAGATCTTTAACCATAGTTTCTTTTTTTCCAGTAATCTTTAAACACATTTTCTTAGAGAAACATTTGTTTGGCTCATAAAACAAGTCATAACGTGGCAGTGACACTCATCTCTTCACGTTCCTCAATGTAAGAGGTTATTGCTTGTGTGAGAGACTCAATCTTGCGACTTGTTCGACACACTTTCTTTCTAATAAAGTATCACATGCATACTACGTTGAAACATAAATTCCATTTTTTATATATATAAGGGAATTTTATAACAATCAATTCATTTTACAATACTGGAATATCATCATACTTTACGTAAACCTAGAGCCTTAACATGATTTTCAATCAAGTCTCTAGAGATGGCCTTTGTAAAAGTACCTACTATAATTTCACTTGTAAAAATGTATTGCAAATTTATTTCTCCATTTGACACTCCGTCTCTCATAGAGTTATACTTGATGTCGATGTGTTTGGTCTTGATGTGATACATAGGATCTTTTGTGTATGTGATAGACGCTTGACTATAACAATTTAGAATCATGGGACCCTAGGAATTCTTTGCAATACTTATGTCACACCTGGAGATCATACCCCAGATGCGACCGGCGTTGGCGTCCTCCCAGAGGACTCAAACAAGCCCTTAGCATTCATCATAACATGTGATCAGTAAAAATTGTGGAAAATTAAAACTTTTACATTCTACTTGAAGAATACTTAGACTTCATACTTATCATTCATAGACATACGATATTCAAAATATTTTCTCACATATGAAAAATAATCTAAAGAGTGCAAATCTGGACTTAGCCAATATATAGTAAATATGCCATATAGGCGTTAATACAAAAGAATCCAAAGAGCATAATGGAAATAGGATATTCTTCAAACTACTAAGTCTTCATAAGCTGGAATATGAAAGATAGATCCCCGAACATGAAGACCTACCAAGACTTGGAGAAAGAGTTCCAAGCTTCTTCAAATCGGCCTCCTAAAACTTCATTGTTCGGAACCTAAAGTTGTAGTAATATAAAGTAATTGGGTTAGTACACCACATGTACTAAGTATGTGTATATGCACATAAACATGCATGAAAAAGGATCATTTATCATATCTTTAGGAAACATGCTAAGTCACATGAAAGTCTTCAATGCAATACCATATACCATATACAAGTTAAGGATTCCATCACTTAAAGCTTGATCATAATCGAAGACATATTATCATAGAGTAATATTAACTTTTCATATTCAATTGATCACATAACATAGCATACAAAACACTTACCAATGATCTCATTCCCAACCTACAAGTGCAATGGTCATGTGAAGCCCCATAACCTCACACAACCATGTAGATAATCAAGGAGACCATGAGCAAAGCTTTGCTTCATATAACTTGTAACATAAGTAGTCATCACTTCATATAGCATTATAACCCAATAATATATTCCTAAAATGACCAACATCATATAATAATAACATCATGTATCATAATCATATATCTTTCATGTTATCATATTACATAAAAACAATCTCCTAGGGCTTCCCTTAGAGCCAACTTGTGCAATGTCTAGGTAGAGTCCCATGCCCCTATCTATACTAAGTAAACTCCTCAAGGCAGCTAGTCAACTTCCGTTTACTTATCTTTCATTTTACATGAGGTAACATTCTCCTTAACCGATATAGACCATGTGAGATGAACATAGAATCCGGTGTCATAAAACCTCACACCGAAAGAACGTGGTCTACCGGCCAATGTAGAAACTAACATGACATATCTTTCTAGGTGGATCCACTAGCTAGTATCCTAATGTGGCAACATAGTTCAAGAACTAGCAGATGTATTAGAGACCCATAGTTCCACATTACATGGTATCCTCAATCTCATGAGAGTCATTGTGACCTACCTTCCAACTAGGGAAGGGACACCTCTCATATCTAGTCCATTGGTGCTTAGCTTAAGTCCCTTTCTTAAATAACCTTTAAGTTGTATTTTATCATAAACTTATCATAGGTCATAGGAGATTAACTCCTGGTATAAACATGATCATGAGCTCCTTAGAATTAGATGAGAATTTCTTTTCATTCTAACCCTTCGTATGTGAGATTAACATAAATAATCACCTTGTGTAAAATATACAAGAAGATATTATAAACTTGCATTTTCGTATTCTTATCATGATCTCACATTTAGCATGGTTATAGCCCAACATATATTCATAGCAACATCATGCATACTCACTTACCATATTATCATCATTCATAGGCTAACATAAATATCATAGAGTAATCACAACTTTAGAAGAGTTATAGAAGAGTTACCTCTTGCTTCCAAGAACCTTATTCAAGAACTTACGTTAAATTTACAACATTCATAACGATAACATAGTGAAATACTCAATAACATAATCAATACTAACTCTTCAACTCATAAAAAAGATCAACTTATAATGTAGGATAACGGAGAGGGTCATTCAAGAGTTCATTCTATTCTTAGATCCAATCCCTACGTTTACATGTTGTCAAGTATTAGGTTCAACCCATTCGATACGATATACTATATAAGAACACGGATCACACGAAATTTAAACATTAATAACCACATAATCATTCAATCATGTGATATAGACCATAGAAAAGACTTACTTTTCATCAAAAATCATAAATTTAGGGTTAGGAAGAAAATCCGTTTAATAGAGTAAAAACCCTAGTATTTGAAGTTCTTGAAAACTTATCTTGAAAGGCACTCTTGAGGGAAAAAATCCCAAGAGTGAAACACCCATAACTTATAGATGAAAAATCCATGAAAATTTGATGAAAAGGTTGAAGTCTTCGTCTTCTTCCTTAAGCTCTTCTTGTTCTTCAATGGAGTTTGGAAAAGAGAGCGTTTCTTGAGAGATGAGAGAATTTTCGTTTGAATCTGATTTGGACGTGTAAAAGTGATTTAAAACTGACCTAATATACATATATAGTCTTCCTATGAATTACCCAAAAGACCCTCCACTTAAATAGGCCTTCGTATGAAGTTAAATTACCAAAAATACGACTTTAACAATTCTTGGAAGTAGCTGCGCGTCGTGGGGACAAATCCAGTCATTTTTATTAAATTTTGAATTGAGGAAGTGAGGTGCGTGTAAGACTCGCGTCACGAGGCTCCCTCTCAAATCTTGAGGCAGTGACCTGCGTGTCAAGCTCGCGTCGCACGCCTAGCCTACAATTCTGCCTGCTCGTAAGCTGCCAGGCAGCCTGCCCACCCATGTTTGGGTCCTGCCTAAGGACCCTTCGGGTGGTCCTTGGGGTGTCGTTACCAGACTTTTGGACCCTTTGTACTACATAATACCTATCAAAGGTCTCTTTACAAGTTTTGTACTTCATTTGAAACTTCAAAACCTTCACCAAACATAGGGACGTCAACTAGTTCAAATTAGCTAGTTTCCGGACGTCAAGGTCTTTCTTTGTCGTTTTGGCTCTAACCTTTTCCAAATGAGTTTATTACATTAATATAAGTAAGGAAACAACATTTTAAATATTATTTAATAGATTAAGCTCTAGTCTAATTCATAAGATTTCCAGTGTGTTACATTATCCCCCCCTTAGGAACATTCGTCCCCGAATGAGACTAAAAGCTTTTTGAGGGTAGGAATAGACTCATTTCTAGAAGCACAACCAATCAACAATATAAAATAATAATGAGACATAGCTCATAGGAGTACTTCAAAACTCCTTACGACACATACCATAACATTACACATAGCACTCAATTCATGATGCATAAACATATAAGATCTCCATATTCGTAACATATAGTGAGGAATTTCCTTCTCAACCTTATCATAAGCTCAAAATGTGTCAAAGAGTTACCATGCTATCGTTCTTCTCAAGATAATGACAAAACAACAAGCTCTCAAGAAGACACATGCATACATATTTCATATAAGTGCAAAAATAGAGTATGAAGGCATTTTCTTAAAACTCTAGTTGATACAACTTTTACCAAACATGCACCTATTTAGAAAAACAAGTAAATTTCATGGTTATTCACTAGTTTCTTTACTAAGAGGAATTTCTAACCTTAAGGAGTAAAAAGATGAGGGTAGCGGGAATTCATGTCGACTTCAGCCTCCCATGTGGCACCCTCAACAAGATGGTTCCTCCATAGAACTTTTACAAAGGCAGCCTCCTTGTTTCTTAACTTCAAGACTTGGCGATCTAGGATCTCAACTAGAACCTCTTCATTGGAGATATTCACGTCAACCCCTAAACCTTCAATAGATAGAATAACTACCGGGTTGCCTATGCATTTCTTCAGCATGAAAACATGAAACACTAGATGAACTGAATCTAGTTCACTAGGTAGTTTCAACTCATAGGCAACCTTTCCAATTTGTTGTAAAACCTCATAAGGACCAACATACCGGGGACTCAACTTCCCCTTCTTACCAAACCTCATCACCCCTTTCATAGGTGAAATCTTCAAGTAAACATGATCACCTATTTTAAACTTAAGATCTCTTCTTCTATTATCGGCATAAGACTTTTGCCGACTATAGGTTGTCTTCATTCTATATCTTATGATTCGAATCTTCTCTATAGATTCATAGATAATATCTGGACCAAGGAGTGAGGACTCACCAACCTCAAATCATCCAACCGGAGATCTACACCTTCTACTATAAAGAGCTTCAAAAGTTGCCATGGAAATGCTCGAATGATAGCTATTGTTGTAAGTGAACTCGAACAAAGGTAAGTGATCATGCCAACTTCCATTGAAATCAATGACACAGGCTCTTAACATGTCCTCAAGGGTCTGAATGGTACGTTTCACTTTACCATCTGTATGAGGATGAAAAGCGGTACTAAGTTTCATTTGAGTACCTAAACCCTTTTGAAAAGCCTTCTAAAAATGAGAACTGAATTGGGCACCTCTATTCGAAATGATGGAGAAAGGAATTCCATGAAGACTCACAATCTCATTAATGTAGATCCTTGCATAGTCTTCAGCCGTGTAAGTGGACTTAACAGGAATAAAATGGGCAGATTTAGTCGACCTCTCCACAATAACCCATATAGAATTATTTTGCTTTCGGGTTAGAGGCAACCCAATAATAAAGTCCATATTGATGGCTTCCCACTTCCAAGTAGGAACATCCATGATTTTGGTTAAACCACCCGGTTTGCGATGTTCAAACTCTACTATGTCCCTCTTTAAACCATCCCAGCAATAGGCCTCTCTAAGATCATGATACAACTTAGTGGCACCCGGATGTATAGAATATCGAGAACCATGGGCTTCTTCTAGAATTTGATTTCTCAAATCCTCAACATCCGGTACACATAATCTCCCTTGGTACCTAAGAACACCATCCCCCCCTTGGGAGAATGACTCATTGAGCTTACCAAGTACCGATTCTTTCAACTCCATCCATAGAGGATCAAGGTGTTGCTTAGATTTCACCTCCATCACTAATGATGAGTCGGAGTTATGATGGACCATGAAACCACCACTTGGAGAATCTTCTAACAGCACACCTAAGCGAGCCAACCTATGAACATCTTTCACAAGTTCTTTCTTCTATTCTTCCACATGAGACACACTACCCATAGTCATATGACTCAAAGCATCCGCAACCACATTTGTAACATTCCGGAAAATATACTTGTCTAGTGAAGAGTCTATTAGGTTTTAAGAATACGTATTGAGGTACATAGGAATCCCAATGCCCAATATTGGGTAATATTGGGCATATTAGAGAATATTGGCTTAAGGGTGTTAGCCAATTTCTATGTATTAACAAGTAACTTAAACCAAACTTGTTAGGAATTGTAACTGCAATGAAGACCCTAAGCTAAAATAATCTCTTCAATTCTTAGCCTCATCGCTTACTGACATTAGTAGTAGGCATCCAAGTGTCAAGCCTAGGTACCATATCATATGACCATTAAAATGACCATGTAGATTAAGCAGTGCCCAAGGACATAGTGAGGATACTTGGACAAGGAGTGAACTTTCCAAAGTGGAAGTTTAGTGAAAGTACACGGCAACACATGTGCTACCAACGGTCGAGAGACAAGCCCAATCGAATTTGATTAGGGCATTTAGGGGGCAGGTTGTGTCAGATCAAACCATGTGGGGACGAGCTCCCTAACTAATTCTAGTTCCTAACTAACTAATTAAACTAGGAATAACTAAAATTAACTAACTAGTGTGCCCAAAAACCTAAGATCTAACCGGGTACACTAGCCGAGAAACTAACTAAAGAAACATCCTAGTACCTAACCTAGGATGGTCCAAAGGGGTTGGTTATGGTCCAAACGACTTAGGGGTACTTTAGTAATTACCCTAGGTCACTTAATTAATTAAATTAGCAACTTAATTAATTAATTTAAATGGTCAAACCCAATCTGGCTAGGTCAAATGCTCTCCTAGTTGTAGTCGATATAGGAGGGGCATTTTAGTAATTTAAGTGGAGAGTCTTTAGGGTAATTCATGGGACGTCTTTATATTTATATTAGGTATGTTTTATACCACAATTACACGTCCCAAATCAGAATCAAACGAAATTCTCTTAATCTTTCAAGAACGCTCTCTTTTCCAAACTCCATTGAAGAACAAGAAAAGCTTAAGGAAGAAGACCAAGGTTTCGAAGTTTCCAATCAAGATTTCGTGGATTCTCCATCTAAAAGGTATGGGTTTTCACTCTTGTGATTCCTTTCCCCAATAGGTCCTTTCAAGATAAGTTCAAGAACTTCAAATACTAGGGTTTTTACTGTACAAAAATGGATTTTCTTCCTAATTCTAGATTTATGATTTTCAATGAAAAGTAAATGTTTCCTATATCTAATTTCGCATGAATTGTTGAGTAATTGATTGATAATGTTTTAATTTCATGTGTTACATGATTCTAAGTGATTTTTTAGAATGGGTTGTTTCTAGTGTTTGATAATGTATAAACGTTAGGGTTGGAATTTAAGATTTGAATGTGACCCGTTTACCCTCTTCTATGCTATGCATTGATCTTGTACATGATTTTATAAGTTGTTCTTGATTATGCCATTGGGTATTTCAGTATGTATGATTATGAATATTGCATGATGAATAAGGTTCTTGGAAGCAAGCGGTAAATCTTCAAAAATTGTGATTACTCTAAGATGTTTATGTTAGCCTATAAACTATGATGCTATGTTAAGAAAGTATGTATTATGTTGCTATGTGAATATGTTGTCTATGAACATGTGAATTGTGAGATTATGATAACAATATGAAAATGCAAGTTATGATATTCTTTTGTATGCTTTACACAAGATGATTATGCCATGTAAATCTCACAAAAAGAAAGGTTACGATGAAAGGAAAATTCTCATCTAATCTAAAAGAGTTCATGATCATGTTATATGAGGAGATAATCTCCTATGACCTATGAAAAGTTTTTGATAAAAGACAAATTAAAGGTTATTTCAAGAAACGAGACTTAAGCTAAGCAGCGATGAACTAGATATGGGAAGTGTCCATTCCCCAGGGTAAGGTAGGTTCACAATGATTCTCATGAGATTGAGGGTGTCATGTAATGTGCAACTAATTGTCTCTAATACATCTCCTAATTCTTGAACTATGTTGCCACAATAGGATACTAGCTAGTGAATCCACCTAGAAAGCTATGTCATGTTCGGTTCTACTTTGGCCGGAGACCACCTCTTTTCGGTGTAGGAAAGACACTAAATTCCATGTTTAGTTCACATGGTCTATGTCGGTTAACGCCTATGTTCCCTCATGTAAAACAAAAAAAAAGTAAACGAACGTTGACTAAGGTGACTTGAGAAGTTTGCTTAGTATAGGTAGTGGTATGGGACACTTTCTAGACATTGCACAAGTTGACTCTAAGGGAAGTCCTCGGAGATTGTTTTTACGTAATATGATGATATGAAAGGTATATGTTTATGATATATGATGTTACTCTTACATGAATGTTGATCCTTATAATGAATATGTTATTGAGTTATATTGTTATATGAAGCAAAGCTTTACTTATGGTCTCCTATCTTATCTACTTGGTTATGTGGGGTTATGGGTCTTCACATGACCATTGCACTTGTAGGTTGGGGATGGGATCATTGGTAAGTGTTTTGTACGTTATGTTTATATTATTTATTAAATATGAATTGTTAACGTGACTTTATAAGAATATGCCTTCGATTATGATCATGCTTTTAGTGATGGAATCGTTACTTGTATATGTTATATGGTATGTGCATTGAAGACTTTCATACGACTTAGCATGTTTTCTAAAGATTGATAAATGATACTTTTTCATGCATGTCCCTATGTGATATGTGCATATACTCAGACTTAGTACATGTGTCGTACTAACCCTATTACTTTATTTTACTACAAATGTAGGTTCTGACCATTGAAGTTATGCAGGTCGAGTTAAAGAAGCTTGGAACACTTTCTCCAAGTCATGGTAGGTCTTCAAGTTCGGGACGTTACCTTTTCAATTTCCAGTTTTATGAAGATTTAGTAGTTTCTAGAATACATTATTCCGTTATGTTCTTTGGATTCTTTTTTATTAAGGCCTATATGGCATATTAACTATTATTGGCTAAGTTCGAATTTGCACTCTTAGATAGTTTTATATACGTGAGACAAGTATTAGAATATCGTATGTCTTTATAAATCATATGTATGAAGTCTAAGTATACTTCATTAGTATTTAAAAGTTTTAAAATTTTCCACAACTTTAACTGTATTAATGTGATGAAAGCTAATAAGAGGCTTGTCTGCAATGTCTAGAAAGTGTATGAGGTTAAATATTGAGGTTAACAACGCCGGTCTCATCCGGGGTCTAATTCCGGTTGTGACAAACTTGAAACTTGGTATCATAGCATGAGGTTAAATATTGAAATCTTTAACATGGTATTAGAGAATGAGGTTAAATATTGAAATCTTAAACTGAGTATCAGAGTATGAGGTTAAATATCCTTAGGGTCAATGTCTCACTAAACCACGTTACCTAGCATCTTGTTCATGGTTGTGAAGCGCGCCACAATTGTTGATGAGAGGCTATGTGATGATTAGGAAACTTCTCTTTCCTTGATACTTTTATGTCGTGCCTTTAGAGCTTTGACACTATGTGTCTTTTAGCATCTAATCCCTTTCTTGTGTATATAGGCGATGAACACAAGAAGGACAGCCGCTAGAAGGGTAGGGGAAGAGATTATGAATGCGGGAGCTACTCTACAAGGTAACCGAAATGCTCCTGAATTGCAAGTTGCTGCAAATGATCAAGTTCTGGTGAATCCTCCAACTATGAAGGATGGTGAGGTGAGGGTAGCCCGTTCCAATGGCCCAAGCCATCACCACCCAAGTTCAAGCCATCACGGATCAAGCCAACAAAGAGGTTGCACCTCGAGAAAATCAGCATGCTAGTACGACGACTAGCCATTTGAGAGATTTTACAAGGATGAATCCTCCCATGTAATTTGGATCAAAAGTTGATGAGGACCCCCAAGATTTCCTTGATGAGATCTACAAGATCTTGTTTCCTATGGGGGTGAGTACTACTGAGAAGGCTGAACTTGCTTCTTATCAACTAAAGGACGTGGCTCAGACATGGTACAATATGTGGAATAATAGTAGGGCTTTAGGAGATGGTCCCGTAATATGGGAGATCTTCAAGAAGGCCTTTCTTGATAGATTCTTTCCAAGAGAACAAAGAGAATCTAAGGTAGAGGAGTTCATCAACCTTAGTCAAGGAGATATGAGTGTTAGGGAATACTCCTTGAAGTTCATTAAGTTGTCCAAATGTGCTTCTTCTTTGGTTTCTAATGCTAGGGATGATAAGAGTCTTTATGTAATGGGCGTGTCCGAAGAGATTGAAGAAGAATGTCGTGCATCCATGCTTCATGACAATATGGATCTTTCTAGGTTGATGGTTCATGATCAACAGGTTGAGGAAAGTCTCCTAAGGAGGAAGAATAGGGAAGCCAAGAAGGCAAAGTCTTTTGAGAGTGGTTCTCCTAAAAGAAGGCTTGATGTTCAAGACACGCCTATGTTTAAGAAGAGGTTTTCAAACCAAGTTCCTTTAGATCTCTCCAAGAATCGCAATGATAGAGGTTCTAATCCCGAACCTCAAGAGGAGAGAAATGTTGATACCGCAAGAGAAAGACCAACTTGTGGTAAGTGTGGTAAGAAGCATAGGGGCGAATGTCTTGTTGGGACTAATAGTTGCTATGGTTGTGGTAAAGGTGGCCATATGGTGAAAGATTGTCCTAATATTAGAGGCCAAGGTAAGAGAAATAGCCAAGCTCAACCAAACGGTCCTAATTCAGAAGCCCCAAAATGGAACCGTTTCTATGCACTCAAGGCTAGGGGTGAACAAGAAAGCTCTTCCGACGTTGGGACGGTTATGTTATAAGCTTTCTCTGTTAATGTCTATGCTTTTCTTTTACCAGGTGATAACCTTTCTTTTGTTACACCTTTGGTAGCTAGGAAGTTTCCCGTTCGGGAGGAACTCCTGGAAGGTCATTAGGAAAAACTTCTGGGAATTCTCACACCACCGGTACTGACTCAATAGAAGGAGTTTCACATTCTAGGTCCATAGTTCCCACCACATGGTATAAACAACCGTGAACTATCATCTTACAAGCCTTCAAACAAGAAATAATTTGACCCGTGAGCATAGAATTTCCCCCCTTCCACTCTAAAATGGGTTCATTAGGGAATTGAAACTTCACTACCCTTGTTCTACAATCTATGGAAGCAAAACCATAATAAAGCCAATCCATACCCAAGATGATATCAAAATAAAACATGTCCAGTTCTACTAAATCAATAAGAGTATCTCTATTGGGCAGCATTACAAGACATTTCCTATAGACTCTCTTTACAACTACAGAGTCGCCCATTGGGGGGCAAATCGAAAAGGGTTCAATCAAAACATCGGGAAGTACATCAAACTTCCTAGCTACCAAAGGTGTAACAAAACAAAGGGTAGCACCTGGGAAAAGAAAAGCATAAACAATAACAGTGAAAACTTATAACATACCCGTCACAACGTCGGGAGAGCTTTCTTATTCACCCCTAGCCTTGAGTGCATTGAAACGGTTCCTTTTTAAAGCTTCAGAACTAGGACCGATTGATTGAGCTTGGTTATCCCCTTACCTTGACTTCTCACATTAGGACAATCTTTCACCATATGGTCACATTTGTCACAATCATAGCAACTATTAGTTCCAACAAGGCATTCACCCACATGTTTCTTACCACACTTACCACAAGTTGGTCTTTCTCTTGGTGGATCAACTTTTCTCCCTTCTTCAGGTTTAGAATTAGAACCCCTATCATTGCGATTCTTGGAGAAATTTGAAGGAACATGATTTTAAAACGTGTTCTTGACTTAGGCTTGTTTTGAACATGAAGTCTACTCTTAGAAGAAACCACTTTCAAAAATCTTTTCCATCTTAGCTTCCCTATTCCTCTTCCTTAGACGACTTTCCTCAACCTTTTGAGCATGAACCATCAACCTAGAAATATCCATATAGTCATGAAGCATGGCTTTACCACATTCTTCTTCAAGCTCTTCAGACACGCCCGTTACATAATGGCTCATTTCATCCCTAGCATTATAAACCAAAGAAGAAGCATATTTGGACAACTTAATGAACTTCAAGGAGTATTCCTTAACACTCGTACCTCCTTGATAAAGGTTGATAAAATCCTCTACCTTAGCTTCCCTTTGCTCCCTTGGGAAGAATATGTCAAGAAAGGCCTTTTTGAAGACCTTCCATGTCACGGGACCATCTCCTAAAGGCGGATTATCGTTCCACTTGTTGTACCATGTATGATCCACGTCCTTGAGTTGATAAGCAGCAAGTTTAGCCTTCTCAGTAGTGCTCTCCCCCATAGCAAACAAAATCTTGTAGACCTCATCAAGGAAATCTTGGGGGTCTTCATTAACGTTTGATCCAAAGTACATGGAAGTATTAATTCTCATAAAATCTCTCAAACGGCTAGCCATAGTACTAGCACGTTGGTTCTCTGAGGTGCAACCACTCTGTTAGCTTGTGACATGATAGCTTGAGCTTCGGTGGTGATGGCTTGGGCCATTTGGAATGGGTCTGCCCTCACCTCACCATCCATCATAGCTACAGGATTCACCGAAACTTGATCATTTGCAACAGCTTGCACTTGAGAACGAACTTGATTGCCTTGGGGAGTAGCTCCCACATTCGCAATCTTTTCTCCTACTCTTCTCGCGGTTTTCCTTCTTGTGTTCATCGTCTATAAACACAAGAAAGGGATTAGATGCTAAACAACACATAGTGTCAAAACTCTAAAGGCACGACATAGGAGTATCAAGAAAAAGAGAAGTTTCCTAGTCATCACATAGCCTCTTATGCATAATTGTGGCGCGCATCACAACCATGAACAGGACACTAGGTAATGTGGTTTAGTGAGACATTCATCCTAAGGATATTTAACCTCATGCTCTGATACCAAGTTTGTTAAACCCAGAGAGCATACCCTAGATGTGACCGGCGTCGTCTTCCTCCCAGAGGACTCACACAAGCCCTTAGCATTCGTCATAAAACGTGATCAATAAAGATTGCGGAAAATTAAAAATTTTACATTCTACTAGAAGTATACTTAGACTTCATACTTAACTTTCATAAGACATATGATATTCTAAAAATTTGCCTCACATATCTAAAACAATTTAAAGAGTGCAAATATGGACTTAGCTAATGTATAGTCAATGTCACAACCCGAGACCCCACCTTAGAAGTTAGGGCACAATCTTGGATTGTAAAACGGCATACTCGACCTCTCGGAGATCATATACAATCCTATCATATCATCCATCGCATATACATAATGAAAAGTAGTGCGGAATTAAAACTTTTCATACAAACAATAACATAGTCTTAAAACTCTTTCATATATAGTAATAGGAAATGCTAAGTCTCGAATCATCATCTTAAGACACAAGAATACTTGGGACACGGCCGATACGAATATAAAGCATACTACTATATAGTCTATTACAAAAATTCAAAAACGAAACATGAAATAACATATATGCCCTCGAGTCAAGTGAGGACATAATTCAAACTTCTTCTTGAACGATCTCCTAATCCAAGTCTTCTTCCCAAAGCTCTTCACCTACCAAGAACTATATAGATAGAAATAAAAGTATGGAATTAGTACAACCACATGTACTAAGTATGGCTTATGCATAAAAATCATGAAAACGGATATTTATTGGAAATATGCATCTTTTTCATTAAACACCATAATATCATCATAAGATCAACATTTATGAACTTAGAATCACATAAGAAAACAATTAAGCAATTATCACGTTTTAAAGGGGAACTTAACAGTGACCTCACTTCACTGTACAGTGCACTTCACTGTTACAGTGAAGCTATCTTGTTTCTTTTTCCAACATATTTTAGCATGTAATCTTCTCATTAAAGTCATCCTATGATTCACTTAACTCACACAAAGAGAGACCGCACATACACCCTCTCTAGAGTTAGCTAAACGACACTTAAGATTACTCATAATGAGACACATACACACCTACAATACATCAACATACAAGACATACATAATATGAAAATATCCCCTAACAAGGCTATCAAAAAGACTTACTTAAGTACTCCTCGAAGAGAACGCCCATACATCAACTTGAAGGCTACCGAAATAATCCTTAAGACTTTCTAGGTTTAGATCATGTCAAACATAACAAAAAACTTCCCTAACTAGAGTAATTCTCAAGACTTCCAAAGATAAGAGATGAAGAGATCATCCTTTATGCCCTCTTCACACTTTAACTAAGGAATCCTTAAGTCACTTTAGATTAGGTACTTATTCATACTCTATATCATTAAGTCATTAGTTCATTAGTTCATTTAAGACACATACATCACATAAAGGACATTCAAATAATGGTCTTGAAGAAAACTTAGGGACTCTTACTAACATCTTCAAAACCTATTGTGCAATGTCTAGATAGCGTCCCATACCACCACCTAAACCTCATAGAAATTGTCTAATGCTAATATGTATCCCATATAATGAGAATAGGAAATAACCGACATAGACCATGGTATCAAAGCATGGAATCCTTAGTTCTATCCTACTCCGATGAGATGTTCTACTTGCTAATGGTAGAACTTAGACACATCCCATGTAGGCACATGGTTAAGGAATATGAAGGGCATACTTTGTACCCTAAGCTCATTCTTAACTAGAGATACTTTCCCCTTGCCATACTCACTCGGTGCTAGCCTTAGTTCTCATAGATTAATTCACATTAAGGTTCATACAAATGGGTCTCATATCATGTTCATGACCCACTTACATTTACCCTACCAAAGCAAGGTCCGCTAGGGCTATCTCACTATGGTGAAAAGAATCTCATCATGACTTTCCTAAGGATTGATGTGATGCCATTCCAGATAGTCAACCTTAAGTCCATCATTCATTACATGAAAGATACCATTATGACTTTCGACTTCAAGTTTCATAACCTTACCACTTGGTTCAAGGTTCCACATAAAGGATCTTCGTATCATCATTCAAGGTCTCACCTATATTTATTTATTCAAGACTAAGACCCTTTTGGTTCCTTAGTCAAGACATCACATATTCACATAAGCATCAAGTAAGGGACACAAGTCTACCTAAACAAGACACAACATACTTCCATTTAGCTCATATAGCATATCATCTTTAGACACCTAGGAATGACCCTTTACAACATTTAGTCAACCTATTCATTACCTTAACATCATATACATAATCATTATAGACTCATATAACCAAATTAGGAACAACCATATATCAACTCTAAGACTATACACTTAACACACAGTCCTAGAACAACATGATTTAGCTAATAGTCTAACACATACTTTCACATATAGGTAGATATGATCATACATCACTAAATAAACTACACAAATAGCCATATAACTTCAAGTAGTGCCAACAAGGCCATGATTATCAATATACTTAAAGTAACGCCGACAAGGCCACATCAATTCACATAGCACCGCCACCATAAGTGGACCAAATAAATCACAACATAATTGTAATCTAAATAACATTAATAATAAGGAATTAGGGCAGCGTACCACCTCTTCATCCTTAACACTTCAAGCCAATACCAAATCAACAAAATCAACATCATAAGGCCCTTACACATGGCCATGAACACCAATTCAATACACAATTATAATAATCAATGAAATCTAAGCAAATTCAACATAGATTCAACAATCTAAGATCAATTAGACATCAATTGAATACAATTCTTATATCACTAGAAAGCCCATAAGAAACTACACATGAATTCATCAACATTAGACCAATATCAAATAACCCATAAATTAGTCAAAAACTAGGGTTCATCAATTACATGGGTTCATAGGTAAATTGAGTTAAAATCATCAATACAACATCAATCTAATCCATAATAGATGTTTGAAAACCATTAATGCAAGAACCCATGGAAGATCATGAAAAAGGTCAATCCATCTATTGAAAACTTTAGAAAACATCTCTGAAAGTTGGGATCCTTGATGAAACGAGTTTCAAGGATCAGAAGTATTACCTCAATGAAGCTAACTCTTCAATTTTATGAATAATCTCCAATCAAAATGTCACACCAAGCTCTTCCTTGATTTTGGACTTCAATGGAGTCTTGGGGAATTTCTAAGGTATTTTGGGGTTTTGATTTTGAAGAATGAAATCTTCTAAGTGTTAAAGACTTATAAAAACATGTCAAATACCCAAAGACCCTTAGATAACTGGCCGTCCTGTCCTCCGTCAATGGGTTCAAAGACTTGGTACAGGTAGCTTAGCCACTCAGGCTAATTACCTACCCACGCCCATCACCCATGGACCATTGACTAGCCCACTGGCCGTCGATTGGCTTCCGTAGGTGAGGCTGCCTTGGGCATTCTTGGCCTCCGACATGGGTCCTTCCTCAAGGACCCTTGGTTGGTCCTTGGGGATGTTTGCCCGGACGTTTCCAACTAAAACATGACTGTATACGAGTTTAGGACCTCTCACATATATTTCACTCAAAACGAACACGTAAAACTCGATGAAACATGCCTAGACACACAAGGTCATTTCAAGGCACATCTTTTGAATGCCATGGACGTTCTTGTGTGTTTGACCTCCAAACTTCTTGACACACTACATATACACATAATATTAAACTAATTTAAGACCTTGTAATCACAACATTCACACATAAACCGTCACATGACATACTTAGGTGACTTAGTCGTCGAACGTCGTGGTTGACCCTTGACGTTTGACTTCCAATGCACCTAATACTTTAGATACTACCTAAATACAACATTATAGACATATTAGTGACCTTATAACACCTTTACAACAAAGTTAGGCTCTAGTTCACCAATGTCATTTTTGGGACCTTACATTCTCCTCCACTTGGACAACATTCGTCCTTGAATGAGACTTGCCACTCTCCGAATAATTCCAAGATTAGAGAATCAACTCAACAACACAACCAAACCATATAACTCACAATCAAGGAGAAAACATCAATTCCACAAAGTCAAGAGATTCACAACACAACAAGGAACTAGAATGCAATTCTATAACTCATTATGCTGCAAAACTCACATACTTCATTCCAAATAGCAAAAACTCATTTTATATTCCTTAATATACTCATACACATAAGTTCTAACCACACAACAAAAATTTTAGACCAAAAAATTAATTAGCCAAATTTCAAAATTTACACAGTGAACAGTGTTCGAGCTACAGTGATTTTAGTCAAATTATTCAAAAATGCAATCTTAAGCAATTCATGATATAGACATGTTAATATGAAAGGTAACATCATATATACACCTTTTAAAACATGCTCATAACTTAATAAAACACACAATGCAAAAAGTTAATGAAATTCTATTTCAACCAAACTCCTAAACATCATGCACATGCAACCATCTAGCCCATCTATCTAGCCATATTCCCCCACTTAGAAGGAACTCATACCATAATGAGAGAGAAAAGGACTTACCAACATCATCATCACTCTCATCCGTCTTCTAATCTCTAGTCCGGAGTGCATAGAAACGCCTCCTAGTTGGAGCATCTTCCTTTGGAACACTAGGATCAACTTTCTTACCCTCATTCCGAGAAGAAATGTTTGGACAATCTCTCATTTTGTGCCCATTTTTTGCACATCCAAAGCAATTACCCGTACCCACTAGACACTGACCATAATGTCTCTTACCACAAGTTGCACATGTAGGTTTTTCATTGCTAGAACCACCTCTTTTCTCAAACTTCTTCTTAGGAACACTAGATCCATCTTGAGTTTGAACCCTCTTTTTGAACCTGGGTTGCACTTGATCACTAGCAACACTCATTTTCAAGTTCCTTGACATACTCCTAAGTTTAGACTCTTCAATTGATTGTGCATACACGATGAGTCTAGCCAAAGTCATATCATCATGTAACATAGTCGTACGACATTCCTTCCTCACTAAGTCGGCTACACCCATCACAAAGCGACTCATTTCATCCCTTGGATTAGACACTAGGGAAGGTGCATATCTAGACAAAGTTGAGAATTTCAAAGAGTATTCCTCAACCCTCATATTGCCTTGCTTGAGATTGATAAACTCCTCTACTTTCACTTCCCTCCTCTCACGGGGAAAGTACTTACCAAGAAAAGCTTCCTTGCATTCTTCCCACTCAATAGGACCCGAATCCACCAGCCTATTGTCCTTCCATTGAGTGTATCAAATTTGAGACATGTCTCTTAATTGATAAGAAGCAAACTCCGCCTTCTCCCTAGATGTAACCCACATAGCACTCAATACCATGTACACACCATCAAGGAATTCTTAGGGATCTCATTCACCTTAGAGCCAAGAAATATTGGAGGATTCAACCTCTCAAAGTCTCTTAAACTAGATGACATAGTGCTCTCCATAGCATTGACCCTAGGCACCATATTCAAATTCACTTGATAGTTACGGCACAGGCTAAAGCAAGCAAAGCCTCTCTAATATCTTGATTAGTCAATTCCGGGGGAACAACCGGAACCTCATTACCTCCTTCCATATTAGAGGCATAACCACCATGAGGAGGTACTTGAGCACCTTGAGCCCCTTGTCCACCTTGAAGAAATTGCTCAACTTATTCAACTTGAGGAGAAGCTTCTTCATTCACCCTTCCTTCTTCCAATCTTCTAGCGGCCATGTCACACCCGAATTCTAGAATCCGAATATAACTGGCGTCGTTAACCTCTCAGAGGTCGCAGACACGCCTCTTCTTAGCTTTCATCACAATCATACAGTTCAATTTACGGAAAATTTAAATCTTTTAATACTTATAGAAGTATACATAGACTTCATATAGTGCTGCATAAGAATGATATTCTAATAGCACAAACTTAAACAACCATCTTTTAAAGAAAAAACAATTAAAATAATTGATCGTAATAATAATAATAATATTTTGCCAAGTGGCCTTATTACAAACGCTTGAACAAATATTTGAAATGAAACGCTAGGGACAGCAGCCACTAGCTATGTCTAATGTACTAAGCTAGAATAATAAAGTGTATCATCCTCGACCTCAAGAGGACCTACCAATGTCTGGAGATGGCTAATCCAAACTGCTTCGTCGAATCTTCAATCTTCTTTAGAACCTGCGCCTTTAAAAATAGTAATAATATTTGGGGTTAGTACACACTTGTACTAAGTATGGCTGTATGAACATAAACACATAAGGACTATGCATGAACAAGGAAAGCTCTTCCTAAAGCACCATGTCATTTCTGGAAAGTAAAGTTACTTTCTTTCTTAATTCGTTAATTGTGAATTATGATATTTATATGACACATTCTCATGCAATTAAGGCACACAACTAATTTCAATATGATCACAAGACCTTGGATTCATCGACATAATTCTAGAACAACTTAAACGAAAGTTTTTTATTTCGCTCCCTAGGCCGAGAGCTACTTATCTCATACTTAGATTATTTTCAGTCGTTTTGTTTTTTTTGTTGTGTAGTGCAATCATCTCTATTGATCTTATGTTTTACATACAAGTGCAATGATTCATTGTAGTCCCATACCTACATAGAATCGAGTAAGCAACTCACAATACTAAGGAAATGATTTGGCTACAGCTAAATGTCTTTACTCATGTTGAATGTGGATAAATATATTATAAGCCAATGTTTATTGTCTATGCCAATTACTTGGTTGTTAACCTAATGTAATAATCTTTGAAGCATAATCCATACTCCATTATTGGCTCAAGCCACTAACTTCTTAAGACCTTATTCTTATCAAACACTAATGATTGATTATTCTTTAAGCTCTTACTTTAGTTAGTTCACTGTCAACTTATGATTTTACTTCTTTGCTCGGTTGTTCACTTTGAACATGCTACTTTATTCTGTCTTACTCTCTTATAGAATTCTTTTAGCATTAGCGGAAGTAGATGATGAGAGCTAACATGAAATCCAGTGTCTCCCTCACACCCGAAAATAGGTGATTCACTGGTTAAGGTGAACCAAGTTTTGTGTCTACCCCACACTGAAAAGGGGGGTTCATCGGCTAAGGTGATACCATGTCTATGTCTTCCCCACACCGAAAAAAGAGGGCTTCACGGCTGAAGTGAACCGGATACTTTCCTGAGCTATAACCGACATAGATCATGTGATCTAAACATGAAATCCGGTGTCTTCCCCATACCGAAAAGGAGGTGGAATCACCGGCCAAAGTGAAACCTACAACTAGCCTTCTTAGGCCAGTACCCCTCTGCTGGCGAAACATAGTTCGAAGACTAGGAGACATACGTAGACCGTGGTCCACCTGGGTGGTGATCTCATCTCATGAGGCTTACATATGCAGGCACAAGCTCATTGCTGGTCTATCGGTGCTAAGCTCAGATTTATTTTACTTTATTATCTTCTTAGAGTTTACTAAAACATTATGGAAGCTTGCTTCTAGTTATGAGGTTTGCTTAACTATATTGATTATAGTTCATCCCTCTCTTTTCTTGATGAATATGAACTTAAGTCTTTACATTATCATTATGGTGCGAGTGAGACCTGTATCACACACTCTACCACCCTCTTATGTTAGTATTAATCGCATAATTGATTAATTGTATTTGAGAATTGTCTCACTTCTTTTAACACTCTATATTAGGTCAATTTCATAACTTAGGCTTTTGGTTATTTCCTTTCCCACCTTAACTTGTTCACGTTAATTGCTAGTCTTGTATCATTCTTTATGATAATTATAACTTCTTATACAATGCTATTACGTTCAGAAGTTCGTATGGATAGGGTATATTGGGACTTGTCCCATTAATTGGCATACCCTATGTTATGAGTTTATCGATGTGGAGGTTAGTATGACTTTTTGGAAGTAATATGATTGGACATAGTTTTGTTAGCCAATTTGTTTGCATCAAACACAATTTCACTAGTTACTTGTCATAGTATTATCACTAGCCATACCAATTATACATGAATACATTATAGTAATATTAACATGTTAAACAAGCCAACTTTTAATCTTTGATTAACATATAAAACTATTCAATGAACAACTCATAACAATTTCATCTTCTCGAACACAAGTCTACATTATAACATTCAACGTTCATGGAAATAACACCCTAAGTATGCGGATCTATGTAGGTTTTCATTCGACATAAAAATCACTAAAACATACACATAATTATCAGTTAGCACCACATACAAACTACAATGCATCGATAATTACATTATAGATACTACAAGAATTGGAAATCAGGAGAACTAGGGAGATGAACATGCGATTCGTTGGGAACAACCCTAGTTTCAATATTCTTGAAGTTAAAACATTTGAAAAGCCTCTTGGATAAATAATTCCAGGATAGAAAACCCATACCTTATTGTAGAATTAAATCTACGAAGATCACCTTTCACTTTGCACGAAGACCTTGAAGAACTTGCTTGAAATCATCTAGGGTTTCTAACTTTTTTCTCTTGTGATTTAGTTGCAGCGTTTTTATGGTGATTAACGAGTCTAAGTCTTCAAGAACTGAATTTTAAATAATTCAACTTGGACTATATAACCTAATTAAGTTATACCAATTAGCTAATTACAAAAATACCCTTCCTAACTTGACTAGAATCAGAAGAACACTTTGACTTAACCGAAATCGTGAATTTTCTTAGTGCTTTCGGTTTTGACCAATTAAATTAATTAATTAAGTTGCTAAATTAATTAATTAGGTAACCTAGGGTAACTAATAAAGTAACTCTAAGTTGTTATGACCATAACAAACCCTTTGGATCATCCTAGGTTAGGTACTAGGTTGCATTTTTCTTGACTTAACCGAACTCTAAAAATTGCTTAGTGGTTTCGATTTTACCCATTTAAATTAATTAATTAAGTTTCTAAATTAATTAACTAAGTAACCTAGGGTAATTACTAAAGTACCCATAAATTGTTAGGACCATAACGAACCCTTTGGACCATCCTTGGTTAGGTACTAGGTTGTCTCTTTCTTGACTTAACCGAAATCAGGAAATTGCTTAGTGGTTTCGGCTTTTTCCATTTAAATTAATTAATTGAGTTGCTAAATAAATTAACTAATTAATCTAGGGTAATTAATAAAGTACCACTAAGTTGTTAGGACCATAACAAACCGTTTGGACCATCCTAGGTTAGCTACTAGGTTGTCTATTAGTTAGTTACACGGTTTGGTGTCACCCGATTTGGTCTTAGGTTGTAGGGACCCTTGGATAGCTATTTTTGGTTTGTACTAGGTTATTTAGTTAGTTAGGTCAGTTATTTAGGGTCTAGGACTGGTTAGGGAGCTTGGCCCAACGTGGGTGGACCCGAACGCGCGTCTGCCCCTAACCACTCTAATTGAATCGGTTAGCTTGTCCTTTGGTTGATTCCACATGTGCTTGCACATGTGTTGCGTGCACTTTCCTAACTAACTCTTATGGAAGGTTCATTTGGAATGTTTACTTATTGTCCCAAGGATCCTCACTATGTCCTTGGGCACTGCTTAATCTACATGATCATTTTAAATGGTTATGTGCTGTGGTACTAGGCTTGACACTTGGATTCCTAGTACCTAATGTGTATATTTGGCATATATGAAGAATATAGGTATTTTAGCTTAGGATCTTCATTGCATGTACAATTTCTAAACAATCTTGGATTATATTATGCTTACTCTGGTATATATAGAAATTGGCTAACACCCCTTAGCCAATTTTCTATACTATGCCCAATATTTCTCAATATTGGGCATTGGGATGCCTATTTACCCCCAATATGCATTCTTAAAGACCTTCTAGGCTCTTTACTAGACATGTAATTTCTGGAATGTTACATTATCACCCCCTTAGCAACATTCATCCCCGAATGACACTACTCATCATTTTAAATCAAAAGAGGGTATTTTTAAAAGGACATTAACATACTAGAAACTTTACTCTTTGTGAATATCTGATTCACAACTTACTCTGGATGATGCACAATACTCTAAGCTTATCTGAAGCTTCTTATCTGCGATTGGGGAACTTCCTTCTCAATCTTACTTTAACCTTAATGCACATCACACTCATGCAAAACATAAATCACGTAAAATCTATACAAAAACAGAAACATGAAAGCAAGCATGAACTTATAATAACTCATATAGTGCAAGTATAAAACACAGAGTTATGGACTTAAAACACCAAGAACCACCTAATGCACTAAAAATTAGAGTCTCATTAACGAAATCGGACTTACGAAGAGTATATCTAGCCTTAAGAACTGAACAAGTGAGGGTAACGGGATATCATATCGGCCTCGGACTCCCATGTTGGTCCCTCAACAAGGTGGTTCCTCCATAACACCTTCACGGTGGGAACCTCCTTGTTCCTGAAGCATTTCACTTGGCGATCTAAAATTTCAACGGGAATCTCTTCGTAAGAAAGGTTGTCATCGAATTCTAACCCTTAGATAACCTCTTGTTTGTTTTAACATTGGAAACTATTTGGCTTTGTTGGATTTGAACCACGCCCTTCCCATTTGAACTGTAACTCATTTGGAAACTGAAACCTTACTACCCTATTTCGACAGTCTATGGTAACATAGCATTCATGGAGCCAATCCATACCCAAAATTATATCAAAATCAAGCATGGTTAATTTTATTAGGTCCGCATAAGTAACTCTATCAAGAACAATTATTGGGCAATCTCTATATACCCTTTCGGCCTTAATGTTGTCTTCTATAGTAGAACTAACTAGAAATGGTTCATACAGAATCTCAGGAAGCAAGTCAAATTTACTAGCTATTAAAGGAGTAACAAAAGACAAGGTAGATCCTGGATCTAATAATGCATAAACAGGAAAATAAAAGACAAGCAAGTTACCACTAACCACATCCGCGGACTTCTCTTGCTCCTCTCTTCCTTTCAACGCAAAGAACCGGTTTCTCTTGGGAGGTGCGGCTGCAGTAGTGGGATTAGGCCGATACTGAGTATCTGCCTTGACTGATTCCTCGCATTTGGGCAATCCCTAACCACATGCTCACTCTACCGCACACATAGCATCCATTAAAACCTACCATGCACTCACCTCCATGCGCACGACCACACTTACCACACTACTTTCTATCACGCTGGGCATTCCTATCATTGTCCTTCTTGCGAAGACCAGATTTTGAGTCTGGCGCCTTAGATCACTCGGCCATCCTAATTCTTGTGTGTATTTTTTCTACGCGCTCACACAAGAAGGAAGTTAGATACTTAGAATGACACAAAATGTCAAGGCTCTAGACGGCACGATAAAAAGTAGAATAAGGGAAAATTCCTAACATCACAAAGACTCTAAGTCATGATTGTGGTGCACTTAACAACCATAAGTTAGAAACTACGCATCATGGTTGCTTTGAGCTATAGCTCCTAGGTAATTTAACCTCATGCTCTGATACCAAGTTTGTCACACCCGGATTCTGGAATCCAAATATAACCGGCGTCGTTAACCTCTCAGAGGTCGCAGACAAGCCTCTTCTTAGATTTCATCACAATCATACAGTTAAATTTGCAGAAAAACTTTTTAATACTTATAGAAGTATACATAGACTTCATATAGTGATGCATAAGAGTGATATTCTAATAGCTCAAACTAAAACAACCATCTATTAAAGATTAAACAATGTAAATAAATGATCATAATAATAATAATATTAGTTTGCCGATTGGCCTTATTACAAATGCTTGAACAAATATTTGAAATGAAATGCTAGTGACATAAGCTACTAGCTATATCTAATGTTCTAAGCTAGAATAATAAATTGTAGCATCCTCGAACTAAAGTGGACCTACCAAAGTCTGGAGATCGTTAATCCAAACTGCTACGTCGAATCTTCAATCTTCTTTAGAACCTGCACCTATAAAAATAGAAATAATATATAGGGTTAGTACACACTTGTACTAAGTATGGGTGTATGCACATAAACACATAAGGACTATGCATGAACAAGGAAATCTCTTCCTAAAGTAACATGTCGTTTCTGGAGAGTTAAGTTACTTTCTTTCTCAATTCCTTAATTGTGAATTATGATATGTATATGACATGTTCTGATGCAATTAAGGCACACAACTCATTTTCTATATGATCACAAGACCTTGAAATCATGAACATAATTTTAGAACAACTTAAACAAAAGTTTATTATTTTGCTCCCTAGGCCGAGGGCTACTTATCTCATACTTAGATTATTTTCAGTCTTTTCCTTCTTTTTGTTGTGTAGTGCAATGATCTCCTTTGATATTATGTTTTACTTACAAGTGCAATGATTCATTGTAGTCCCATACCGACAATGAATCGAGTAAGCAACTTACAATACTAAGGAAATGATTTGGCTACATTACTTACAAGCTAGATGTCTTTACTCATGTTGAATGTGGATAAATATATTATAAGCCAATTTTTATTGGATATGCCCATTAATTGGTTGTTAACCTAATTTAATAATCTTTGGGGCATAATCCATACTCTATTATTGTCTTAAGCCACTAACTTGTTAAGACCCTATTCTTATCAAACACGAATGATTGATGTTCTTTAAGCTCTTACTTTACTTAGTTCACTGTGAACTTATGATTCTACTTATTTGCTTGGTTGGTCACTTTGAACATGCTACTTTATTCTTTCTTACTCTCTTAAAGAATTCTCTTAGTATTTGCGAAAGTAGATCATGCGAGCTAACATGAAATCCAGTGTCTCCCCTACACCGAAAAGAGGTGATTCACCGGTTAAGGTGAACCAAATTCTGTGTCTACGCCACACCTAAAAGGGGGGTTCACCATCTAAGGCAATACCGTGTCTGTGTCTTCCCAACACCAAAATGGGGGGGTTCACGGTTGAAGTCATACTTTACTGAGCTATAACTGACATACATCATGTGAGCTAAACATGATCCGGTGGCTTCCCCACACCGAAAAGAGGTGGAATCACCGGCCAAAGTGAAACCTACTGCTAGCCTTCTTAGGCCAGTACCCCTATGTTGGAGAAACATAGTTCGAAGACTAGGAGACATACGGAGACCCTTGTCCACATGGGTGGTGATATCATCTCAGGAGGCTTACATGTGCTGGCACAAGCTCAATGCTAGTCTATCGGTTCTAAGCTCAGATTTATTTTACTTTATTATCTTCTTAGAGTTTACTAAAACATTATGGAAGCTTGCTTCTAGTTATGAGGTTTGCTTAACTATATTGATGATAGTTCATCCCTCTCTTTTCTTGATGAATATGAACTTAAGTCTTTACATTATCATTATGGTGCGAGTGAGACCTGTATCACACACTCTACCACCCTCTTATGTTAGTATTAATCGCATAATTGATTAATTGTATTTGAAACTGGTCTCACTTATTTTAACACTCTATATTAGTTCAATTTTATAACTTAGGATTTTAGTCATTTCCATTCTCACCTTAACTTGTTCACGTTAGTTGCTAGTCTTGTATCATTCCTTATGATAACTAAAACTTCTTATACAATGCTATTACGTTCACAAGTTCGTATGGATAGGGTATGTTGGGACTTGTCCCATTGATTGGCATACCCTATGTTATGAGTTTATTGATGTGGAGATTAGTATGACTTTTTTGGAAGTAATGTTATTGGACATAGTTTTGTTAGCCAATTTGTTGGCATCAAACACAATTTCACTAGTTACTTGTCATAGTATTATCACTAGCAATAACAATTATTCATGAATACATTATAGTAATCTTAACATGTTAAACAAGCCAACTTTTAATCTTTGATTAACATATAAAACAATTCAATGAACAACTCATAACAATTTCATCTTCTCGAATAGAAGTAGGCATTATAACATTCAACGTTCATGGAAATAACACCCTAAGTATGCGGATCTATGTAGGTTTTCAATCGACATAAAAATCACTAAAACATACACATAATGATCAGTTAGCACCATATACAAACAACAATGCATCGAGAATTACACTATAAATGCTACAATAATAGGAAATCGGGAGAACTAGAGAGATGAACATGCGATTCGTTGGGAACAACCCTAGTTTCGATATTCTTGAAGTTAAAATGTTTGAAACTCCTCTTTGATAAATAATTCCAGGAGATAAAACCCATACCTTATTGTATAATTAAATCTACGAAGATCACCTTGCACTTTGCACGAAGACCTTGAAGAACTTGCTTGAAATCGTCTAGGGTTTCATACGTTTTTCTCTTGTTTTTTAGTTGCAGCGTCTTTATGATGAATAACGAGTCTAAGTCTTTAAGAACTGAATATTAACTATTTTAACTTGGACTATATAACCTAATTAAGTTAGACCAATTATCTAATTACAAAAATGCCCTTCCTAACTTGACTAGAATTAGAAGAACACTTTGACTTAACCGAAATCTTGAATTTTCCTAGTGCTTTCGGTTTTGACCAAATAAATTAATTAATTAAGTTGCTAAATTAATTAATTAGGTAACCTAGGGTAATTAATAAAGTAACCCTAAGTTGTTAGTACCATAACCAACCCTTTGGATCATCCTAGGTTAGGTACTAGGTTGTCTCTTTCTTGACTTAACTGAAATCTGGAAATTGCTTAGTGGTTTAGGTTTAGTACATTTAAATTAATTATTTAAGTTTCTAAATTAATTCACTAAATAACCTAGGAGAATTACTAAAGTACCCCTAAGTTGTTAGGACCATAACCAACCCTTTGGACCATCCTAGGTTAGGTACTAGGTTGTCTATTTCTTGACTTAACCGAAATCTGGAAATTGCTTAGTGGTTTTGGTTTTGTCCATTTAAATTAATTAATTAAGTTACTAAATTAATTAATTAAGTAACCTAGGGTAATTAATAAAGTACCCCTAAGTTGTTAGGAACATAACCAACCCTTTGTACCATCCTAGGTTAGGTACTAGGTTGTCTCTTTGTTAGTTACACGGTTTGGTGTCACCCGATTTGGTCTTAGGTTGTCGTGTCCCTTGGTTAGCTATTTTTAGTTTGTCCTAGGTAAGTGAGTTAGTTAGGTAAGTTAGTTAGGGTCTAGGACTGGTTAGGGATCTTGGCCCCACGTGGGTGGACCTGGATGCGCGCCTGCCCCCAACCTATCACACCCAGATTCTGGAATCCAAATTCAACCGGCGTTGTTAACCTCTCAGAGGTCGCAGACAAGCCTCTTCTTAGCTTTCATCACAATCATGTAGTTAAATTTGCGGAAAATTTAAAACTTTTAATGCATAATGAAGTATACATAGACTCCATATAATTACTACATAGATTGATATTCTAATGAGCTCAATTAAACATCTACAATCGATTAAATAATTCAAATGAAAAAATCAATGTATATCGTAATAGTTTGCCAAAACGGACTTAATACAAAGCTTTGAATAAAATATCTGAAATGAAACGCTAGGGACAACATTCACTAGCTATGTCTAAAGTACTATGTTAGAAAGATAAATGTTGCATCCTCGAACTCAAGAGGACCTACCAAAGTCTGGAGATCGCTAATCCAAACCGCTTCAATGACTCTTCAATCTGCTCTCTGACCTGTGCCTATAAAAATAGTAATAGTATAAGGTTAGTAAACACTTGTACTATGTATGGGTATATGCACACATATACATAAGGACTATGCATGATAAAGGAAAGCTCTTCCTATAACAACATGCCATTTCTGGAAAGTGAAGTGACTAGACTTTCTTAATTCGTTACTTGTAATTCATGGTGTGAATATGATGTATCTTAATGCATTCAAAGCACACAACTCATTTTCTATATGAACATAAGAACTTGGAATCATGAACATAATTTTAGAACATCTCAAACAAAAATTTATAAATTTGCTCCCCCTTAGGCCGAGAGCTCTACTTTCCAGACTTGGATTATTTTTCAGTCTTTTCTTCGTTTGTTGTCTAGTTCAATAATCTCCTTTGATCCTTTGTTTTATTTTCAAGTGCAATGATTCATTATAGTCCCATACCTACAATGAATCAAGTAAGTAATACAAAGGACTAAGGAAATGATTTAACTACAATTGGGCATGAAATCTTATTAAGCCAATCTTTATTGGTTATGCCTATTATTTGATTCTTTGCATAATATCAGAAGTCATTATAAGACAATATAATTTGGCTTTGATCATTTTCATAATATAAGAAGTCATTATTGGCTATGCCCCTTACTTGTTGAAAACTTCATTCTTATCAAACATTGATAATTGATATTCTTAAACTCTTGCATTCTTAGTTCACTTTGAACTCACATCTCTTCTTCTTTCTTTCTTACTTTCATAAAGAAGTCATTAGCATTAAAATCATGTGAAATGACATGAAATCCAGTTTCTTTCCCACACCAAAAAGAGGTGGTTCACCGTTCAAAGTGAACCTAGATCATGTGATTTAACATGAAATCCAGTGTGTGCCCCACACCGAAAAGGGTGGTTCACCGGCTATAGTTAAACCAAGTCCAGTGTCTTCCCCACACCGTAAAGAGGTGGTTCACGGCTAAAGTGAAACCAAGAACTTTCTTTTGAGTATTAACCGACATAGATTATGTGAGCTAAACATGAAATCCAGTGTCTGCCCCACACTGAAAAGGGGTGGTTTCACCAGCCAAAGTTAAACCGAATCTACCTAGCTCTGTTAGATGGAATCCACTAGCTAGTTCCCATGCTGGCAACATAGTTCGAAGACTAGGAGATTTTCGGAGACTATTATCCACCTTGGTGGAGCCTAATCTCATGAGACTTACATGTGCTTGCATAAGATCATTACTAGTCTATCGGTGCTTTGCTCAATTTCTTTTACTTCATAACTTTTCGAGTTGACTCAAACATTGTGGAAGCTTGCTTCTAGTTATGAGGTGTACTTACTCTATGGATAACTTGTCATCCCTTTATTTACTTGATTAAATGTGAATTTAACCTTACATTATCATCTTGGTGTTAAGAAGACTCATATCACACTTTCTAACACCTTCTTATGTGAGTATCTTTAACATAGTTGTCTTATGTTTAAGTGAGACTTGTCTCACTTCCTTTAACACCCCATTCTAGCCACTTTCATAACTCTTTAAGCTTTAAGTTATGTTATTACTCACTTTATATTGTTCAATGTCATTTGGTAGCTTTATACCATTCTTTATGAACGTTATGAACTTCGTTCAATGTAGTTACTATATTCATAGTTCATGTGGCTAGAGTATGTTTGGACTTGTCCCAATGATTGGCATACCCTTGGTTATGAATTAAATGTTACATTGGTCATTCTTAATTTGGCATTACAATACATTGGCCATATATGATTAGTATGAATTAGTATTGGCCAATTCTAACAATATTTTGGACATAACTTTACTAGCCAATTAATTGTCATAAGCCAATCATTCACTCAACATTTTTCATGAGATCATCATTATCCAAATCAATTAATTTCATGAAGGTACTATAGTGATCTTCTCAATATAAACAAGTTGACATTTAACAGTAACTAAACTTCATAACCGACTTATAGCAAACTTCATATTCTAGAACACAATTAAGCATATTATCATTCTTTATTTCGTGTAACTAATACCCAAATCATAGGAATCAAATCTAGAGGACTCATTAGTCATTAACAAATCAAGAAACCTACACATAATGATCAGTTAGCACCACATACCAACAATCTGTTCGAGATTACATCTACACACTTACTAGAATCGAAAATAAGGATAACTAGGGAAATGGACGTTCAACAATATCAATGGGAACAACCCTAGTTTCGAGATTTATGGATTCAAAAGGTTTGAAAGGCCTCTTGGAGAAAGAATTCCAGGAGAGAAAACCCATACCTTATGTAGAATTGAATCTACGAAGATCACCTTGCACAAAGAGCTTGAAGAATACCTTGATATCGCCTAAGAGAACTCGAGAGTATTTTATGATTTTCTTGCGTTTTGCTTACTGTTTCCAGTCGTAGGTTTCTAGTGGTTGAACATGAGTCTAAGTCTTAGGAACTGATAATAACTAATTCAACTTAGGCTAATTAAATTAATTAAATAAATTAATTAGCTAATTACTAAAATGCCCCACCTAAATTGACTAGACCTAGGAGAACATTTGACTTAGCCAAATCTGAAAATTTGCTAAGGGTCTAGGATTGACCAAGGCTTTAAATTAATTGATTAAGTTGCTAAATTAATTAATTAAGGGACCTAGGGAAATTACTAAAATACCCTAAGTCACTAGGACCACAACTAACCACTTTGGACCATCCTAAGTTAGGTACTAGGTTGTCTCTTAGTTAGTTACACTGTTTGGTGTCACCCGACTAGGTCTTAGGTAATCGGGTCCCTTAGTTGGTTCATTTTCGTTTGTCCTAGGTTAGTTAAATATCTGGTTAAGTTAGTTAGAGTCTATAGTTGGTTAGGAAGCCAGGCCCCACTTGGCTGGACCCGTTCGCATGCCTGCCCCTAACCGCCTAACCAAATTCGGTTGGCTTGGTCGTGTGGTCCCCCTCGGCTGGTTACACATGTTCTTGCACATGTTTTTGAACATGTGTTGCTGCCTATTTTTCCCAACCGTGCACTTCTGTGATTGCATTTGGAAAGTTCACTCCTTGTCCAAGGATCCTCACTATGTCCTTGGACACAGCTTAATCTACATAATTATTTTAATTGGTCATGTACTATGGTATTAGGCTTGACACTTGGATGCCTAGTACCTAATGTGCAAATGCTAGGAAATATATGTTTTTAGCTTAGGGTCTTCATTCCAGGTACATTTCATAAACAAGCTTATTAATACTTAGAAAATTGGCTAACACCCTTTAAGCCAATATTTTCAAATATGCCCAATATTATTCAATATTGGGCATTGGGATGCCTATGTACCCCCAATACGCATTCTTAAAACCTATTAGGTTCTTTACTAGACGTGTACATTTTTCTGCAATGTTACAAAACCACTCTAACAGAATCGGTTAGCTTGTCCCTTGGTCGATTGGACATGTGCTTGCACATGTGCTTACACATGTGTTGCGTGCACTTTCCTAACTAACTCTTCTGGAAGGTTCATTTGGAATGTTTACTTAATGTCCCAAGGATCCTCACTATGTTCTTGGGCACTGCTTAATCTACATGCTCATTTTAAATGGTTATGTTCTATGGTAATAGGCTTGACACTTGGATGCCTAGTACCTAATGTGTATATTGGGCATATATGAAGTTATTTTAGCTTAGGGTCTTCATTGCAGGTACAACTTCTAAACAAGCTCTGATTATATTATGCTTACTTGGATATATATAGAAATTGGCTAACACCCCTTAGCCAATTTTCTATACTATGCCCAATATTTCTCAATATTGGGCATTGGGATGCCTATGTACCCCCAATATGCATTCTTAAAGACCTACTAGGCACTTCACTAGACATGTAATTTTCAAGAATGTTACAGACCATCCTTCTTGTATTTATCTCCTAGAAACACAAGGAAACACATTTATAAGGATACTCATAATTTTACTCTACCGCACGACATAGGAGTAGAAATGAAGGGAAACACTATCGTTCTATAGCCTCTCGGCCATTGATGTGTCGCGACTCACACCGATGGTCGAGACTCTACTAGACGTGAGTTTTCGAGACTTTTTGATTCCTAAGACTACTTTCATTAACCTATGCTCTGATATCAAGCTTTGTCACAACCCGCGACCCCACCCTAGAAGTTAGGGCACAATCTCGGATTGTGGCACGGCGTACTCGACCTCTTGGAGGCCTTATACAAGCCTATCATATCATCCATCGCATATACATAATGAAAATTAGTGCGGAAATAGAACTTTTCATAAAAACAATAACATAGTCTTAAATCTCATTCATATATAGTAATAGGAAAAGCTAAGTCTTGAATCATCTTCTCAAGATACAAGAATACTTGGGACACGACCCATACGAATATAAAGTATACTACTATAAAGTCTATTACAAAACTTCATAAACATGACATGAAATGACATATATGCCCTCAAGTCAAGTGAGGACATACTTCAAACTTCTTCTTGAACGATCTCCTAATCCAAGTCTTCTTCCCAAAGCTCTTCACCTACCAAGAACTATATAGATAGAAATAAAAGTATGGAATTAGTACAACCACATGTAATAAGTATGGCTTATGCATAAAAATCATAAAAACGGACATTTATTGGAAATGTGCATCTATGAATCACATAAAAAAACATTTAAGCAATTATCAAGTTTTAAAGGGGCACTTAACAGTGACATCACTTCACTGTATAGTGAAATACTTTACTGTTACAGTGAAGCTATCTTATTTCCTTTTTCAACATATTCTAGCATGTAGTCTTCTCATTAAATTCATCCTCAGATTCACTTAAGTCACACAAAGAGAGACCTCACATACACCCTCTCTATATGTGCCTAAACGATCCTTAAGATTACTCATAATGAGACACATACGCACCTACAATACATCAACATACAAGACATACATAATATGTCAATCTCCCCTACCAAGTCTATCAAAAAGACTTACTTAAGTACTCCTAGAAGAGAACGCCCATACATCCACTTCAAGGCTACCGAAATAATCCTTAAGACTTCCTAGGTTTAGATCATGTCAAACATAACAAGCAAATTCCCTAACTAGAGTAATTCTCAAGACTTCCAAAGATAAGACATGAAGATCATCCTTTATGCCCTCTTCAAACTTTAACTAAGGAATCCTTAAGTCAATTTAGATTAGTTACTTATTCATACTCTATATCATTAAGTCATTAGTTCATTAGTTCATTTAATACACATACATCACATAAAGGACATTCAAATAATGGTCTTGAAGAAGACCTAGGGACTCTTACTAACATCTTCAAAGCCTATTGTGCAATGTCTAGATAGCGTCCCATACCACCATCTAAACCTCATAGAACTTCTCTAATGATAATATGTATCCATATGATGAGAATAGGCAATAACCGACATAGACCATGGTAGCAAAGCATGGAGTTCGGAGTTCTATCCTACTACGATGAGGTGTTCTACTTGACAATGGTAGAACTTAGACACATCCCATGTAGGCACTTGGTTAAGGAATATGAAGGGCATACTTTGTAATCTAATCTCATTCTTAACTACAACTACTTTCCCCTTTCCATACTCACTTAGTTCTAGCCTTAGTTCTCATAGATTAATTCACATTAAGGTTCATATAAATGGGTCCCATATTATGTTCATGACCCACTTACATTTACCCTACCAAAGCAAGGTCCGCTAGGGCTATCTCACTATGGCGACAAGAAGCTCATCATAACTTTCCTAAGGATTGATGTGATGCCATTCCAGCCAATTGATACGCTCAAATTATACTTCCCTAAAGAAGTATAAGTGGCCATATCAAGTAGAGAACCCAATTGTTAGGTTGGGGTCGATCCCACGAGGAAAATGATTTAGACTTAACTTTAATCTACGATTACGTCTATTTAGTCAAGTCCTTTTCGAAAACAGTTAAATAAAAGGGGGGTTTTGTGTAACAAAAAATGTTAGATTATATCTAAGTAAACAAGTAGCAAGATTAAAACTTTAGTTTCTATCAAGTAATGAGAGAAACTAGGGCGTAAGTGTTCCTCATAGGTTCATAACACGATAATCCTAGCTGTAACAACTCTTTCCTAGTGTCTTGCATACAAAGTGGTAAGTTATGTATCTCTAAGTTCTTGGTCCGGCAACTAGAGAATTTCACTCCGTACCTTGGTCCGGCTACGTGTCTTGAATTACTAACCCTTACCCTTATCTCATATTAAGCATCATATTCAATGTATGGCTAAGTTACTACTTCGCACCAATTGAGACTAGCATATTAGATAGTGTATACTAAATCTATGTTGATAATTCTTTTCCTATTAACTACCTCCTTGGTCCGGCAAGTATAAATAGGGCAAGTTTTAACGTGTGCACCAAAAAGAATTCTAAACGAAAGAATTATCAATACATGCAAGAACCTATTCTAGAATTGTTATTTAGCTAGTTTTATCTTGTTAATTACCCATTGTTCCCACAACCCTAGTTGTGGATTTAGTTACCCATGCTTAGAATTACACAATTCATGGTTGATAAACAAGAATTCATGTACTTACTTTGACAAGTTTGAAAAAAATCCAGACATACCACTTGAATTAACGAAAATATTATAAGAATCAATTCCAGAAACTTGAAGTAATTCCCAAAATCCAAAGTTCAACTTCCAATAACAAGAGTATGAAAATTAGTAAAAAGACTAACCCCAAAAATGAGGTTTTTAACCCTATTTATAATAATAAAATCCTAAAATAAAAAGAGTTTTAAATAAGGAAAAATTAGTCCAAAACGCATCTTCAGTCAACGACCCAACTAACGGTCCGTCGATGGAACGACCGGCCGTCAACTGCCTCTGTCGATCCACACTTAGCTTTTTTCTTTAGCCTTCACTTTTGCATCCTTTCTGTTACAATCGACGGACCACCAGCACGGTTCGTCGTCTCACTTACGGTCCATCGATGCCTCCGTTATTCCATACTTAGTGATTTTTTCAAGTCGGGTACTGGGACAATTTTCTGTTAGAAACAAAGATTTGCCAGGACGGTCCGTCAATCAGTCGACGGACCGTCGATCCTTCTGTAGCCCCACACTTGTTCATATTTCCCCGAGTTGCTTCCAAATGCGTGAACCTCCAGTCGACGATCACCACCTACAGACAGCCGATGGGTCGATGGACCATCGATGGCTCCAATGGTCATCACTTCTGCACTGATTTTCAGCACAGTCTTCAGCATTTCCATTTTGGACAATTTTCCTGCAAACATAGATAAAAATATGTTAAAATTACTACAAAAAGGCCTTAGACACACACTAAACTTAAGCAAAAAGCATTGAAAGTACCGTGAAATCACGGTACATCAACACCTTCAACTTAAATTCCTTGTTTGTCCTCAAGCGACGCACTATGACTCACCACAACATTTTTGTACAAAAGTATACTCTTTTAAGCTTTCGCAATCATATGGCTCTCAATCCCAACTATTTTCATTGCTTTGATTCATGATTTCACTCTTAAGCTCAATAGGCTCATTCATGTGGATCAGACCATGACACATACTCACCACACCGACACCTCTACTCTTTTATCTCTCACAAAGGAACCATTCCAATATTGTAACTAGTGTTCTCACTTCAAAAGATCTCCTCCTTTTTCACTAAGTGATTTCAAATTTTGGTATAAGGAGCAATAGTTAACACTCACGCTCAAAACAATTTCACACCTAGTTGATACTTGTCGCCATAGGCTTACCCTTATTTTCACTGCTTAAGTTTATCGTATTAGACTCTTAGGATCACGATAGGACTTTCATGGCTTGTAACGTAGGCTCAGGGTCAGGTATGGTACATATGGATACATTTTAGTGACTTGTTGCCCTCCTTGACATTACGGCTAAGCGTCCTACCTCTTTCATTGTCTATTATGACCTACTCATCCCTTTCTTGTATTATTTGCCTTGTTTTCTCCTTTCTTTCTCCTTTTGTGCAAATGACTCTTCTTTTAAACACTTCTTTTGTATTTTTTATTTATTTATTATTATTCACTTGATTTCTACTTTGATCGAGTCAGTTTTCTTCTTCACTATTTATTTTCTTTTTTCTTTCACATTAATCCTTTCAACCCCACTTTTCGGACAATTACTCATGATAGCCACCCTCAACTCATGGCTTTGCCATGAGTCGAGGTACACAATATCCAAGGTTGGGTCAAAGCCAAGACGAGATTGGTTTCTACATTAGCCACCCTCAACTTATGCTTTTGGCCTATGTTGAGGTGCACATGTCCAAGGAGGGACCATGGCCAACACATTATACCCAGAAAATATTTGTTGGGGTAGAAAAGAAAGGTTCATTTTATGCTCAAGATATTTGGATCAAACAGGGATTAATTTCATTTGGTTGTATTTTATTTAGGCTAAAAATTGGTTAATTTGAATAAGGGCCTATGATCCTTTCCTTCTTGACTAACACAAATTACTTTTTGCAGGTCTAAACGGGCAAGTTCTAGTTAGGTACCAACAGTGGACTATTCAACATTCCTCACACTCTCTTAACACCTCATTACCATACAAGATTATCGCACACCTAGTTCAAGTGTTAGATTGAGGGTCATGCAATGGTGTATCTCTATGTCATGCTTAGAGCCAACACACTCAATATTCACTATGCCTAATCATGCAAGCATTCTTTTTAGAATGGGATATCATTGTATTTAGCCATCAAGCTTCAGGTTTCACATTCATACTTTGGAAAAGATAGTAAACATGCCGGTTCAACTGTAAAATAATCAATCTCTTGGGGAAAAAGAACACAGGCAAGAAAACCCAAAGAGAGGATCGTGAGTTGGGCTACTCAGACTTCACCCTAACACTCACTTTCCATTTACCCCACCCCAAACAAGAAAGCATGCAATTGTCCCCAATGCATAAGAAATATAATAATAAGGTGGTAGGTGAAGCAAACCCGAGGCGCATCACGCCGAAGATCAATAAGCAGGCGGGTCCAGTTGCCCAGAACCCGCTCCATCAGTAGTAGGGACACCATCAGTAGTGTCCGCAGCAATGTCTGCACCCTCAGTGTGCTCCTCTCAACATCCTCAAGCCTGGAGCTAGACGCCCCAGCAGCCAACTCAAGAGCCCTCATCTGTCGGGCCTCCTCATCTACCAAAGAGGCTCTCCTCCTGGCCTTCAAGTCACTACGCTCCTTCTTCCTAGCTCAAACCTCATTACTCTCTCTGGGCCGGTGCCTCTTGGCACGCTCACATGGCGGAGGCGGTGACGCAGTGGTGGTCTGGAACAGTGCACTAAGCACCGTATCCTCAGCAAGCTCCGCAGGTGTGGCCTCAGGCTCAGGTACCCACACATCCCAAATGGCATCCACATCAGCCCTCAAACTCGCTACAGCATCCTGGAGAGTAGTCAAATCATTAGTAGGGGCCGGATGTGCGAGGAATCTCAACACTAACGCATCAAAGCACTGGTGGACTGCCAGAATCTTCCTCTCGGTTTGCTGGGCAATCGTCTTCTCGATCCGATCCTCCGCCTCAGCAATGGACCTCTGTATCCAAGGCTGGATATAATGCAGAAATGTGGCCATCTGGGCCTCTAACTTTTTGACCCTAGCAATCGGTACCAGTGCTGCTGATATTGTAGATCGGGAGGAACTCGGGGCTCTGCTAGTGTCCAGGATAGTATCAACCGGGGTGGTGTCGGTAGGATCTGATGTAGCCTGATCAGCCCCTTGGGCTTGCTCAACAGTGTCCGCCAATTTCTCACCTAGCGGCTGCACTTCTACTCTAGGCCCCCTGTTGGGTGCCACCTCATTGGCCTCATCCTTGATGAGACCGATATCCACTATCCTAGTAGGAGTCCTGAGAACATCAATGTTCCAAATGAGCACTCCAGCAAACCTGCACAATTCAAAAATCATACAGGGAAAGGGGTAAGTGGCCGAGGCCTTAAAGGCCCTCTCATGGATTAATGCCAGCAACAGCCTCGGAAAATCAACCTCGAGTCCAGCAACCATAGTAGCAACCAATACTGCTCTATCCCATGTAAGAATGTTGTCAGCGGCTATGGGGGATAGGCAGTGGCGGATGAATAGCCAGATGAACTTGGCAGGAAATATGAGGTTGGCTTTCTTGATAAGGCCTCTGGGATCCAGCACCCAGTCTGCACTCTCACGATCCACGGAATATGCTGGGCTATCCACCTCTTGGTGGTTTCTCTCAGAACCTTGTATCATTAGAAATGGCCCTCCTTAATAAGCTTGCAACGGTAGTCAAACTCGGGGGTGAGAGGATCCCTGGTGACATCTGTATCAGCACCGTATAAAAAATGGCAAATAGTGGGCAAAGAGATATCCACCCTGCGGCCACAGACTCAAAAATGGGTTAGTGGTGCCTGTTTGTCAGGATTAGACCGCCTATCCAAAGAAGCCCGGAGAGTTGCTACATATTAATCGTAGAACTCTCGCACCACCTCCTCACTGTAGCATCCCACGCTCCTAGCCATCCACTCGAGCCGATGGCGGGTGAAGAGATCATGTATAGCAAGGACCGTGTAGAGACTTCTTGTAATAACCTGCCGCTCGACTGTCAGAGTCCGAGTCATGACCCCCTTATCATTGAGCAAATTACCATCCCTGTAAACCTTGTATTGGCCTTTTACGTACCACCGGTTGGGCTGATCAGCAACCAATGCAGGGACGTCGAACAGGGGTGCTAGAGTGGAATCCGCACTATCGGCCTTATCAGACGAGGCATAGTGGGTAGATGAGGCAGGAACAGTAGCACCATGCAATCCTGAAGAGTGGGACAAATCAGACCTAGAAGACTTCTCGGAGCCAGATGTTCCCTCAGAACCTGCGACAAACCTACACGGTGTGCCAGTCAGTGTGCGCCTCTCATCAGACTGGGAGGCAGTGACTACACCGGACGCCACCCTCTTGGGCGTGCCCCGAGTGTCCCTAGCAGCACGTGTCGGTGTCTGGATGCCTGATGACACGTATTTGGGGTCACGCTCGTCGTCCGACAAACAATCACCAACCGGCGTGAAGGGGCGACGAACTTGGATCATCCTCGAGAGTAGACTATATCGGGCTTGGGGGCCATTTGTACCTACAATGGAGGGTTATTAGTTCCAGTATAATCATTAAACACACTCGAAAGAAGCAAACAACATAGTTGGAACACAAAACACAATGAAGTTTTGAACTGCAGAACTGGACGACGGGCACTATCGACGGTCCGTCGATGGAACGACAGTCCGTCAGTAGGGTCCGTCGGTGGACAATTAGCAAATATTAGAAGTTATAGGTCCACAATAGTTACAATTAGAAATGACGGACGTGCAGAACGGTCCCTCGATGAAATGACAGACCGTAGTCCACTTCCTTCGTAGGACACTTAGACAAAAATTTGGGAGCTTCAGAAACAAATGTTCTGTTATAAACGACATATGTGCAGGACGGTCCGTCGATGAATACACGGACCGTAGACCACATCCATCGGTGGTCACTTAGAAAAATTTTTGACACCCTCAGCAAACGGGGTTCTGTTAGAAATGACGAATGTGCAGGACGGTCCGTCGATGAATCGACAGACCGTAGACCACATCCATTGTTCCAGAGTTAAACCAAATTGGGGTGTGGCTATCGATGGACCCCATCGATGTTCCATCGTGTCACGACTGGAATCTAGACCCCAGAGGAGACCAGCGTCGTTGACCTCTCAGAGGTCGCACACAAGCCCACTTTATCACGACCGGAATCTAGACCCCAGATGAGACCGGCGTCATTGACCTCTCAGAGGTCGCAAACAAGCCTACATACGTTATTCTTACTTCATATAGGCTAATTTTAGCGAAAAATTTGAATTTTTTGTTTTCTTATTTCATGCTAAACATTTTAAACTTAACATCATGGGCGTTCACAAATGAACCACCTAATATAAAGATATTCAAATGAAAGAAATAGTTCATAATTGCATTAAACGTATTTTTGCCAAAATGGCACTCATACAAAGTCTGAAATGAAAGTGGAAAGAAGCACTAGTGGAACATGCTCCACTAGCTAAAGCCTACATCTAAGCTAGATAATAACGGTAGACATCCTCGAAAGCATGAGGGCCTACCAAGTCCGGATGAAAAATCCACGTCCGGATAGCTGCAACATCAACCTGTAAGCTCTAGCGTCCACCTGTGCCTGCACCTAAAAATATAGACTTGTATTGGATTAGTACACACTTGTACTGAGTATGAGTATATACAAGCACACACCAAGAACATGCATGAGTAAAAATAGCTCTTTCCTAACAACATGATTAGGGAAAGTCAAGTTAGTGGGCTTGCCAAATCGGGATTAGGAAAGTAACTGAACTTTCCAAATTTTGATTAGGAAAGTCAGTGAGCTTTCCAAATTTGGATTAGGAAAGTCATGCCATGAGAGTAACATGCATCATCATACTTATCATATTGCACACAACACATAACATCTTACACATAGCACATATCATATTGCATATAGCACATAACATCTTTTATAACATTCATTCATATGCCATGAGACCTTGGAATCATGGACTTGACATTAAGACTTTCCAAAATGAGGGCTCAACATATGGGACCTCAACTAGGGAGTCTTCATTAGCAAACACAGAGTCCGCTTCATTCATTCATATGTACTTCATTTCATTTCGTTCATAGGCTAGTGTGAACACCAGCTATACCTAGGATGTAGTTTAAGACTTTCATCGGGTTTGATGTGCAATGAGCAAGAATAACCTAGTGTCATTACCTGAGTCTAGGTCACCTCTTGATTATCCTATCCTAACACCTTTGGTATCGTTCATTTCATTATGTGCATCATTTGAGTCTGGCCTCATTCATTTATTGGGAACTTTAACTTTAACCAACATAGATCATGTGAGCATCATGAAATCCAGTGTCTCACCCATACCGAAAAGAGGTGGAATCACCGGCCAAGGTCACCCAAAATATGCTACCGTACATGGAAATTTAACCCCGCCAGATCCCTATATTGGCAGTATAGGTTCGAAGACTAGGAGATATAAGGAGACCCATACCCGGCATGCCGGACAGTCTCATCTCATGAGAGTTACGTGAACCTCCGCCGTTCCCGAAAGAAGGCATCACCGCTCATAGCTAGTATATCGGTGCTCAGTATAAAGTTCAATTACATTCAACTCATACGTCATGGAAGTTGGCTTCTAGTATGAGGACATCATAGCTCAATAGATGATTTCTCATCTCATCATTAGTATTAAGTGTGTTAATCTCAATACTTTCATTAGAGTGTTCATAGAGACTGGTCTCTTCATTAACTTTACACTCTCATAAGTGAGTACGTTTTTGTAACATTTACTTATGCTCATTTGAGATTGGTCTCATCTTTTACATTAGCCTCATATCATGTTGTCACCACATTCATTAACTTTAGCACATTTTCTCTTCATAATTACTCACCCCTTTTTACGTGAATGTTCATTTCATCATATGCCAATGCACTTGTCCATTTGTGTGTTTCACACTCTTACTTAACCCTTCTAGGGTTTCATCATTTCATTACATAATAATCATTTCATCGTATGCCAATGCACTTGGACATTTAGTGTGTTTCACACTCGTACTTAACCCTTCTAGGGTTACATCATTTCATTAAATACATCTTAGGTTCACTTCTTTTAAACATATGCTAGACTCATGGGTATATACATACAAGCCATGAGACTTCATTCATGGTTCGTTAAGTGACTCATATCTTCCTAAGATTATGTAGTTCAAGACTTATGCATCTTGTATGTATGCCAAGATCTTGATTTCGATCTAAGTAGGATTATTCTTGAACATTTAATTCACGTATGACTTTTGTATCAATACGGAATTTGGGAAAGGGAACCCAAGTTCGAATTCCTTGGACAACACTTACATTTTTCATTGATTTTATTTTTAGTTCACATGACATTGGGACCCTAGATCGAGCCCCAACATCAACATTTCATCTTTATTTTTCTCCTTGGAATCACCTCTTATTTGGACGAGGGGTTGTGGGATCGAACCCCCACAGCCCCTTTTATTTTTTTTAAATTTAATTCTCTTTGTCCAATTTGCATAGACCTTGAGGTTGTGGGATCAAACCCTCACAGCCTCTCTTTATTTTTCTTTTATTTTGCAGCCTACCTAGAGGTCGTGGGTTCAATTCCCACGCCTCACAATTCTTTTATCTTCATTTTTCTCCTTAACTCCCTTCACTGCCTTGAGGTCATGGGTTCAATTCCCACGCCTCACCTTTCTTTTCTTTTTATTTTCCCTTTCTCCTTTACTCTCCTTCACAGCTTTGAGGTCGTGGGTTTGATTCCCATGCCTCACGTTCCTTTTCTTTTATTTTTCCTTTGCTTCCACTCGCTTCCTGGAGGTCGTGGGTTCGATTCCCACGCCTCCTATTTTATTTTATTAATTTTCTTGTACCTTACTTTTCAGCCAGCACACCCAAGATCGATTCATCTTGACCCCATTTCCCTTTTCATGTTTTTAAGGCAAATTCACGGATGAGGTCACAGGTTCGAATCCCGGTGGCCTCATCCGTTTACACTCAAATAATTTCCTGATTTATTCCTCTATATTTAGCCTAAACTAAACTTGTAAGTTTGCTGGAAATTTAGACATTTTTTTAGCTTATTTTCACCAACATTTTCACCTGAAATCTTAGGAAAATTCATAGATCATTTAACACTTTTGGGGGTGCATTTTTCATAGATTCGTTTAGCCAAAAGATTTGTACTCAAATCATCCACACATTCATTTTAATGAACATCACGATTTACGTAGGTTTATGCACGTAAAATGACAACCAAAACATTATCAAATTTGGAGCCTTAACCCGAGAACCTCATTCACTGTAACATACTTGCACACGCACACACTTGCACATAATTTCGAATACATGGTTGTCTTTCATACGATTTCAAGTACACAAACATAATCATATTCATCACGAAAACATAACATACACCTAAATCTACCAGCAATCATACCCAACCTACGATTCATTGGGAGCTAGTGACAGGGGCATGCAAAGGGGGAACAATCCTAGTTTTCGGACAGAATAATCTGAACCTTAAGGGGTCTCTTGGGAAAGGGACCAAGAGATAAGAAAACCCATACCTTTTTAACGTTAAACCCTTGACTTTCTTCCCAAAAACATCACCCAAGAACACGTCTAAGCCTCCTCAATGTTAACTCCACTCGAATGACAACCTCCCTTAGCCTAGTGTGCGATTAACGTTTGTTTTCTTGTGATTTCGTGTGAGTTCTTCAAGTGTAAAGAACTTGGTTTATTTTTCTGCTTTTGTGTCTTATTTTCGCAGAGAAAATACGTGTGAAAGAATAAGAGAGATTGAGCGTGAAAGTGGAGAGATAAACTTGAGAGAGTGGGAGTTGTAGGAGGCTTAGGAGTCTAGTTTTAGGACTTAGTCAATAGGGTTTTGTTTATTTAATAAAACTCTAATTTTTATTTTATTTTAAATCAGCTAATTAATAATAATTATTAATTAATTACATTAATTCAATAGCTTAAATAAGAATTCACTTTAATTCATTGCTTCCACCTAGGTTCGAACCCAGGTGGAGCAAGACTTCACTTCAAGAGCCCAATTTCGGCCCTCTCTCCCCAAATTGCCCTTCCATTTATTAATTAAATAATTAATTACATATTTAGGGTAAATACGATACTACCCTTAGCCAGGAAAAAGACCATTTTACCCCTAGACCCTTCAAACCTAAGATTTCCCCTTTTTAAGTCCGGTAAAAACTCCTTCGAGTAAATTTTCGTATTCGAGAGCCCTACATGGTTGGACCCAACCTTTCCAAGCTCAACGAACTCCCCAAGTTAGTTGTCTTGGCTGTAGCAAGTGTTTCGATGTCTGGTTCTACGCGCATCAATCCATATGAACCCTGGTCTAATCATAGGCATTCTTGACACATTAAGCATTTCTTATCTTATCCATTTTTAGGGTTGTTACATTATCCCCCCCTAGGAACATTCATCCCCGAATGACACTACTAGTATCTAGCGTAATGCTAGTCAGATCATAACATAATCACTATGCACAGTCAAGCAATAGCAACAAAAATATGGAGAGATAAGGAAACTTAGACTTAAGAGTAGGGAGTGTAACCTCAAGAGCTGAAAAGATGAGGGTAGCGGGATCTCATGTCGGCTTCAGCCTCCAACGTAGCACCCTCAACAAGATGATTTCTCCACAATACCTTCACTGTGGCAATCTCCTTGTTCCTCAGCCGCTTGATATGTCTGTCTAAGATCTCAACAGGTACCTCCTCGTAGGACAAGTCTTCATCGACCCCCAAACCTTCCATAGGAAGAATCGATGCTGGATCACCTAGGCACTTCTTTAACATGGATACATGAAAGACTGGATGGACAGAAGCTAGCTCCGCAGGCAATGCCAACTCATAGGCCACCTCACCCACACGCTGTAGGATCTCGTATGGCCCAACATACCTCGAACTCAACTTCCCCTTCCTGCCAAACCTCATCACCCCCTTCATAGGTGATATCTTCAGATAGACGTGGTCACCAACATCAAACTCTAAGGGCCATTTTTTGTTATCTGCATATGACTTTTGCCGACTGTAAGCAGTAGTCAACCTGTCCCTAATCACTTTGACCTTCTCTAAGGCCTCATGAATGATCTCTGGACCCAAAATGGATGACTCTCCAACCTCGAACCAACCAAATGAAGATCTACACCTCCTACCATACAATGCCTCAAACGGTGCCATCCCAATGCTGGAGTGATAGCTATTATTATGCGAGAACTCTATCAAAGGCAGATGGTCATCCCAGCTACCCCTGAAGTCAATCACACACGCTCTCAACATGTCCTCCAATGTCTGAATGGTGCGCTCTGCCTGCCCATCAGTCTGAGGATGAAAGGTAGTACTAAGATTTACCTGAGTGCCCAAGCTCTTCTGGAAAGATCTCCTGAAATGTGAAGTAAACTGAGATCCTCTATCTGAAATGATAGACAAAGTAATCCCATGCCATCTCACAATCTCATCAATGTAGAGTCTCACATAATCCTCGGCTCTGTAAGTAGACTTCACAGGATAAAGTGGGCAGACTTAGTCATCCTGTCCACAATAACACATATGGAGTCATGCTGTCTCCTAGTCCTCGGAAGAACAACCACGAAGTCCATATTAATGGCCTCCCACTTCCAAGTCGGAACCTCAATAATCTGAGTAAGACCGCCAGGCTTAACATGTTCTGCCTTAACCTGCTGACAATTAGGGCACTTGGCCACATATTCTACAATGTCCTCCTTCATGCCATCCCACTAATAAATCTGCTTAAGATCATGATACATCTTGGTGGAACCTGGATGTATGGAATATCTGGAACCATGGGCCTCTGCAACAATCCTGGTCCGCAAATCATCCACATCTGGTACACACAGCCTGTCCTAATACCTAAGTATGCCATCACCTCCCAAAGCGAAAGACTCATTCATCTTTATCAACACTGAGTCCTTCAGCTCCATCAACACAGGATCGAGATACTGACCCTGCTTGACTTCAACTACCAAGGATGATTCATAACTAGGATGAACTGAAACACCCCCACTAGTAGAGTCAACCAATCGCACACCCAGTCTGGCCAGTCTGTGTACATCTTTCGCCAACTCCTTCTTCTCATCCTCAACGTGGGATGTACTTCCCATGCTCATCCTGCTCAAAGCATCAGCTACAACATTAGCCTTACCTGGATGGTAGTGAACATTCATGTCATAATCCTTCAACAGCTCCAACCATCTCCGTTGACGTAGATTCAACTCCCTCTGTGTGAATACATACTGGAGACTCTTGTGGTCTGTGAACATATCCACATGCACTCCATACAAGTAGTGCCTCCACAGCTTCAGTACAAACACCACATCTACCAACTACAGGTCTTGAGTGGGATAATTCTTCTCATGAACCTTGATCTGTCTTGACGCATAGGCTATCACCTTACCAACCTGCATAAGAACATAACCCAAACCAACCCTAGATGCATCACAGTAAACAGTTTAATTCTCACCACACTTAGGCAAAGTAAGCACCGGTACTGAAGTGAGTCTGTCCTTGAGCTCCTGGAAACTCTTCTTACAAGTCTCCGTCAATTTGAACTTGGACTTCTTCTTAGTCAAAGCTGTCGGTGGGGCAACAATGGAAGAAAAACCCTCCACGAACCTGTGGCAGTAACCAGCAAATCCAAGAAAGCTACGGATATCGGTGGGAGTAAGAGTTTTTGGCCAATTCTTCACAGCCTCAGTCTTCCTGGGATCCACCTCCACACCCTGATCGGACACAACATGACCCAGGAAGGTCATTGATCTAAGCCAGAACTCACACTTGCTGAATTTGGCATACAACTGATGTTGTCTAAGTACCTGCAAGGTTAGTCTTAAATGTTGTTCATGCTCTTCTTTCGTCCTAGAGTAGATGAGGATGTCATCAATGAATACTATGACGAAAGAATCAAGGTATTCACGGAAGACTCGGTTCATGAGGTCCATAAATGCAGCCGGTACATTAGTGAGACCAAATGACATGACTAACAACTCATAATGACCATAAAGGGTACAAAAGACTATCTTTGGGATATCTCCATCCCTAACCCTAAGCTGATGATACCCTGAACGAAGATCAATCTTAACATACTTGAGACTTTACTCTTTGTGAATTTCTTTTTCACACTTACTCTGGATAATGTATATTACTCAAGCTTATCTGAAGCTTCATATTTGAGATTGCGGAACTTCCTTATCAATCGCACTTAACTTGATGCACCTCACAACTCATGCAACACCAAAGTCATGTCCACGCTATACAAAAACAGCAACATGACATGCAAACATTAATTCATTTTAACTCTAACTTATTCAGAAAATTAATGTCACAACCGAAATCTAGACCCCAGATGAGACCGGCATCATTGACATCTCAGAGGTCACAGACAAGCCTACTTATGTCATTCTTACTTCATCTAGGTTAATTTTAGAGGAAAATTTGAAACTTTTTGTATCTTAACATCCTTATTAAACATTCTCATCATTACATAATTGTTCACCATCAATCATCTAATATTAAGATCATCAAATGAAAGAAATAGTATAATATAGTAATAAAGATGTACTTGCCAAAATGGCACCAATACAATGTCTGAATAAAACAGGTAAAAAACGCTAGTGGAACATACTCCACTAGCTCAACTCTAAAACTAAGCTAGAATATAAATGGCAGCATCCTCGAAAGCATGAGGTCCTACCAAGTCCGGATGACCGCTCATAGCTAGTCTATCGGTGCTCAGTATAAAGTTCCATTACATTCAACTCATACGTCATGGAAGTTGTCTTCTAGTATGAGGACATCATAGCTCATTAGATGATTTCTCATCTCATCATTAGTATTAAGTGTGTTAATCTCAATAATTTCATTAGTGTGTTCATAGAGACTGGTCTCTTCATTATCTTACACTCTCATAGGTGAGTACGTTTTGGTAACGTTTACTTAGGCTCATTTGAGATTGCTCTCATCTTTTTCATTAGCCTCATATCATGTTGTCACCACATTTATTATCATTAGCACATTTGCTCTTCATAATTACTCACCCCTTATTACGTGAATGTTCATTTCATCATATGCCAATGCACTTGGCCATTTAGTGTGTTTCACACCCTTACTTAACCCTTCTAGGGTTTCATCATTTCATTTTTCATTTCCACATTGCATTATTCATTTCATCATTTCATTACATATATCTTAGGTTCACTTACTTTTAAACGTATGTTAGACTTATGGGTCTATACATACAAGCCATGAGGCTTCATTCATAGTTTGTTAAGTGATTCATACATTCCTAAGATTATGTAGTACAAGACTTATGTATCTTGTATATATGCCAAGATATTGATTTCGACCTAAGTAGGTGACATTATTCTTGAACATTTAATTCACGTATGACTTATGTATCAATACGGAAGTTTGTGCAAGGGAACCCAAGTTCGAATCACTTGGACAACGTTTACATTTTTCATTGATTTTATTTTTAGTCTTCATGACATTCGGACCCTATATCGAATCCCAACATCAATATTCTATCTTTATTTATCTCCTTGGGTTTCCTCTTAATTTGGCCGAAGGGTTGTGGGTTCGAACCCCCACAACCCCTTTTTATTTTTTCTTAAAGTCTTCTTGTCCCATTTCGCCTAAACCAAGAGGTTGTGGGATCAAACCCCCACAGCCTCTTTTATTTATTCTTAATTTTCGCTGGGAATTGGGAGGTTGTGGGTTCGAACCCCCACAGCCTCCTTATTTTTACTTTTAATTTCGCTAGAGGCTGTGAGGTGGTGGGTTCGAACCCCCACAGCCTCCTATTTTATTTTTAAATAAAATTCACTAGGCTAGGCGTTTTGGCAGTGAGGTTGTGGGATCGAGCCCCCACAGCCTCACTTTATTTTTCTTAATTATTTCGCCTTCTCCTTTCCAGCCTTGAGGTCGTGGGTTCGATTCCCACTCCTCACATTTTCCTTTCTTTAATTTTTCTTCTCTCATTCGCAGCATGGAGGTCGTGGGTTCAATTCCCACGCCTCCCATTGATTTATTTAATTCTTATTCTCTTCTTCTTCGACCAGTAGGCCCAATTTCGATTCCCCTAGCCCCCTATTTCTTTTCTTTTTTTCGCGAATTACAATTGCCACTAGGGTGAGGTCACTGGTTCGAATCCTAGTGACCTCATCCCTTTAACTTTTACTTAAATTCCAGATTTTGTTCATCAACATTTTACCTAAATTAAACTTACAAGATTCTGGAAATTCTAGCCATTTTTCAGCTCATATTCATTGACATTTTTGCTTGATTTATAGGGTACGTTTATAGACCCTTTAAACACATTTTTAGGTGCATCTTTCATAGATTCAATTGGCTACAAGATTTTTATTCAATCAGCCACATTTTCTTTAATGAACATCACGATTTTCATGGATTTATGCATGAAAAATAACAACCACAACATTATCAAATTTGAGCATCAAAGCCGAGACCCTTGTCACGATCACATACTCGCACACACTGGCACATAATTTTGAACACACATTGATTGTTATTTTCATGATTTCACGTACATAAACATATTCACATTCAGCACAAAAACATCACACATTCCTAAATCTATCAGCAAACATACCCAACCTACCAATCATTGGGAGCTAGTGACAGGGACATGCCACGGGGAAACAACCCTAGTTTTCGGACTGAATAACTGAGCCTTAAGGGGTCTCTTGGGTAAGGTACCAAGAGAGAAGAGACCCATACCTTATTTGATTGCTCAAACGTTGAAGTTGCTGCCCAAACCTTTCTCCAAAACCACGTCCAACTCACCGAAAGTTTCACCACCAACCCGACGGAAATCTCCCCTTGCCTTAACGTTTTTGATTAGCTTGTTTTCTTAGACTTTTTCGTGAGTTCTTCAAGTGTGAAGAACTTTTGTTATATTTTCTATTCTTCAACGTTATTTTGCAGAGAGAAAACAAGAGAGTTTGAACTTGAGAATGTGATAGACGTGAGAGAGTGAAACGTGTGAAGTGGTTTAGGCTTAGATAATGACTTAGTCAATTTAGGACTCTCCTTAATACTTAAAATCTGATTTAATTAATTATACGTGAAAGGACCATTTTGCCCTTACAAAAATCAGATTTTAAACAATAATTAAATCACCAATTTGTTGCTTCCATTGGGGCTCGAACTCGGGTGACACCGTTTTGCGAAAACGGGTCATTTCGGGTCGACCCAACCCGAACCAGTTCTTTAATTAAATTAATTAATAAATTAATTAATTCCTTAGGGTAATTACGATATTAACCTTGGCCTGGAAAAGAACATTTTACCCCTGGACCCTCAAAACTTAAGATTTCCTCTTTTTAAGTCCGGTAAAACGCCTTCGATTAAATCTTCGTTTTCGAGAGCCCTACATGGTATGTTCCAACCTTTCCAAGCTCAACTAACTCCCCAAGTTAGTTGGCTTGGTCGTTGTAAGGGTTCTGAGGTCTGGTTCTACGCGCATCAATCCATTTGAACCTTGATCTAATCGCAAGCATTCTTGACACCTTAAGCATTTCTTATCTTATTCATTTTTAGGGTTGTTACACTTAACCTTACTACCCTGTTTCGATAGTCTATGGTAGTCTAACATTTATGAAGTAATCCATACCTAAGCCATCTCCTTGATCTAGTAAGCAGCCAACTTAGCCTTCTCCTCTTCATCAATACTCATAGCAGGCTTTAGAACCTACCAGACACTCACCTCCATGCGAACAACCACTCTTATCAAACGTCTTTCGTTCACGCTGGGCATTTCTATCACTGCCCCTTCTTGGCAAGGACAGATCTTGAGTGTGGCGCCTTAGACCCCTTGGCCATTCTAATTCTTGTATGTATTATTCTACGCGCGCACACAAGAAGGAAGTTAGATACTTAGAATGACACAAACTGTCAAAGCTCTAGATAGCACGATAAAGAGTAGAAGAAGGGAAATTTTCCTACACATCATGCAGTCTCTAATTCAGGATAGTGGTTCACTTCACTACCATGACTTAGAAACTACTCAATGTGGTTGATGTGAACTTAATATTCTTGAAGTTTAACCTAGGGCTCTGATACCAACTTTGTCACGACCGGAATCTATACCCCAGACAAGACCGACGTCGTTGACCTCTCAGAGGTCGCAGACAAGCCTACTTTGTCACGACCAGAATCTAGACCCCAGACGAGACCGGCATCGTTGACATCTCAGAGGTCGCAGACAAGCCTACATACATCATTCTTACTTCATCTAGGTTAATTTTAGCGGAAAATTTGAACTTTTTGTTTTCTTATTTCATGCTAAACATTTTAAACTTAACATCATGGGCATTCACAAATCAACCATCTAATATAGAGATATTCAAATGAAAGAAACAGTTCATAATTTCATTAAACGTATTTTTGCCAAAACGGCACCAATACAAAGTCTGAAATAAAAGTGGACAGAAACACTAGTGGAACATGCTCCACTATCTAAAGCCTACATCTAAGCTAGATAATAACGGTAGACATCCTCGAAAGCATGAGGGCCTACCAAGTCCGGATGAAAGCTCCAAGTCCGGATGAAAGCTCCACGTCCGGATAGCTGCAACGTTAATATGTAAGCTCTAGCGTCCACCTGTGCCTGCACCTAAAAATATAGACTTGTATGGGATTAGTACACACTTGTACTAAGTATGGGTATATTCAAGAACACACCAAGGACATGCATGAGTAAGAATAGCTTTTTCCTAACAACATGATTATGGAAAGTCAAGTCAGTGGACTTGCCAAATTGGGATTAGGAAAGTTAGTGAACTTTCCAAATTTGGATTAGAAAAGTCAGTGAGCCTTCCAAATTTGGATTAGGAAAGTCAGTGAGCTTTCCAAATTTGTATTAGAAAAGTCATGCCATGAGAGTAACATGCATCATCATACTTATCATATTGCACTAACACAAAACATCTTACACATAGCACATATCATATTACATATAGTACATAACATCTTTTATAACATTCATTCATATGCCATGAGACCTTGGAATCATGGACTTGACATTAAGACTTTCCAAAATGAGGGCTCAACATATGGGACCTCAACTAGGGAGTCTTCATTAGCAAACACAGAGTCCGCTTTATTTATTCATACGTACTTCATTTCATTTCACTAATAAGCCAGTGTGAACACCAGCTATACCTAGGGTGTAGTTTAAGACTTTCATCGGGTTGCTGTGCAATGATCAGGAATAACCTAATGTCATTACCTGAGTCTAGCTCACCTCTTGATTATTCTATCCTAACACCTTCGGTATCATTCATTTCTTTATGTGCTTCATTTGAGGTGGCCTCATTCATTCATCGGGAACTTTAACTTTAACCGACATAGATCATGTGAGCATCATGAAATCCAGTGTCTCCCCCACACCGAAAAGAGGTGGAATCACTGGCCAAAGTGACCTAATAAACATGCTAGACAGTCTCATCTCATGAGAGTTACGTTAACCTCCACCGTTCTCGAAAGAAGGCATCACCGCTCATATCTAGTCTATCGGTGTTCAGTATAAAGTTCAATTACATTCAACTCATACGTCATGGAAGTTGGCTTCTAGTATGAGGACATCATAGCTCAATAGATGATTTCTCATCTCATCATTAGTATTAAGTGTGTTAATCTCAATACTTTCATTAGAGTGTTCATAGAGATTGGTCTCTTCATTAATTTTACACTCTCATAGGTGAGTACGTTTTGGTAACATTTACTTAGGCTCATTTGAGATTGTTCTCATCTTTTACATTAGCCTCATATCATGTTGTCACCACATTCATTAACATTAGCACATTTGCTCTTCATAATTACTCACCCTTTTTTACGTGAATGTTCATTTCATCATATGCCAATGCACTTGGCCATTTGTGTGTTTCACACTCTTACTTAACCCTTCTAGGGTTTCATCATTTCATTACATAATAATCATTTCATCGTATGCCAATGCACTTGGCCATTTAGTGTGTTTTACACTCGTACTTAACTCTTCTAGGGTTACATCATTTCATTACATACATCTTAGGTTCACTTCTTTTAAACGTATGCTAGACTCATGGGTCTATACATACAAGCCATGAGACTTCATTCATAGTTTGTTAAGTGACTCATATCTTCCTAAGATTATGTAGTACAAGACTTATGCATCTTGTATGTATGCCAAGATCTCGATTTTGATCTAAGTAGGCGGGATTACTCTTGAACATTTTATTCACGTATGACTTTTGTATCAATACGGAATTTGGGCAAGGGAACCCATGTCCGAATCCCTTGGACAACACTTACATTTTTTGTTGATTTTATTGTTAGTTCACACGACATTAGGACCCTAGATCGAGCCCCAACATCAACATTTCCTCTTTATTTTTCACCTTGGAATCTCCTCTTATTTGGCCGAGGGGTCGTGGGATCGAACCCCCACAACCCCTTTTATTTTTTTCAAAATTTAATTCTCCTTGTCCAATTCGCATAGACCTTGAGGTCGTGGGATCAAACCTATAATGCCCCAAAATGAACTAAGGTGAACTAGAGCCTCATGATTGTTTCTTGAGTCGAATTTAATTTAAACGGAGTTAGTTTAGTGTCCTTAGGCTGTGTGCAAAGTTTCGTGAAGGTTGGAGGTCAAACGACCAAGAACGTCCAAGGCATTCAAAAGATATGCCTTGAGTCGACCTTGTACGTTTAGACGAGGTTCGTCGAGTTTTATGTGTTCGTTTTGGATGAAATTCATGTGAGAGGTGTTAAACTTATAGATGATCATTTTTGTATTGGAAACGTCCGGTAAATTATCCCCAAGGACCACCAAAGGGTCCTTGAGGTAGGACCCAAAACCTGGTAAGCAGGCTGTCCCAGGCAGCCTTGGCGACGGAGCAGTCGACGGCCAGTCATAGCTGTGACGCCCCGTCACAAGGTTCCGTCGTAGGGGACTTGTTCAAGGATGTAGAGGGGACCCTTGGAAAGCCTTTGAAGTTTGCAACGGATGGTCAGGACGGGCCGTTGCACCCGTGACGCCCCGTCACAAGCAGGTCATCGCAAGTCTGTCCCTGTGCGCAGATTTTTCTGCCAAGTTAGGGGTGAACTTGTAAATTCACCCCACGTCTAAATAAGAGTTTGGACGGTTTGTTAAGGGATTTTTGGGTATATTAAATGAGTTTTAAACCCTAGACCTAGACAAGACCCCCTCACTTCAACATTCAAACTCTCTCTCTAGAAAGAAAACACTCTCAAAGTCACCATTGAAGCCAAGGCTCAAGGAGGGAAAGGAGGGCTTCTTTGGACTTGTTTCTTCATCAAAATTAGTGGGTTTCCTTGTATTAAAGGTATGGTATCCATTCTTGAATATCTTTTCATTCAAGAAGCCAATTTCCAAAATGGTTTTCAAAAGGGTTTCTAAACTCAATCTTCTTCTAACTTTGATTTCTAGTATGGGTCTTCTTGTATTTAAGTTCTAATGGTTTAAATGTATTTATCATGGTTTTAATTGATGATTTTGATGTTAAAACTCCATGAAACTCTTGTATATGCATACTTCAACTTTTGGCTTGAAAATGGGTTATGTGAGCATGATTTGAGTAAGGTATGAACTTGGGTCTTCTTGTGAATGTCATGTTGGTGTAGCTACTGCCCTAAGGGCTTTAATATGGTGAAATATTGATAAATTACTTATGGGTGATGATGGTTTGATTTGTTGATGAGTTGCTCTCATGGTATATTTCTTACGATGAATTGCTATTTGAGTGGTATGGTCCACCTTATGGGTGGCGGTGCTAAATGATGAACTTGATGTTATTTAGTATGTTTTGAATATGTAACCTTGAAGGTCTAATATGTGAAATGAAGATATATATATATATTGGAAATGGATCTTGTATTGTGTTTGATGTAGCTTGTATTGCCTGTTTGACCTAGTTTATGTCTAAATGAAGTGTATGATTATGAGAAGCATGTAGAGTGCGTAACTTGATAAATTAAGGTTAATGTATGTGTAGAACTTGATGATAATGAAGCGATGCTTATATGCAAGGTGTGCACATGTACACACACACACTCTTTTAAGATTTGTATAATGCCAAGTTGAGCAAAAAGGGGAATCTTGAGGTGGACACACTTCGTGAGTTGAGATGTAGTGTCTAGTAGCAACCTCTCCATTCCTAGTGAGCTTTCTAAGATAGACTATTATATTGAGAAATCCGTGGGGAGTTATGCCTAGCACCGAGAGGATATGAAGGGGAGATGGATTGCACTTCGTGAGTTGAGATGTTGTAATCCAAAGTACCTCTTAAGATGAGTACTTCTCGTTAGTAGAGAGTGAGTTACTTAGTAGCAATCTCCTTATCCCTGAACTATGTGCCCGCATAGGTGTATCCATTGTAAAAGCCATGTAAACTCTAAGAATCATGACCTTACACTAGGCAAGTAAGGATCCCTCATCCGATAGGTGTTAATATCGAGATTCCATGTCTAGCTCTCATGGTCTTTGTCGGTTAAGCTAACTCCCACAAAAGAATTGATTTGAAACTAATTATCTTGTATATTGTTGAATTTATGTATGTATGTCGTGAAGTGCTCAATCCACATTACTTACCGAGTAGGAGCATTAAGTGGGAGTAGTAGTATGGGATGCTATTCTCACATTGCACTTGGTGTGACCTATACCTACTATGGGAGAAGAGTACCTTCATGAAATCCGTGTGAAGGAGTACTATGGTGTAGTGTTATGGATGATTATTGTGGAGTACTTGAGTAAATGGAATCCATTAGGAGTACTAAGTGGGAGTGGTAGTATGGGATGCTACTCTCACATTGTACTTGGTATGACCTATATTTCCATGAGTGTTTTGCATATGTTAGCAAAGGGCGTGGATTTGATTTCCAACGAAGTAAGCCTAAGATTTGGTAGTTTTAAGGGTCGCTTTGGTGTGCTTTGAAGGGAGGTGTAATGAAAATCCCTTCCTAGCTCACTTTAGGGAGTCTTAGGATAACCTTGGGTTAGGGTAACTTCAAAGGAAAAAGAGTTCATATGACTTGGACCGTGCCATTAACTGTAAGGTCTTCATTGTAAGAATCCAATATATATTCACTTTGATGCTTTATTCAATTGTCATTGTAAGTTTAGTAAGTTCATTGAAATGTTCCTTTTGATTACTCTAAGTTTTGGTAAAGTTGCCATAAAGTGTTGATTGTCGATTCTTATGTTGGTTTGTTTCTAGATTCATGAATATTGCTTTAGATTGCATTAAAAGTTATTTTTACTAAAATGTCCCTTTTCGTAAGTTTTTGCATATGCCATACTTAGTACATTGTTGTACTAAACCCATACTTTTATATACCTTATGAGTATAGGTTGGAAGCCTTTTTGGAGGATCGGAGTTAAAGCTTGGGAATTCTATCTCTCAAGGATTGGGTATGTCCTCATATATTCGAGGACATAGTTTTATATTTCTTAGTTTCTTAATTAAGACTAAAAAAGTATTTAATTTTATTGTAAAGGGCCGTGTCCCTAAGATTCCAAGTTGTGTCTTTAAGTTGGCTTGTGACGATAAGATTTCCTAGTATTTATGAAAAGACTCCTTTTATTATTATTATCGTGAAAAGTTTTAATTCCGCACTACTTTTCATGCTTTATGTTATGAATGCTAGTTAGAGGGCTTGTACGAGACCCCAAAGGGGTCAAGTACGCCCGGTCATGATTCGAAGGTTTCCCTAACTTTAAGGGGGTGCTTTAGGGTCGTGACAAAACCCCCACAGCCTCTCTTTATTTTTCTTTTATTTCGCAGCCTACCTAGAGGTCGTGGGTTCAATTCCCATGCCTCATAATTCTTTTATCTTTATTTTTCTCCTTAACTGCCTTCACTGCCTTGAGGTCATGGGTTCAATTCCCACGCCTCACCTTTCTTTTCTTTTTATTTTCCCTTTCTCCTTTACTCTACTTCACAGCTTTGAGGTCGTGGGTTTGATTCCCACGCCTCACATTCCTTTTCTTTTATTTTTCCTTTGCTTCCACTCGCTGCGTGGAGGTCGTGGGTTCGATTCCCACGCCTCCCATTTTATTTTATTAATTTTCATGTACCTTACTTTTCAGCCAGCACACCCAAGATCGATTCCCCTTGACCCCATTTTCCTTTTCACGTTTTTAAGGCAAATTCACGGATGAGGTCACAGGTTCGAATCCTGGTTGCCTCATCCCTTTACACTCAAATAATTTCCAGATTTATTCCTCTACATTTAGCCTAAACTAAACTTGTAAGTTTGCTGGAAATTTAGTCATTTTTTAGCTTATTTTCACCAACATTTTCACTTGAAATCTTAGGGAAATTCATAGATCATTTAACACTTTTTGGGGTGCATTTTTCATAGATTCGTTTAGCCAAAAGATTTGTACTCAAATCAGCCACACTTTCATTTTAATGAACATCACGATTTACATAGGTTTATGCACATAAAATTACAACCAAAACATTATCAAATTTGGAGCCTTAACCCGAGAACCTCATTCACTGTAACATACTTGCACACGCACACACTTCCATATAATTTCGAATACATGGTTGTCTTTCATACGATTTCAAGTACACAAACATAATCATATTCATCATAAAAACATAACATACACCTAAATCTACCAGCAATCATACCCAACCTACGATTCATTGGGAGCTAGTGACAAGGGCATGCAAAGGGAGAACAATCCTAGTTTTCGGACTGAATAATCTGAACCTTAAGGGGTCTCTTGGGAAAGGGACCAAGAGAGAAGAAAACCCATACCTTTTTGACGTTAAACCCTTGACTTGCTGCCAAAAAACATCACCCAAGAACACGTCTAAGCCTCCTCAATGTCAACTCCACTCGAATGACAACCTCCCTTAGCCTAGTGTGCGATTAACGTTTGTTTTCTTGTGATTTCGTGTGAGTTCTTCAAGTGTGAAGAACTTGGTTTATTTTTATGCTTTTGTATATTATTTTGGCAGAGAAAATACATGATAAAGAATAAGAGAGATTGAGCGTGATAGTGGAGAGATAAACGTGAGAGAGTGAGAGTTGTAGGAGGCTTAGGAGTCTAGTTTTAGGACTTAGTCAATAGGGTTTTGTTTATTAATAAAAATCTGGTTTTTATTTTATTTTAAATCATCTAATGAATAATAATTATTAATTAATTACATTAATTCAATAGCTTAAATAAAAATTCACTTTAATTCATTGCTTCCACCTAGGTTCGAATCCGGGTGGAGCAAGATTTCACTTCAAGACCCCAATTTCGGCCCTCTCTCCCCAAATTGCCCTTCCACATTATTAATTAAATAATTAATAACGTATTTAGGGTAATTACGATACTACCCTTAGCTAGGAAAAAGACCATTTTACCCCTAGACCCTTCAAACCTAAGATTTCCCGTTTTTAAGTCCGATAAAGACTCCTTCGAGTAAATCTTCGTATTCGAGAGTCCTACATGGTTGGACCCAACCTTTTCAAGCTCAACGAACTCCCCAAGTTAGTTGGCTTGGCTGTAGCAAGGGTTTCGAGGTCTGGTTCTACGCGCATCAATCCGTGTGAACCCTGGTCTAATCATAGGCATTCTTGACACATTAAGCATTTCTTATCTTATCCATTTTTAGGGTTGTTACACGTCGATTGACCGACGGTCCATAGAGGGGGTCTTACACTGTCTGTCAGATTCAGATTTGTTGCCACCCCCGTTGCACCCTACACATACATAAATTCAAGCACAATACTTAACACAAGTTCTCTAGCAATATCCACATCATTTCATCATTCCTAGGGCTTTGATTATTTCTAATCCTAGATTCTAAGATGATAACAAACCCTAAGTCGGAAAACAACAAAACATCTAACCAAGATCATTTAGACACTAACACCCCCAACTCATTCACTTTCCATCATTCTAAGGGACTAGGGACCCAATTTTAACAAGTTAATCATGCAACTTCGTCCCTAAGTCAAGACCTACATACATGTTTCATCATTTTCGCATGCTTTTGAAATAGTAATCAGTGAGCGAATACGAGTACCATATATGTAGACTGTAGTGGAGTGAATGGGAGGATGAATTTTGCAAGACAACACCGAGCCCGCCTTCATACACCGACCGGAAAAATGAAAGAAAAGGATTGGAAGTTAGGAGAGAAGAGTTTGGGGACTGAGGGGATTTAGAGAAGATGGGAAATCAAAAATTTAGAGTGTAAGAATGGTGGAGTTAGTGGGGGAGTTTAAGGGGAAAATGGGGAGGGAAACGTTTTGGGAGAGAATTTGAAAAGGTGGGGAGTAACTGAAAGGTTTGAATTTATTATATAGCCGGCCGGGTCGGGTCGGGTCCTTGGATCTGGGGAACTTACGATTCCCCATCGATGGACCGTAAGTGAATCGACGGTCCATCGACTTCTCCATCGACTGTACCCTAACTTAGGCATAATTGAAAATCATACCTGGGATCCACGGATGCCATCGACGGTCCATTGATGAGACGACGGTCCGTCGGTTGGTCGGTAGATCAGTGCACCACACCAATTTCTGCAGATTTCTGGTGATTTGGTGCCAGCACATTTAGCACCCAATAAGCCATTCTTTTTGTGTTTTTCTGGATACTTTTTAGACACGGAGCCTAAACTACTCTCTAGCTTACAGACTTAAAAGAAATAAAAGAAAATTTACATAGGACAATAAGTAAAAATCAAAATAATGCGACTATTCCTACTAAGACAAGAAAAATATAGTGTTGGCTAGAGGATACATATTGGGTTGCCTCCCAATCAGCGCTTGATTTAATGTCGCGGCACGACCCAAGAAGTTTGATTACTCAGACTTCATCAAGATGGTATTCCTCAATCACTTCATTCGCATTCTCCGCATGCCCAAGGTATATTTTGATTATTTGCCCATTGACCTTGAACCGTGCACCCTCCTTGATCTCCAACTCAACCGCACCATGATGGAATACTTGAGTGATAAAGAATGGACCAGTCCATTTGGACTTGAGTTTGCCCGAAAACAAGCGCAACCTAGAGTTGAACAAGAGCACCAAATCCCCAACCGCAAATTCGCACTTTTAAATCTTTTGGTCATGGTACTTCTTCATCTTTTCTTTGTAGAGGGATGAACTTTCATACGCCTTTAAGAGAAACACATCAAGCTCATTCTGTGACAACCCGAAAATGACTATGCTTAGTAAGGCCTAAACGTACATAGAATGCCTAGGTTAGATAGGGTTCACACGGATTAATGTGCATGGAACAAGACCTCTGAACCTATGCACCAGCCAAGCCAACCAACTTGGGCACTATGAGTTTCTGGTCATGTCATTCGGTCTCACTAACGCACCAGCCGCATTTATGGACCTTATAAATAAGGTCTTCCGTGAGTACCTTGATTCCTTCATCATAGTATTCATAGATGACATTATCATATACTCTAAGTCTAAAGAAGCGCATGAGGTACATTTGAGAAAGACATTGCAAGTACTCAGGGAACATCAGCTATATGCAAAATTCAGCAAATGTGAATTCTGGTTGAGATCAGTAACCTTTCTTGGTCATGTTGTGACCGACCAAGGTGTAGAAGTCGATCCTAAAAAGGTTGAGGCAGTGCAGAAATGGCCGAGACCCCTTACTCCTATCGATATTCGCAGTTTTCTGGGTTTGGCCAATTACTATCGCAGGTTTTTGGAAGGCTTTTCCACATTGATGCTCCATTGACAGCCTTGACGAATAAGAAAGCGAAGTTTGAGTGGTCTAAAAATGTGAGAAGAGCTTCCAAGAGCTCAAAGACCGACTCACTTCAGCCCCGGTTCTCACATTGCCGAGGAGTGGTGCAGGATATGTGGTATATTGTAATGCTTCCCGAGTAGGTTTGGGATGTGTTCTTATGCAGGATGGCAAGGTGATTGCATATGCATCGAGACAGTTGAAAATCCATGAGAAGAACTATCCTACTCATGATCTTGAGTTAGCTGATGTGGTGTTTGCATTAAAACTTTGGAGACATTATTTATATGGTGTACATGTTGATGTATATACTGACCATAAAAGTCTTCAGTATGTTTTTACAAAGAGGGAGTTGAACCTTCGTCAGAGGAGATGGCTAGAACTGCTCAACGATTATGATATGAGTGTTTATTATCACCCGGGTAAGGCCAATGTAGTGGCTGATGTGTTGAATCAATTGAGCATGGGCAGCATGTCTCATATTGATGAAGAGAAGGAGCTGGTTAAAGAGGTACACCAATTAGCTAGATTGGGTGTACGGCTGGCAGATGCACCAAGTGGGGTGTTTCGGTTCACTCAAGTTCCGAATCCTCATTTGTTGTAGATGTTAAACCCAATTAGCATCTCGACCCAGTAATCATGGAGTTGAAGGACTCAGTATTGAGTAAGTTGAATGACTCATTTTCCCTAGGAGGGGATGGTGTACTCAGGTACAAAAACAGGTTATGTGTGCCTAATGTTGATAATTTGAGGTCTAATATTTTAGCAGAAGCTCATGGTTCCAGGTATTCCATTCATCCAGGTGCCACCAAGATGTAACATAACCTTAAAGAGGTCTATTGGTGGGAAGGCATGAAGAGATATATCTCTAAATTCGTGAAGGAGTGTCCGAATTGCCAACAGGTTAAGGCAGAACACCTTAAGCCTGGGTCTCACTCAGACGATTGAGATTCCAACATGGAAGTGGGAGGCTATTAATATGGATTTTGTGGTTGGTCTGCCAAATACTAGAAAAATACATGATTCTATTTGGGTTATTGTTGAAAGAATGACCAAGTCCGCTCACTTCATACCAGTGAAGTCTATTTACAAAGCTGAAGATTATGCCAAGATTTATATTGATGAGATAGTGAGATGGCATGGGATTCCTCTCTCTATAATCTAGGATAGGGGATCCCAATTTACTTCTCATTTTTGGAGATCTTTCCAAAAGGGCTTGGGCACACAGGTGAAGCTTAGTACTGCTTTTCATTCGCAAACGGATGGACAAGCAGAGCGTACCATCCAGAACCTTGAAGACATGCTGAGAGCATGTGTTATTGACTTCAAGGGGAGTTGGGTTGATCATTTGCCACTGATAGAGTTCTCTTACAATAACAGCTACCATTCTAGTATTGGGATGGCACCTTTTGAAGCACTATATGGTCGAAGATGTAGGTCTCCGGTTGGGTGGTTTGAGGTAGGAGAATCTGCAATCCTTGGTCCTGAGATCGTACATGAGTCTATGGAGAAGGTGAATATGATCAGAGATAGGTTGGCTACTGCTTACAGTCGTCAAAACTCCTATGCAGACAACAGAAAGAGAGCTCTAGAGTTTGAGTTAGGTTATCAGGTCTACTTGAAGATATCACCCATGAAAGGGGTGATGAGGTTTTGTAAAAATGGTAAGTTGAGTCCGAGGTATATAGGCCCTTATGAGGTCTTGCAGCGAGTAGGAAATGTTGCTTACGAATTGAAGTTACCTCAAGATTTGGCTTCTGTTCATCCAGTGTTTCACGTTTCAATGCTTAAGAAGTGTCTAGGCGATCCAACATCCATCCTTCCTGTTGAGTGGTTAGGAGTTGATGAGAGCATTTCTTATGAAGAGGTTACAATCGAAATTTTAGATCATCAAGTGAAGCGACTGGGGAACAAGGAGATTGCCACCGTGAAAGTTATATGGCGGAACCACCTTGTTGAGGGAGCAACGTGGGAGGCCGAGGCTGACATGCGATCTTGCTATCCTCATTTGTTCAGTTCTTAAGGTTAGATATTCTTTTCCTAAAGTCTGATTCATGTTTAAGAAACTCTAAGTGCTAAGTGTTGTAGTCAACTTGGTGTAATAGGTCACTAATCATATGTTTTGAAATAACACTATATGAGTTAAAACGAAGTTATGTTTGCCATCTATGTTGCTGTTTTTGTGTAGCATAGGCATGTTTTCTGTGTTGCATGAATTGTGTTGTGCATTAATTTAAGTGTGATTGAGAAGGAAATTCCTCAATCTCAAGATTGAATCCTTAGATAAGCTTGCATAATATGCACCACCCAAATAAATATGGATCAAATGTTCCCAAAAGAGAAGCGTTTAAGTATGATGAAGTAAATTTAGAAAATCACCCTCTTTGTTTAAATGATATGTAGTGTCATTCTGGGACGAATGTTCCTAAGGGGGGGGGGATAACGTGACAACCCAAAAATGACTATGCTAAGTAAGGCCTAAACGTACATAGAATGCTTAGGTTAGACCGGGTTCACACGGATTTATGCGCGTGGAACCAGACCTCTAAACCTATGCACCAGCCAAGCCAACCAACTTGGTGAGTTAGTTCAGTTAGGCAGGGTTGGTTCCAGCCATGTTGGGTACCCGAATACTAGGATTCACCCGGATGAGTCTTAACCGGACTTAGAGGGTTAGTCCTAGGTTTTAAGGGTTCTAGGGGTATAAAGGTAATTTTGGGTCTAGGGGAAGTATAGTAATTACCCTAGGATGATATTTAATTAATAAATAAGGTTATTAATTAGTCAAAATGGGTCAAATCTCAGTGGTCAAACCCGAGTTTGACCGGACCTCCACACTCGGGTTTGAGCCAAGTTGGAGGCATTAAGGGGCACGAATTAAATGATTAAAAATTACAGAAAATAAGGATGGGCATTATAATAACTTAATATATAATTATTATCTGATTTTTACCATTTAAATTGGGTTGAATAAGTCAACAACAATTTCCACAAAAGGGGCGCACGACTCCCACTAGGAGTGTGCTTCATGCCCACTCTTAATTCTTTATATTACTCCTAAAAACATTTTCAGCTTTACCTCACAATTCAAAAACAGAAAATAAACGTAAACTCACTGTTCTAAAAGTATTCTTGGCTGCATCCATAAAAAAAAACAAAAGGAAGAATTCGTACGCCTAAGTGTTTTAAGTAAAGAACTTCACTTGGGAACAAGAATCGAAGCTCGGAAGAAAGGTTTGTGTGTGGGTGGGGATGTGTGGTTGTGGCTGGTTGTCAAGGCTAAAAAGGTATGGGTTTTCTTCTCTCTTGGTCCCTTTTCCAATAGTCCCCTAAGGTTCAGTTTAAGTCCAATCGAAAAACTAAGGTTGTCCCCCATTGCATGCCCCTGTCATTAGATCCTATGAACGAATTGACGCATGCGTTGGTATGACTTCTGGAAGATGATTTTAGAAATGATTGTGATTGTGTGCAATGTGTGTTTCGGGTTGTTTATGATTTGTTATGTACGTCCGAATGTTGAATGTCATATGTGCACAAAACATGTTGTTCTACCATAATTGTATTGTTACGGTTCACTTGAAGAAAATGGTGAATCATTTGTTATGTAATGTTGTGTGTTTAACATGCAAAAAGAAATCGTGATGTTCATGAACAAGAAAGTTAAAGTAAAGTCCTTAATGAATTTGTTAAAAGTATATGTAAAACTATGAGTTAAACGCTAGGCTAAATGTAAGAAAGTGAATTAAAATTATATGTTAATTGAACATGGTTTCGGCTAGTCACTAGTATAAATAAAGAGAAATAGATGCTGCCATTTAGGGTGGATATCGAGACCTTAAGGTCCTAACACTAAGAGAAGAAGCCTTAAATTAAAAGAAAAGAAAATAGGGTGAGAGAGGGGATTCGAACCCGGCTCATTGAAAGAAGCCTTAAAAAAATAGTGTGAGAGAGGGGGGTTCGAACTCGGCTCCTTGGCTAGGGGTGTGAGATACGTAAATCTCACACCAAAATAAAATAATAAAAATTGTGGCCACTGGGATTCGATCCCAGATCCTCTTGGCCGAATAAATGAAGTCACCTAGCACTCTAAATAATTAAAAATAAAGTGCTACCCAAGGAATTCGAACATGGGTCCCCTTGACCGAAATTGTGAGACACATAAGTCTCACATATAATGAAATAAAATACAGCCACTAGGGATCGAACTTGGGTCCCTTGGCTGATGTGTAAAATGCATAAGTCTTACACAACATATACTTAGATTATCATGAAACAGTTAGCCAATTATGAGTAACCTGAAATGGGTAATACCATGAGTTAATGGTAAGATTAATAAATGAACATTCACGTAATGAGGTGACTAATTATATTATACTATGATGCTAATGAAAATAGTGACAACATAATAAGAGGCTAAGATGAATGGTGAGACAAGTCTCAACCAAGACTAAATAAAGGTCACCAAAAGTACTCACCTAAGAGTGTGTTGAATATTAATAGACAAGTCTCAATCACATTATATATATGTAAGTGTAAGGACAATTCACACTTAATACGTAAAGAAGAGATGAGAAATCATCTAATGAGTTATGAGTACCTCATGCTAAAAGCAAGCTTCGATGATGTATGAGTTGAATGTAAATAGGAACTTTAACTAAGCACTGATATACTAGTTATTAGTGGTGATGCCTTCTTTCAGGAAGGGCGGAGGTTAACATAATTCTCATGAAGATGAGACTGTCCACCAAGGTGGGTATGGGTCTCCTTAAATCTCCTAGTCTTTGAACTATGTTGCCAACATAGGGAACTAGATTGGTTCGAACCCATAAAGCTAGCATGTTTTGGGTTCACTTTGGCCAGTGACTCCACCTCTTTTCGGCGTGGGGAAGACAACGGGTTGGAAGTTCCTCAAAGTATTAAGGACAATGAAATGAATGAAACCAAACGTGTTTGTGCAAGACAATCAAGAGGTGAAACCGGATTCAAGTAAAGACATTAGGTCATTCTTGGTCATTGCACTTCATGATCCCGATGAGAGTCTTAAACTTCATCCTAGGTATAGATGGTGTTCACATCAGCCTATGAATGAATGAAATGAATAATGTGAAGTACAAATGAACGAATGAAGCAGGCTCTGTGTTTGCTAAAGGAGACCCTCAGGTTGAGATCCCATATGTTGGGCCCTCACTTGAAATGTCTTAATGCTACATCCATGATTCCAAGGTCTCATGGATATGAAATGTATACTGTATATAACATGAAATGTATATTATGTGAACCTATGTGTGTATGATGTGTGACATATTCATGGTATGACCTTCCTATTATGAAATAGTCAAAGTCAAGAGTCTTGACCTTCTAAGAAAGCATGTTGATTAGGAAGAGCCATTCTTGTTCATGCATTACCGTTATGTGTTGTTCCATGTACACATTACTTAGTACAAGTGTGTACTAATTCCATACAATATTACTATTTTAGGTGCAGGCTCAGGTGGACGTTGAAGGTATCATTGCAGTTGTTCGGACTCAGAGATTTCATCCGGACTTGGCAGGTCCTCATGCATTCGGGGATGCCTGTCTTTATATTTCTTGCTTAGTAGTAGGTTTGAACTATTGGGGTATGTTCCACTAGTGTTTTTTTCCTATTTTATTCAGACGCTTGTAATGATGCCGTTTTGGCAAGTATTACTTATGACATGAGATTCCATTTCTTTTAAGTTGCATGATACTATAATTAGATGGTTGATGTATGAGCAATGAACTTCCTTACAAATATGTGTTTATATGAAGTCTATGTATACTTCAACTATAAATAAAAAGTTTTAAATTTTCCACTAAAATTAACCGTATGAATGTGATGAATGCAAGAAGAGGCTTCTCTGCGACCTATGAGAGGTCAACGACGGCGGTTGCGATTCGGATTCTAGAATCCGGGTCATGACACATTCAACCCATTTAATCTCTGTCCAGCAGATTCATTCCAATCCATCTTTAGTTTCTTCATCGCCCACATGGCCTTGTGCTCTAACTCAACCGGTAAGTGACAAGCTTTCCCATATACAAGTTGGTAGAGAGACATCCCTGTGGGATTCTTGTATGTTGTCCAGTAGGCCCAAAGAGTATCATCAATCCTCCTTGACCAATCCGTTTTAATAGCGTTCACCATTTTCGCCAGAATTTGCTTGATTTCTCTGTTTGACACCTCGACTTGCCCACTAGTCTGAGGATGGTAAGGAGTAGCTACATTGTGGCGAACCCCATATTTCTCCAATAGACTTTTGAACAACTTATTGCAAAAATGGGATACTTCATCACTAATAATTGCCCTAGGGGTGCCAAATCTGGAGAATATGTTCTTTTTCAAGAACTTGGTGACACTCTTCCCTTCATTATTTGCAAATGCTATGGTACCCACTTTGACAATAATCAACCGCTACAAGAATGTACTTCATCCCATGAGAACTCACAAAAGGGCCCATAAAGTCAATGTCTCATACATCAAACAACTCAATGACAATAATGGGATTTAAAGGGAGCTCTTGCCTTCTAAAAACACCTCCATCTTTTTGGCACCTATCACATGCCTTGACAAACTCGTGAGCATCTTAGTGGATGGTTGGCCAATAGTAGCCATATTGGAAAATTTTATGGGCAGTCCAGATACCACTATGATGCCCACCCACAGCCGAGGAGTGGCATACCTCCAAAACAATCATCATCCCAACTTTCGGCACACAACGACGAATAAGACCATCAGCACAACTCCTATATAAATAAGGCTCATCCCAAAAGAAGTTTTTCACATCATGCATGAACTTTTTCCTTTTATAGAAGGATTAGTCCGATAGGACTATATCACTAGCCAAATAATTCGCAAAATCAGCGAACCATGGAATCAAGTCATGAGAAGCGGCCAAAACATGCGCATCAGGGAAAGTATCATCAATTTAAGCCTTTTCACCCAATTCTTGCATAGCTTCATCCTCTAATCTTGACAAGTGATCGGCAACTTGATTTTCGGTCCCTTTTATATCTTTCACTTCAAAGTCAAATTCTTGCAACAGTAATACCCACCTAATCAACCTTGGCTTCGCATCCTTCTTTTCCATCAAATATCTCAAAGCAGAATGATCAGTATGCACTATGACTCTCGTGGCAAGCAAATAGGATCAAAATTTCTCGAACGCAAAAACAACTGCAAGGAGCTCTTGCTCAGTCACGGCGCTCTTGCTCAGTCACAGTATAGTTCTTTTGAGCTTCATTAAGGCCCTTACTAGCGTAATAAATGGGGTGAAGGATTTTATCCCTTCTTTGGCCCATAACTAAACCAAGAGCAACCCCACTAGCATCACACATCACCTCAAATGGTTTGCTCCAATCCGGGGAAATAATAATGGGCGCAGACACCAACTTCTCCTTCAACTCTCCAAATTCCTTCAAACAGGATTCATAAAAATAAACTTTACACTCTTTCTCAAGTAATTGAACAGAGGATGTGTATATTTTGAAAAATCCTTGATGAACCTCCGGTAGAAGCCCGCATGCCCAAGAAAACTCCTCACACCTTTTATAGAGATGGGTGGAAGAAGTCTCTCTATCACATCAACTTTTGCTCGATAAACCTCTATGCCCTTCTCTGATATGCGATGACCTAATACAATACCCTCTTTCACCATGAAGTGACATTTCTCCCAATTAAGCACAAGGTTGCAATCTTCACACCTTTGAGAACTTCGGCCAAGTGACTCAAACAACGCTGAAATGAGCCGCCAACCACTGAAAAATCATCCATAAACACCTCAATAGTGTCTTCCACCATATCGGAGAATATCGACATCATACATCTCTGAAAAGTAGTCGGTGCATTACACAACCCGAAGGGCATCCTCTTGAATGCGAAAGTCCCATAAGGACAAGTAAAGGTTATTTTCTCTTGATCTTCCTGTGCAATAGAGATTTGGTTAAAACCCGAATAACCATCAAGTAAAAAATACCACCCCTTTCCTTCAAGCCTATCCAACATTTGATGCATGAAGGGCATAGGAAAATGGTCTTTCTCAGTCCATGCATTCAATTTCCGGTAGTCTATGCACACTCACAATCTGGTCACCGGCCTCATTGGAACAAGCTAATTTTTCTCATTAGGGACCACAGTCATTCCCTCTTTCTTAGGCACACACTGAACTGGGCATACCCAACTACTATCAGCGATAGAATATATGACTCCGATATCCAACCACTTAATAATCTCATTCTTCACTACCTCTTGCATAGGTGGATTTAAACGTCTCTGGTGCTCAATACTTGGCTTTTGATCGGGCATGAGTTGGATTTTGTGTGAACAAATACCGAGAGGGATCCCAATAATATCTGCAATAGTCCACCTAATGGCTCTCTTGAACCTCTTCAACACTTCCACAAAACACTTTATTTGATGCGCATTCAAATCTGACAGAATAATTACCGGCAAAGTGTCACCTTTTCCCAAGAAAACATAGTTCAGATGAGGTGGTAGAGCCTTAATACCCAATTTAGGGGCCTCCTTAATAGATGGTCTCGTGGGTGGAGACTCGTGATGCTTCATATCTAACTCCAACTTCTTTGGTTTAAACCGAATATCACCTCGATCAAGTGCCGCAACCAATGACACATACTCTTCAATACCATCATTCTCAAAATTCATAATCACTGCTGCTAGTGCCTCAACACCAAGACGCTCTTCTATTTGTACCTCCGACGAGCTCTTAACTCTGTAGGATATCGCATATACCTACTGGATCTCACCACTATGACTCATGGACCTACAAATGTTGAAAGTTGCTTCTCCATTCTTCAACCAAAACTTCATCTTCCCTTTCTCCATGTCAACCAAGGCGTGACCGGTAGCAAGGAATGGCCTCCCAAGAATAATAGGCACCTCAAAATCTATCTCACAGTCAAGAATCACAAAATCATACGGAAATATGAATGACTCCACCTTCACTAAAATATCGTGGAGTATCCCAATAGGCCTCTTCACTGTTCGATCGGCCATCAGTAACCGCATTGCAGTGGGCTTTGGGTCAACCAAACCCAACTTCTTGTAAATGGAGAGAGGCATGAGATTCATGCTTGCCCCAAGATCGCATAATGCTTTAGCAAAGTGTAATAACCCAATTGTATATGGAATAGTGAAAGCACCCATATCTTCTTTCTTTTGCACAAGAGACCTTGTAGCAATAGCACTACAATGTTGCATCCGATCATCATCCTCAAAACTAACCGATCTCTTCTTAGTGACCATATCTTTCATTAACTTGGCATAACCGAGCATTTGTTCAAGAGATTCTATCAAAGGAACATTGATGGAAAGCTGTTTCAACATATTAATAAAATTCCGATATTTGCCATCCTCGGTCTTTTTCACCAACCTTTGTGGGAATGGTGGTGGTGGTCTTCGAATGGGAGTCACCTTTTGGGGCATCTCTAATTCTTTAACCGTTTCATTTACTAACTCACCACTAGCTTCTACTACCTCATCTTCTACACCAGACGGCAAAGGTGGATCAATGGTTTGCTTACCACCTCGAGTAGTGACTGCCATATAATGTCCATCATTTTTTGGATTTTGAATAGTATTGCTAGGAAGAGTACCCAGTTGATATGGGTTCATAGTAGAAGACAATTGAGCCATTTGTAACTCAAGTTGCTTGATTGAGATTGCATGTGCATCCACCTTTTGCCCAATATTTGCTAAATCACCTCTCAACTCTTTGGCGTGCTCATCACTAGCATCAAACCTCATCATCATCTTCTGCAACATATCCTCAACTCGCGCCATACAACCTCCACCATCTCTAAGAGCAACTTCCTAATTTTGAGGTGGAACATAGGGCACATTCCGATCGTTTTTGTTACCATACTTAGCCCGGTTGAAGTTGTTATCGTGATTATAGTTACCATCTCGAACATAGTGACCCTCTCGGTTGTAATTACCATAGTTCCTACCTTGATTTCCTTGACCTTGGCGCCAATTCGCCTGATTGGAGCCTTGGGAATTCGGCCAAAAACCACCCGTTTGCTCATTCACTGCGTAAGAATTTTCCTCATAGTAGTAGTCATCAACCGACAGTGGTGGTTTAGCCAAATAGTTCACCGCATTTACTTTTTCCGCACCTCTGGTGACAAGTTTCAACACTAACCCAAGCTCAGTTCTCATTTGAGCCATCTCTTCACGAATCTCATCTGCGGCTGGGTTGTGTGTACATTGCAGCGCAAAAGTGTTTCTCCCAGTATCCGACTTCCTAGTGCTCCAAGCTTTATTATTTCGGGAGATTTTCTCTAACTTCTCAGCGATCTCCGCATAAGTACATTCACCATATGAACCACCCCCAATAGTATCAAGTACCGCCTTATTTTTATCATCTTTCCCCCTATAGAAATAGTCTTTCAACGATTCATTGTCAATACAGTGGTTTGGGACACTTCTCAAGAAGATAACCAAAAAGATGCACCTATAGTGAGCTATATTCTTAACATTACGGTGAACCCTTTTTAAGACGTTACAGTAAGTTTAAAAGCTTTACATTGAACTAAAGACTCCAACAATGGTGAACTTCCAAAGTATTGCAAATGAGGAAATGGGTCCATTTCCGTAGGAATTTCCCTACCTAAGGATAACCCAAGATTCTCTAAGGTAAGACATGAAGAAAACGTCAACACACTTCCTTCAATGCACACCCAAGCGATTCTCAAGACTACCCCGTTCGGCTTACTCGCCTCGGGAGAATGAATCATCACTCAAAGACAAGACCTTAAAATGAAACCCAAAAAAAAAACCAAAGGCTTCCCTTTCGGAATGCGTACTTAGTGTAATGAGTAGGATGGCGTCCCATACCACCACCTACCCTAAGTAGTACATTATTTTAGAAGGTTTGGAACCAAGTCTTCCCTTTCGGAAGGTCCTACTTAGTGCAATTGATAGGTAGTGTCCCATACCACCACCTACCCTAAGTAGCACGTTCTTTTAGAAGACTTAGTTCAAGCAATCACATAGGTATTACATTAATTAGACAACTTATCATTTTCATTACTTTGTGGGGGTTTATCTTACCGACAAAGACCATGAGAGCTAGGCATGAAATCTCGATATTAACCCCTGTCGGATAAGGGATCCACATTTGCCTAGAGTAAGGTCATACTTCTTAGCTCTTACATGGCTTTTCCAATAGCTATACCCATGCGGGCATATAGTTAAGGGATAGGGAGATCGCTACTAAGTAACTCATTCTCTACTAACGAGGAGTACTCATGTCAAGAGGTATAAGGCAATACGACATCTCGACTCACGAAGTGTATTCCACCTCTTCGTCCTATCCTCTCAGTGCTAGGCATAACTCCCCATGGATTCTCACATTATAGACTATAAGTTCAAGGATAACTAGTGAATGCCACATCTCAATTGACGAAGTGCATTCATCCTCCGACCTATCTAGGAAAGCTTATTAGGAATAGGGAGGTTGCTACTAGACACTTCATCTCAACTCACGAAGAGTGTCCACCCCAAGACTCCCCTTCTTACTAAACTTAGCTTCATTCATTTACTTAAAGTGTGTGTGTGTGTGTACATGTGAGCAGACCTTGCATATAGACATCATTTCATATACATCACTTCTAAACATGCTTTACACTTCCATCTATTCAACTTACACACTTTACATACTTCACTTAGTCACATTCTTTAATTATACCAAAATCTAGGTCAAACATACCATTTAAACATCACAATCACAAAACAAGACCCATTTACAATTTCTATTAATTCTACAATTTAGACCTTCAAGATCACATTTTCAATACATAATAAACATCACCAATTAATCAAATAAGCACCGCCACCAAGAAGGTGGACCATACCACTCAAGATCAATTATCATAAGAACAATACAATATAAGCAACTCTTCAGTTTACTAAGCCATAACAACCTATAAACACTTTATCATTAATTCATCATAATAAGGACCTTATGTCAGTAGCTAAACCATCATTACAACACAATAAGACAAAAGTTCATTTTATACATAAACATGCTCATTAGACCAATTTCATAAACATCAACTTGAAAGGAAACCTTAACATGATTTCATCAAGGTTTTAAATTATAATCACCAACTAACTTTAATAACATCATTAATTAGTTAATAGAAACATTTTCATGCAAGACCCATATTGGGTTGAAGATAATAGAAGTTAGGGTTGAGAACCCCTTTTTGAAATTCATTAGAAATAGCTTCTTGAATGAAAAGGTATTCAAGAATGGATACCATACCTCAATAAGAAAGAAAAAACCAAGAGTTTTTGATGAAGATACACGTCCAACCAGCCCTCTTTCCTTCCTTGACCGCTAGCTTTCAATGGAGTCTTGAGAGAGTTTGTCTTTAGAGAGAGAGTTTAAATTTTGACGTGAGGGGTCTTCTCTAGGTCTAGGGCTTAAAACTAACTTAATATAACTTAAAAACACTAAAAATATTTACCTAGGGTTATAAAAGTCTTGGGGTGAATTTACACAAAACATCCCAAGTAGGCAGCAAGCTCTAGCATCTTTTTGAAGGAGCCAATCGACGACCCAAGCTACTGGGCTCAATGTGTTGACGGCCCGTCCTGCTGAGCGTTGATGGCTTCAGAGACTGCACCATGGGGGGATAGACTTCCCAGTAGATATGGTACTATGCCCCCTAATCGACGGGGCGTCAATGGGCCTACACCCACTAGACTGCTCCGTCGTTTGGGCACTATTCTTGGCAGTTTGGTGCTAAGTCTTGGGCCCTTCATCTAGGGCCCCTTGTGGGTCATAGGTGGGGTCGTGCACGGACATTAAACCCCTAAACTAATTCATCAAAGTATTAGTAACATATCATGCAATTTTCAAGCAATACCAACACGTAAAACTCATCCAAACACAACAATACACACTAGTACATTCTAGGGCACACCTTCTGAACGTCATGGACGTTTTTGGTCGACTGACCTCCAAACTCAACCAAAATTCACACACACCTTAGGAATACTAAACTAACTCATTTTAACACAAAATTCACTCAATCAACATGTACGAAGCTCTAGTTTACCTTAATTCATTTTAGGGTGTTACATTCTCCCCCACTTGGGATAACATTCGTCCTCGAATGACACTTAAACATCAAGAACAATCAAGCATCACATAACACAACACAATCATGATTTAACATAAAAATAAAAGCATCAACTAACAAGGAACGTCATTTCACATTTTTTTACACTTAGCAACATAGGCAAATTCTACCAACTTAACAAGTTTCAAAATTCATTCTTAACCTTCTTTTATGGAGGAACTACCTTTTCCAACATTAAACATGCTCATAAACAACACTTTTTCACCCATTGAAACTTCAATTCAAGACAAAATAAATTTTCTCAAAAATCACAATTTTGACAGTGAGCATCACTATAGCACTGCCCAACATTCTTCAAAATTTTGAAAATTCATTCTTTGAGCAATTCATCAGGATTACATGATCATATGAACTATAAAACGACATAAACTCACTTAATAACATAAAAAAAGGGTTAAGACTTACCAAAATCATCAAAACCAAAATATTTATCCTTCCTAGCCCCCATCCCATAGGAAGGGTTCTTCTTGGGAGCATTAGGATCTTAGGAAGCTTGATTGACATCTTTTCCCCTTTCTTTGAGATAAGGGCATTCCCTCATCTTGTGGCCTTTTCTACCACAACTAAAACAACCATCCGTTCCGGCAAGACACTTACCCGAATGTTGCTTATCACAAGTAGGACATCTAGCCCTTTCAAAAGTATGACCACCACCTTGAGAATGTTGGTTTGGATCCCTATCCTTTTTTCCCATGGAATAATCTTGGAGATAAAACCTCTTCCTAGGCTTTTGGTGACTAGAATCATCCGACCTAGGCCTTTTACCCTCTTGCCGTATCTCCCTAATTTTGGACTCCTCAATTTGTTGTGCATAAACCATGAGCCTAGAGATATACATGTTATTAAGAAGCATTGCCGTACGATACTCTTTTTACACCAAGCTAGACACTCCCATCACAAATCTGTTCATCCTAGCCCTAGGGTTGGCTACCATAGTCGGGGCATACTTAGAGAGTTGGGTAAATTTGAGAGAGTATTCTTGCACACTCATTCCCCCTTGATGAAGATTCATGAAGTCAACCATTTTCTTGTCCCTCCACTCTAGGGGAAAGAACCTATATAGGAAAGCCTCTTTGAATTCCTCCCAATCAACCAAACCTCTTTCTTAGGGTCTCTCACCTCTCCATTGCTCATACCACACTTGAGCAACATCCTTAAGTTGGTAAGCGGCCAATTCAGCTTTCTCCCTAGAGGTCACACCCATAGCCTCTACCACTTTGAAAACCTCATCTATGAAGCCTTGTGGATCTTCATACACCTTAGTTCCATGAAATGTTGGAGGGTTCATCCTCATTAAATCACGAATCCTAGAAGCGGTTGTTCTAGCATTTGGTTGGGGCTTATCTCCTTGATTAGCTTGGGCAACAAAATGATTGTTGACATCATGAGCTTGGGCCGCCATGAGTAGGGTCAAGTTCATTAGGGCTTCCCTCAACTCTGCATTAGTCATATCACCCTCAACAAAAGGAGCTTGAGGTATAGGAGGCACTTGAGGTCCTTGAGATTCCAGAGGCACTTGAGGTTCTTGAAGGGGAACCTCCACATTCTCTTCCTCCTCTAGGCCGACAATAGGAACTTGTTCACGGAAAGGGATCCTCTCATTAGCTACACAACCCTCCTCCCTTCTAGTGGTCGATCTCCTCGTATTCATGTCCTAAAAACACAAAGAGAAGAGGTTGAGAAACGACACCTTATAAACTCAAAAGGCACGATATTAGAATATAGAAGAAAGTGAAACTTCTATCATCCTATAGCCTCTTGTCCATGGATGTGTCGCGACTCACCCCAATGACAAAGATACTACTATATGTGGCTTGTGAGACTTTTAGACCTTAAACTATTTTCCCAAGACCTTATGCTCTGATACACAGACTTTCATGACCCGAAAGTACCCCTAGAAGTTAGGGCTAACTCTCGAATCGTGGCCGGGCGTACTTGACCCTTTGATGTCTCGTACAAGCACTTCAACTCTCGTTCATAACATAAAGCATGAAAAGTAGTGCGGAATTAATACTTTTCACGATAATAATAATAAAATAAATCTTTTCATAAATACTAGGAAATCTTATCGTCATAAGCCAACTTAAATACACAACTTAGAATCTTAGGGACATGGCCCTTTACAATAAAAGAAAATACAAATTAAGTCTTAATAATGAAACTAAGAAACATAAATTATGTCCTCAAATATATGAGGAGATACCAAATATAGAGAGATAGGATTCCCAAGCTTCAACTTCGATCTTCCAAAAGTTTCCAACCTATACTTATAAGATATATAAAAGAATGAGGTTAGTACAACAATGTACTAAGTATGACATATGCAAAAACATGTAAAAAGGGACATTTTAGAAAAAATAAGCCTTCATGCCAATTTAATAAAACATTCATGAACTTAGGAACAAAATAACATAAGAAGAATCATCTAACACTTAGAGAAGAATTTCCATAATTTTGACTTAAAGGTACACTTAACATTAAAGATACTCAACTTCAGAGTGAACCGACTCAAGTATACAATTTAACATAAGTACTCTCCTCCAATAGGACTCTTAGGTCACACTAAGTGCAATGTGAGAGTAGCATACCATACTACCACTCCCACTAGCGCTCCTAATGGATTCCCAAGGATTTGAGCACGTTACAAGAAGATAACAAAAAATATGCACCTATAGTGAGCTATATTCCTAACATTACAGTGAACCCTTTTTAAGACGTTATAGTAAGTTTAAAAGCTTTACATTGAACTAAAGACTCCAACGATGATGAACTTCCAAAGTATTGCAAATGAGGAAATGAGTCCATTTCCATAGGAGTTTCCTTCCCTAAGGATAATACCAAGATTCTCTAAGATAAGACATGTAGGAAACATCTAAAAACTTCCTTCGATGCACACCCAAGTGATCCTCAAGACTACCCCATTCGGCTTACTCGCCTCGGGAGAATGAATCATCACTCAAACACAAGACCTTAGAAGAAAACCCAACAAAACACCAAAGGCTTCCCTTTCGGAAATGCCTACTTAGTGCAATAAGTAGGATGGCGTCCCATACCACCACCTACCCTAAGTAGTACATTCTTTTAGAAAGTTTTGCACCAAGTCTTCCCTTTCGTAAGGTCCTACTTAATGCAATGGATAGGTAGCGTCCCATACCACCACATACCCTAAGTAGCACATTTTTTTAGAAGACTTAGTTCAAGCAAATAACATAGGTATTACATTAGTTAGACAACTTATCATTTTCATTACTTTTGTGGACAAAGACCATGAGAGCTAGGCATGGAATCCCGATATTAACCCCTATCGGATAAGGGATCCTCACTTGCCTAGAGTGATGTCATAATTCTTAGCTTTTACATGGCTTTTCCAATAGCTATACCTATGCGGGCACATAGTTAAGGGATAGGGATATTGCTACTAAGTAACTCATTCTCTACTAACGAGGAGTACTCATCTAAAGAGGTATAATGGAATACGACATCTCGACTCACGAAGTGTATTCCACCTCTTCTTACTATCCTCTCGGTTCTAGGCATAACTCCCCACGGATTATCACATTATAGACTATAGGTTAAGGATAACTAGCAAATGCCACATCTCAACTGAAGAAGTGCATTCATCCTCCGACCTATCTAGGAAAGCTCATTAGGAATAGTGAGGTTACTACTAGAAACTTCATCTCAACTCATGAAGAGTGTCCACCCCAAGACTGCCCTTCTTACTAAACTTAGCTTCATTCATTTATTAAAGTGTGTGTGTGTACATATGAGCACACCTTGAATATAGACATAATTTCATATACATCACTTCTAAACATGCTTTAGACTTCCATCTATTAAACTTACACACTTTACATACTTCACTTAGTCACATTCTTCAATTAGACCAAAATCTAGGTCAAATATACCATTTAAGCTTCACAATCACAAAACAAGACCCATTTAAAATTTCTATTAATTCTACAATTTATACCTTCAAGATCACATTCTCAATACATAATAAACATCACCAATTAATCAAATAAGCACCGCCACCAAGAAGGTGGACCATACCACTCAAGATCAATAATCATAAGAATAATACAATATAAGCAACTCTTCAATTTACTAAGCCATAACAACCTATAAACATTTTATCATCAATTCATCATAATAAGGCCCATAGGGCAGTAGCTAGACCATCATTACAACACAATAAGACCAAAGTTCATTTTATACATAAACATGCTCATTTTACCCATTCCATAAACCACAACTTGAAAGGAAACTTTAACATGATTTCATCTAGGTTTTTACTATTAGAATCACCAACTAACATTAATAACATCATTGATTAGTTAATAGAAACATTTTCATGCAAGACCCATATTGGGTTGAAGATAATAGAAGTTAGGGTTGAAAACCCTTATTGAATTCATTAGAATGGCTTCTTGAATGAAAGGGTATTCAAGAATGAATACCATATCTCAATAAGCAAGCAAAACCCAAGAGTTTTTTATTAAGAGAGACGTCCAACCAGCTCTCTTTCCTTCCTTGACCTCTAGCTTTCAATGGAGTCTTGAGAGAGTTTGTCTTTAGAGAGAGAGTTTGAATTTTGAGGTGAGGGGTCTTGTCTAGGTCTATGGCTTAAAACTAACTTAATATAACGTAAAAACACTAAAAATATTGGCCTAGGGTTATAAAAGACTTGGGGTGAATTTACATAAAACAAGTATAGATTATGTATGTATGTTGTATAGGTTGTTTCAATTTGATTAATTGAGTAATGAATACTCTTAGATCTATTGAATGTTAAGCTTATTGACTTGATATGAACTTAATGCTTAAAGATTCTAGTGTAGATTTCTATGGGCTTTCTAATGATGTAAGGATTGTATTCAATTGATATCTAATTGGTATTAGATTGATAAATCTATATTGAATTGACTTAGATTCATTGAGTATTATGATTTATGTATTGAATTGATGTTCATGTCCATGGTTAAGGGCCCTATGATATTGAATTGGATGATTTAGCTTTGGATTGAAGTGGTGAGATCAAGTGGGTGGTATGCTTCCCTAACTATTTTATTATTATGTATAGCTATTGTAATTTAGCTCTTGAATTATGTGTGATCGGTATGGTCCACTTATGGTGGTTGTGTTATGTGAATTGATGTGGCCTTGTCGGCGTTATTTTAAGTATATTGATGATCATGGACTTGTCGGCACTACTTGTAGTAATATGTTGATTTGTGTAGTTGATTATGTTAAGTATGATCATATCTACCTATATGTGAAGTAATGTGAAAGTATGTGTTCTCTTATTGATGTTATTAGGTGATCATGTTATACTATGACTATGTGTTTATATGTGTAGTCTTAGAGTTGCTACATGGTTGTTCCTAACTTGGATATATGAGTTTATAATTGTTATGTTGATGATGATATAGTAATAAATAGGTTGACATAATATTGATAAGGGTCATTCCTAAGTGTCTAAAGAATGTTATGCTATATGTGCTAAAGTGATGTAATGGTGTGTCTTGTTTAGGTAGACTTGTGTCCCTTATTAGATGCATGTATGAATATGAATATGTGATGTCTTGACTTTGGAAGCTAAAGCGTCTTAGTCTTGAATGTATGAATAATAGGTGAGACCTTGAATGAAGAAAGAGGGTCCTTTATGTGAAACCTTGAACCTAGTGGTAAGGTTTGAAACTTGAAGTTGAATAAAGTCGTAATGGTATCCTTCATGTAATGAATGATGGACTTAAGGTTGATTGGCTGGAACGGCATCATATCAATCCTTAGGAAAGTCATGATGAGCTTCTTGTCGCTATAGTGAGGTAGCCCTAGTGGACCTTTCTTTGGTGGGGTAAATGTAATTAGGTTATGAACTTGATACAGAACCCCTTTGTATGAACCTTAATGTGAATTTAAGCTATGATATCTAAGGCTAGCACCGAGTGAGTATGGTAAAGGAAGTAACTCTAGTGAAGCACAAGACTAGAGTACAAAGTAAGCCCTTCATATTTCTTAACCATGTGCCTACATGGGATGTGTCCATGTTCTACCATTGGCAAGTAGAACAACCTCATCGGAGTAGGATAGAACTCCGGATACCATGCTTTGCTATCATGGTCTATGTCGGTTAATGTATATTCTCATCTTATGGGATACTTACTAGCATTAGAGAAGTTCTTTGAAGTTTAGGTGGTGGTATGGGACGCTATCTAGACATTGCACAATAGGCTTTGAAGGTGTTAGTTGGAGTCCCTAGGTCTTCTGCAAGACCATTACTTGAATGTCCTTATGTGATGAATGTCACTTAAATGAACTAAGGAATGTAATGACTTAAGTTAAGGAAGTATGTTAAATGAATACGTACTTATCTAGAGTAGTTAAGGGTTGTCTAGTTAAGGTATGAAGGGGGCATAGGGATGGTTACTTCATCTCTTACTTTTATAAGTCTTAGTAATGATTCTAGTTAAGGAAATGTGATTGATTATGTGGACATGATCGTAACCTATGTAAGTCTTAAGGATTACTTAGGTAATATTGAAGAGGTCAATTATAGACATTCTGTTCTTGAGTTACTTGAGTAGGTCTTTGAATAACCTTTGAAAGGAGAATGTCATGTTTGATGTATGTCATGGTATTAAATGAAAATGATTCTATATTAGGTAATCTTAGGATCCCTTGTGTGTGTGTGGAAGGGTTTTTATGGGCGGTCGCTCCACACTTACCCAAGTGAACCTTGGAATCACCTTTGGTAGGAGGATCGCATGTTCATGTGTTTCATGTATTGTTAGTGTGTATGTGTCTGATTTTAAGTAGTCTTAAGGATTGTTTAGGCATGCTTTTAGAGGGTGTATGGGAGGTCTATCTTTGTGTTACTTAAGTGAGTCTTAGCATATCTTTTAGTGGGTTGAATACATGCTATAAGATGTCAAATGTGAAGGCTGAGCACTTCACTGTAACAGTGAAGAAATGTCACTGTACAGTGAAGTGGTTCCCTAGAAGGTGAACTTTAAAATATGAATAATTGCTTAGATGATTTCTTATGTATTTCTAAGTTGATAAGTGTTGTTCTTATGCTTAGAGTATGGTGTTTTAATCAAAATTCATGAAAAACATGTTATTGACTAAATGTCCCCTTTTCATGGTTTTTGCATAGCTTCCATACTTAGTACATCTAATGTGCAAACCCCTTATTTTCCCTTTTTGACTAAAGTGTAGGGAATTGGAATTATTGATATACCATGGAGTAAGGATAGGTTTCTAAGGGTTGAAGATGAAGTATTGGTGAGTCCTCATCGATTCGAGAACAATATCCACATGTTCGTTTATGTCTTAAGTCTTTATTAGACGTCTTGTATGGGCTTATTCCCAAGTGTTGTATACTCTAAAGTTTAGATGGTTCAATGGTATGTTGTAAAGGTTTAATATTTTAATGAATGTTTTCCGCTTGCGTATTGTTTATAGAAAGAGTTCTTCGTGTGTGAAAAAAGTTTTAAATTCTTACTCATTTTAGAATGTTTATTATGCAATGAATGATACGAGAGGCTTAGATGAGACGTGTGAAGAACTCAAGGATACTCTAACTTCTAGGGTGTACTTGAAGGTCGTGACACCAAACTTACGGCAGAACAAATTTTTGGGTGAGTACACATCATAGCATACATTAAACTGCCGACATCACTAGAATAAGGAATTCCTGAGATGTCTTCCTTTTCTTTTTCAGTCTTAGGACACATTTCAAGGATTAAAGCTTCACCCCTTGCTACAGGAGTATCCATGGATCTTTCAACTATTCATTGGAAAATGTTCCAATATATTCTTTATATAAGTTTCTTTAGATAAACTCAAAAATGTCTTGGAATTATATCTTTGGATATTAACACCCAATATATAGTCTTCTTTACCCATGTATTTCATATCAAATGATTCTGAAAGACATGAATTGACAGTTTTTACATACTCCAAATTTTTTTGAGCTAATAAAATATCATTAACTTGAAGAGAAAGAATTATAAATTTCCCATTGGACTTATTCACATAGATGCAATGGTCTTCATCGATCATGGTGAAATCAAATGACATCTGTCACACCCAGATCCTAGACCCCGAATGAGACCGGCGTCATTAGCCTCTCAGAGGTCGCAGACAAGCCTCTTCTTAGCTTTCATCACAATCATACAGTTAAATTTTGTGGAAAATTTAAAACTTTTTATATACTAATGAAGTATACTTAGACTTCATACTTAATATTCATATAGACATACGATATTTTAAAACTGTCTCACATATATAGAAACCATCTAAGAGTGCAAATCTGTACTTAGCCAATAATAGTCAATATGTCATATAGGCCTTAATACAAAAGAATCTTAAAGAACATAATGGAAATAACATATTCTAAAAACTACTAAGTCTTCATAAGGCTGGAATATAAATGATATCGTCCCAAACATGAGGACCTATCAAGACATGGAGAAAGAGTTCCAATCTTCTTCGACTCGACCTGCTTAACTTCAATGACGAAACCTACAGTTGTAGTAATATAAAATAATGGGGTTAGTACTCCACATGTACTAAGTATGGGTATATGCACAAAACACATCGGGACATGCATGAAAAAGAATCATTTATCATATCTTTAGAAAACATTCTAAGTCATAAGAAAATCTTCAATGCACATACCATATAACACATACAAGTTAACGATTCCATCACTTAAAGCATCATCATAATCAATGACATATTCTCATAGAGTCATGTTTAACAATTCATATTCAATAGATCATATAAACATAATATATAAAACAATTACCAATGCCCTCATCCCCAACATACAAGTGCAATGGTCATGTGAAGCCCCATATCCCCACATTACCAAGTAGATAAGATAGGAGACCATAAGTAAAGCCTTTCTTCATTTAACTTGTAACATAAGTAGTCATCACTTCATATAGCAATATAACAAAATAACATATTCATCATAGTGATCGACATTCATGTAAGAGTAACGTCATATATCATAAGCATCATACCTTTCATGTTATCATATTCATAAGAACAATCTCCTAGGACTTCCCTTAGAGTCAACTTGTGCAATGTCTAGGTAGCGTCCCATACCACTACCTATACTAAGAAAACTCCTCAAGTCACCCTAGTCAATGTTCATTTACTAGTCTTTTATTTTACATGAGGTAACATACGCATTAACCGATATAGACCATGTGAGCTAAACATGGAATCCAGTGTGTTTCCCACACCGAAAAGAGGTGGTCTACCGGCCAAATAATACCGAACATGACATAGATTTCTAGGTGGATCCAGTAGCTAGTATCCTATTGTGGCAACATAGTTCAAGAACTAGGAAATGTATTAGAGACCCATAGTTCCAGATTACATGGCAGCCTCAATCTCATGAGAATCATTGTGAACCTACCTTCCCTCTAGGGAAGGGACACTTCCTATATCTAGTTCATTGGTGCTTAGCTTAAGTCCCTTTCTTGAAATAACCTTTAAGTTTTCTTTATCATAAACTTATCATAGGTCATAGGAGATTAACTTCCTGTATAACATGATCATGAGCTCTTTTAGATTAGATGAGAATTTTCTTTCATACGTGAGATTTACATGGCATAATCATCTTGTGTAAAGCATACAAGAGAGTATCATAACTTGCATATTCGTATTCTTATCATAATCTCACAATTTACATGTTCATATCCCAGCATATTCGCATAACAACATCATACATACTTTTCATAACATAGCATCATAGTTTATAGGCTAACATAACATTTAAGAGTAATCACACTTAGAAAACTTACCTCTTGCTTCCAAGAATCTTATTCATCATGCAATATTCATAATCATACATAGTGAAATACTCAATGACATAGTCAAGAACAACTCATAAAATCATGTACAAGATCAATACATAGCATTGGAGAAGGTAAACGGGTCATTAAAGGGTTCATTCAAACCTTAAATTCTAACACTAACGTTTTCACGTTATAAAACACTACAAACAACCCATTAGAAACCATCACATAGAGAAAGATCATGTATCACATGAAATTCAAACATTATCAATCAATTACTCAACAATTCATGCGAAATTGAATATAGAAAACGTTTACTTTTCATTGAAAATCATAAATCTAGGGTTAGGAAGAAAATCCGTTTTGTAGAGTAAAAAACCTAGTATTTGAAGTTCTTGAAAACTTATCTTGAAAGGACATCTCGGGGAAAGGAATCCCAAGAGTTAAAAACCCATACCTTATAGATGAAGAAACCACGAAATCTGATTGGAAACTTCAAAACTTTCGTCTTCTTCCTTAAGCTTTTCTTGTTCTTCAATGAAGTTTGGAAAAGAGAGCGTTCTTGAGAGATTGGGAGAAATTTCGTTTGATCTGATTTGGGACGTGTAAAAGTGGCCTAAAACTTACATAATATCAATATATAGTCATCCCATGAATTACCCTAAAGACCCTCCACTTAAATTACAAAAACGCCCCTCCTAAATCGACTAAAACTAGGAGAGCATTTGACTAAGGGTCTCGGGGTTGACCAGGAATTAAATTAATTAATTAAGTTGCTAATTTAATTAATTAAGTGACCTAGGGTAATTACTAAAGTACCCCTAAGTCGTTAGGACCATAACTAACCCCTTTGGACCATCCTAGGTTAGGTACTAGGATGTTTCTTTAGTTAGATTCTCGGCTAGTGTCACCCAGTTAGGTCTTAGGATTTTGGGCACACTAGTTAGTTCATTTTAGTTAGTCCTAGGTTGGTTAGTTAGTTAGGTCGGCTAGTTAGAACCTAGGCTTGGTTAGGAGGCTCGGCCCACGTGGCTTGATCCGACACGCCTGTCCCCTAACCGCCCTTACCGAATTGGTTGGGCTTGTCTCTCAGCCGGTTGCACATGTGCTTGCACATGTGTTGCTGTGCACTTTACTAACTGTGCACTTCTGGAAAGTTCACTTCTTGTCTAAGGATCCTCACTATGTCCTTGGGCACTACTTAATCTACATGATCATTTTAAATGATCATGTGATATGGTACCTAGGGTTGACACTTGGATGCCTCGTACCTAATGTGAGTATGCGATGAATATAATTATTTTAGCTTAGGGTCTTCATTGCAGGTATAATTCCTAAATAAGCTTGGATTGGAGCATTTTGTCAAAATACTTGTTAACACATAAAATTTGGCTAACTCCCTTAACCCAATATTCTCTAACCTGCCCAATTTTACTCAATATTGGGCATTGGATGCCTATGTACCTCAATACATATTCTTAAAACCTAATAGACTCTTCGCTAGACAAGTACATTTTCTGGAAAAATCATTTTAAGCATTATTAAATAGATTAAGCTCTAGTCTAGATCATGGAATTTCCGGAGTGCTACATTATCCCCCCTTAGGAACATTCGTCCCCGAAGGACACTAAATTCTTTTGGAGGGTAGGAAAAAGACTCAATACTAGTAGCACAATCAGCACATAACATATCATTACACTTAGCACTCAATTTATGATGCACAAACATATAAGAGCTACATATTCATAACACATAGTGAGGAAATTCCTTCTCAACCTTATCATAAGCTCAAAATGCATCAAAGAGTTACCATGCTATGAATCTTCTCAAGATAACAACAAAACAACAAAATCTCAAGAAAACATATGCATACAAGTTTCACATAAGTGCAAGAATAGAGTATGAAAACATCTTCTTAAAACTCTAGTTGGTACTATCTTTTACCAAAACATGCACCTATTTAGTAAACAAGTTAATTTTTCTCATTCTTGTTAAATTGGGCATGAAGTCTTTATAAGCCAATCTTTATTGGCTATGACCATTCTTTGATTATTTGAATAATATATAGTTCTTGGGGCATATATATTGGCATAAACCAATAAATCTTAAAACTTCATTCTTATTAAACAATGATGATTTGACATTCTCATGCTTTGCTTACTTAGTTCACTTTGAACTTACATTTCTTCTTCTTCGATCTTACGTTCACTTTGAACATGCTAGGTTGACTTAGGATATTCTTTTAAGAATTCCATTGGTATCTTTCTGTGCAATGACTAAGAATGAATTACATCATTACTTAGTCTAACCTCACCCTTTGGTTATCCTATCCGAACACCCCTCATCTTTCTACTTCTTTCTTTCTTTCTTTCTTACATTCTTACTGAAATCTTAAGCATTATACATACTACTGGAATCGGAAATAGGAAGAACTAGGGAGATTAGTATTCGACAATTCGATTGGAAACAACCCTAGTTTCAGTTTTCTTGAATTCAATACGTTTGAAAAGCCTCATTTATCCTCACCTCATGGTATAAACAACCATTGGCCATCATCTTACAAGCCTTAAAAACGAAATAATTTGACCCCATGACATAGAATTTCCCCCCTTCCACTCTAGAATAGGTTCATTAGGGAATTGAAACTTCACTACCCTTGTTCTACAATCTATGGAAGCAAAACAATCATGAAGCCAATACATACCCAAGATGATATCAAAATCAAACATGTCAAGTTCTACCAAATAAACAAGAGTAGCTCTATTGGGCAACATAACAAGGCATTTCCTATAGGCTCTTTTTGCAACTACGGAGTCACCCATTGGGGTACAAACGGAAAATGGCTCATTCAAGACATCGGGAAGTACATCAAACTTCCTAGCTACCAAAGGTGTAACAAAAGAAAGAGTAACACTTGGGTCAAGAAAAGCTTAAACACCAACAAAGAAAACTCATAGCATAACCGTCACAACGTCGGGGGAGCTTTCTTGTTCACCCCTAGCCTTGATTGCATAGAAACGGTTCCCTTTTGGAGCTTTAGAATTAGAACCGCTTGGTTGAGCCTGAATATTACCCTTACCTTGACTTATCACATTAGGACAATCTTTCACCATATGGACACCTTTCCCACAACCATAGAAACTATTAGTTCCAACAAGACATTCGCCCCCATGCTTCTTACCGCACTTACCACAAGTTGGTCTTTCTCATGGTGGATCAATATTTCTCCCCTCTTGAGGTTTATGATTAGAACCTCTATTGCGATTCATGGAGAAATTTGAAGGAACTTGGTTTGAAAACCTCTTCTTAAACTTAGGTTCATCTTGAACATCAAGCCTACTTTTAGGAGAACCACTCTCAAAAGACTTTGCCTTCTTAGCTTCCATATTTCTCTTCCTTATGCGACTTTCTTCAACCTGTTGAGCATGAACCATCAACCTAGAAAGATCCATATTGTAATGAAGCATGGCTGCACGACATTCTTCTTCAATCTCTTTGGACACGCCCATTACATAACGGCTCATTTCATCCCTTGCATTAGAAACAAAAGAAAAAGCATATTTGGACATCTTAATGAACTTCAAGGAGTATTCCTTAACACTCATATCTCCTTGACGAAGGTTGATGAACTCCTCTACCTTATCTTCTCTTTGTTCTCTTGGAAAGAATCTGTCAAGAAAGGCCTTCTTGAAGATCTCCCAAGTCAGGAAATATCTCCTAAAGCCCTAGTATCCTTCTACAGATTGTACCATGTCTGAGCCACGTCATTAAGTTGATAAGTAGCAAGTTCAACCTTCTCAGTAGTGCTCACCCCCATAGACAACAAAATCTTGTAGACCTCATTTAGGAAGTCTTGGGGGTCCTCATCAACTTTTGGTACAAAGTACATGGGAGGATTCATCCTCGTAAAGTCTCTCAAACGGCTAGCCATAGTACTAGCATTCTGATTTTCTCAAGGTGCAACCTCTATGTTAGCTTGAGCTGTGATGGATTCAGCTTGGGTGGTGATGGTATGGGCCATTTGAAACAGGGCTGCCCTCACCTCACCATCTGTCATAGCTGGAGGATTCACCAGAACTTGATCATTTGCAGCAACTTGCACTTCAGGAGCATTTCGGTTACCTTGGGGAGTAGCTCTCGCATTCCCAATCTCCCCTCATACCCTTCTAGTGGTTGTCCTTCTTGTGTTCATCGCCTATATACACAAGAAAGGTATTATATGCTAAAAGACACATAGTGTCAACACTCTAAAGGCACGACATAGGAGTATAAGGAAAAGAGATGTTTCCTAATCATCACATAGCCTCTCGTCCATAATTGTGGCGCACTTCACAACCATGAACAAGACGCTAGGTAACGTGTTTTAGTGAGACATTGATCCTAAGGATATTTAACCTCATGCTCTGATACCAAGTTTAAGATTCCAATATTTAAAATCATGCTCTGATAAAAAGTTTGTCACACCCGGATCTTAGACCCCGGATGAGACCGGCGTCGTTAACCTCTCAGAGGTCGCAGACAAGCCTCTTCTTAGCTTTCATCACAATCACATAGTTAAATTTTGTGGAAAATTAAAAACTTTTTATATACTAATAAAGTATACTTAGACTTCATACTTAATATTCATATAGACATACGATATTCTAAAATTGTCTCACATATATAAAAACCATCTAAGAGTGCAAATCTGGACTTAGCCAATAATAGTCAATATGCCATATAGTCCTTAATACAAAAGAATCCAAAAGAAAATAATTGAAATAACGTATTCTAAAAACTACTAAGTCTTCATAAGGCTGGAATATAAATGATAACGTCCCGAACATGAGGACCTACCAAGACTTGGAGAAAGAGTTCCAAGCTTCTTCAACTCCACATGCTTAACTTCAATGGCTGGAACCTACAGTTGTAGTAATATAAGTAATGGGGTTAGTACGCCACATGTACTAAGTATGGTTATATGCACATAACACATAGGGACATGCATGGAAAAGAATCATTTATCATCTCTTTAGAAAACATTCTAAGTCATAAGAAAATCTTCAATGCACATACCATATAACACATACAAGTTAACGATTCCATCACATAAAGCATCATCATAATCAAAGACATATTCTCATAGAGTCATGTTTAACATTTCATATTCAATAGATCATATAAACATAGCATACAAAACAATTACCAATGACTTCATCCCCAACCTACAAGTGCAATGGTCATGTGAAGCCCCATAACCCCACATTACCAAGTAGATAAGATAGGAGACCATAAGTAAAGCCTTTCTTCATGTAACTTGTAACATAAGTAGTCATCACTTCATATAGCAATATAACCAAATAACATATTCATCACAGTGATCAACATTCATGTAAGAGTAACGTCATATATCATAAGCATCATACCTTTCATGTTATCATATTCATAATAACAACCTCCTAGGACTTCCCTTAGAGTCAACTTGTGCAATGTCTAGGTAGCGTCCCATACCACTACCTATACTAAGCAAACTCCTCAAGTCACCCTAGTCAACGTTCATTTACTTGTCTTTTATTTTACATGAGGTAACATACGCATTAACCTATATAGACCATGTGAGCTAAACATGGAATCCAGTGTCTTCCCCACACCGAAAAGAGGTGGTCTACCGGCCAAAGTAGAACCAAACATGATGTAGCTTTCTAGGTGGATCCACTAGCTAGTATTCTATGGTGGCAATATAGTTCTAGAACTAGGAGATGTATTAGAGACCCATAGTTCCACATTACATGGAAGCCTCAATCTCATGAGAATCATTGTGAATCTACATTCCCGCTAGGGAAGGTCCACTTTCCATATCTAGTTCATCGGTGCTTAGCTTAAGTCCCTTTCTTAAAATAACCCTAAGTTTTCTTCTATCATAAACGTATCATAGGTCATAGGAGATTAACTCCCTGTATAACATGATCATGAGATCTTTTAGATTAGATGATAATTTTCTTTCATACGTGAGATTTACATGGCATAATCATCTTGTGTAAAGTATACAAGAGAGTATCATAACTTGCATATTCGTATTCTTATCATAATCTCACAATTTACATGTTCATAGCCCAGCATATTCACATAGCAACATCATACATACTTTTCATAACATAGCATCATAGTTTATAGGCTAACATAAACATTTAAGAGTAATAACACTTAGAAGACTTACCTCTTGCTTCCAAGAATCTTATTCATCATGCAATATTCATAATCATACATAGTGAAATACTCAATGACATAATCAAGAAAAACTCATAAAATCATGTACAAGATCAATACATAGCATAGGAGAAGGTAAACGGGTCATTAAAGGGTTCATTCAAACCTTAAATTCTAACACTAACGTTTTCACGTTATTAAACACTACAAACAACCCATTCGTAACCATCACATAGAGGAAGATCATGTATCACACGACATTAAAACATTATCAATCAATTATTCGTGTGTAATTTAATATAGAAAACGTTTACTTTTCATTGAAAATCATAAATCTAGGGTTAGGAAGAAAATCCGTTTTGTAGAGTAAAAACCCTAGTATTTGAAGTTCTTGAAAACTTATCTTGAAAGTACCTCTTGGGTAAAGGAATCCCTAGAGTGAAAAACCCATACCTTATCTGATTGGAAACTTCAAAAACCTTCGAAACCTTCGTCTTCTTCTTTAAGCTTTTCTTGTCTTCAATGGAGTTTTGAAAAGAGAGTGTTCTTGATATATTGGGAGAAATTTCATTTGATTTGATTTGTGACGTCTAAAAGTGGTCTAATACTGACCTAATATCAATATATAGTCATCCCATGAATTACCCTAAAAACCCTCCACTTAAATTACAAAAACGCCCCTTCTAAATTGACTAAAACTAGGAGAGCGTTTCACTAAGGGTCTCGGGTTTGACCAAGAACTAAATTAATTAATTAAGTTGCTAATTTAATTAATTAAGTGACCTAGGGTAATTACTAAAGTACCCCTAAGTCGTTAGGACCATAACCAACCCCTTTGGACCATCCTAGGTTAGGTACTAGGATGTTTCTTTAGTTAGATTCTCAGCTAGTGTCACCCGATTAGGTCTTAGGATTTCGGGCACACTAGTTAGTTCATTTTAGTTTGTCCTAGTTTGGTTAGTTAGTTAGGTCGGTTAGTTAGAACCTAGGTTTGGTTAGGAGGCTCGGCACCACGTGGCTTGATTCGATACGCATGTCCCCTAACCGCCCTTACCGAATCGGTTGGGCTTGTCTCTCGGCCGGTTGCACATGTGTTGCTGTGCACTTTCCTAAACGTGCACTTCTGGAAAGTGCACTTCTTGTCCAAGGATCCTCACTATGTCCTTGGGCACTACTTAATCCACATGATCATTTTAAGTGATCATATGCTATGGTACCTAGGCTTGACACATGGATGCCTCGTACCTAATGTGAGTATGCAATGAATATAATTATTTTAGCTTAGGGTCTTCATTGCATGTACAATTCCTAAATAAGCCTGGATTGGAGCATTTTGTCAAGATACTTGTTAATACATAAAATTTGGCTAACTCCCTTAAATCAATATTCTCTAACATTCCCAATTTTACTCAATATTGGGCATTGGGATGCGTATGTACCTCAATACATATTCTTAAAACTTAATAGACTCTTCGCTAGACAAGTACATTTTCTGGAAAAATCATTTGAAGAATTATTAAATAGATTAAGCTCTAGTCTAGGTCATGGAATTTCCGGAGTGTTACAACATCACCTCCTAATGAAATCTTAGATACCACTGCATTAAAGATTGCTTTAAGCCATAAATTGATCTTTTCAATTTACAAACTTTGTTTTCTTTTCCTATAACAACGAAACAAACTAGTTGTTTCATATAGATTTCTTCGTTTAATTCTCCATTGAGAAAAGTTGTCTTCACATCTATTTGGTGTACTTCTAGATACAAATGTGCAACAATAGCTTAAAGTAATAGTACTGATGTAACCTTAAGAACTGGTGAACAAGTTTCCTTATAGTCTATTCCAACTTCTTGAATAAAACCTTTTGCAACAAATCGTGCTTTCTATCTTTTGGTTGACCCATCAAATTTACATTTAACTTTAAGAATCAATTTATTCCAAACAGCTTTATGTTCCTTAGGAAGGTCCACTAGATCCCAGACTTTGTTGGTTTTCATGGACTCTAATTCATCTTTCATCCCCTTTCACAATTCTTCTCTTTCAGGTCTTGATAAGGCCTCAGTTAAAGAATTAGGTTCATACAATTTTGTGGGAGATACTAGGAAAACATAATCCTCAATCTTATAAGATCATTTAGGAACACCTTTTCTTGTACTCTTATGTATTTGAAGTTCAGATTCCTCTATAGGATTTTAAGATTTATATCTCCCACTTGGACCAGGAATAATTTCTTGATCTATTCAATGATATAGTATGTTTGACAATATTACTTGATCTTCTGAATCAAAGATTTCGTACAGAGGCTCAACATCACCTATTCCACCCGTTTTGGGGAAAATCAATTTTGAAAATTCTGACATCTCGTGCTACAATTTCAGTAATATTTCCATCCTCCACTTCATAGATGAACACATATCCTTTAGATCATTTAGAGTACCTTATAAAAATATATTTCTTTCCTTTTGGATTAAGTTTATCAAACTCACCTAAACAATTTTTAATATATACCGCATAAACCCACGTTCGTAGATCATTCATGTTTGTTTTACGACCAGTCCAAAGTTCATAAGGAGTGGAAAACACTGGCTTTGCATTTTGTTCAGTATGTAAGTCAATGCATCTCCATAAAAAGAGATAGGCAACTTTGATTTCACCATCATCGATCTTTCATGTCTAATAAATTTCTATTCCTTCTTTCAGCTACACCATTTTTTTAGGTGTATAAGGAGTAGTTAAATGTCTTATAATAATACCCTTTTCAGTACATAATTCTTCAAATTATTTTGAAAAATATTCACATCCTGATCGGTTCTTAAAGCTTTTATGCTTTTATCTAATGTATTTTCTACTTTATTCAAATATCTTTTAAAGCACTCAAGTGCGTCTAATTTATGAGAAATCAAATAGACATAACAAACACACGTGAAATAATCAATAAATTTAATAAAATATGTAGCACAAAACCTTTCCCTAACATCCATTGGACAACAAATATTAGAATGAATTAATTGAAGTGGGAACTCAGCTATCTTAGCCTTTCCAAATGGTTTACGTGTCATCTTTCCAGCAAGACAATTTTCACAAGTTGATATTTCAATTTTTGTGAAAGAAACTAAATGTCCTTCTTTTGCTAACCTATTCATTCAATCTTGCCCTATGTGACCTAATATAGCATATCATGTAATATCATCAACATCATTATTCCTTGAATAACATGTCATTACACAACAGTCAACATAATAGTCACAAGTTGAAGGATTAAAATCTAATATGATAGAATGGTCATAACAACGTCAAAAATCATATAAAACATTATCAAAGTTATTCTAATACCATTACGACTAAAAAACAAATCAAAACCAACGTTTAAAAGAACAGACACAGACACTAAGATTCATCGAATCTCTGGAGTATGTAGGATGTCATGCAACATCAACGTACGAACACCACGCAAGTCTACTTTTCAAGTGTCTATACCTTTGACTTCAAGCCTAGCATTATTTCCTACGTAGATCCACCTTGATTTAGATTGAACTCGAGGAAACTCCACAAAAGCCTCTCTATCTCAACTCACGTGGTCGGTGGATCCAGAGTCTACAATTCACATAGGATAAGATTGTGTTTGTAAAGAAGTGCTAGATACATATGCAACAATTAGAGATGCGTTATTTAGAAATGCTATCTTTTTGCGCTCAGTTCTTTAACGAGCGAAATGCCACAACATTTGGCAATTGTAGCACTTGATTTTGCTCTTGTCTCTCTTCTTTATAAACCGTTTTCCTTTCTTGGAATTTGGTTTCTTCTTTTTCATAGAGGGTCTTTCTCTAGTAACTGTCTTTCCCATTTCTTTTCGTGTTTTTCTTGCGCTAGAAAACATAAGATTTCGTACCATTTGACTTTGCCACAAAGGCATTAGACGCAGCCTTAGCAGCACCAAGGCGCTCATCTTAAAGTTCAACATGACCTGCACCATCACAAAAGGTTTTGATGTTATTAATATAGGTCAAGTTAACCTTAAAATATTCCAAATTATTGGAAAGAGACCGAATTACTGCCTAAAATTCGTTGCTCATCTAAAAGAATATGGACATCACTCTTGAGTTGAGCTATCATGTTTTACATCACCCTAAGGTGTTGTTTGATATTTTGATCATTATGTTTTTTGTAAGTGTCAAATTTGATAGTTAACTATTGGAGAGGGGTAACAGGTGTACCCCCATACGTTTCTCGCAGATGTACCCACATTACATGAGCAGTAGGGAATTTTTCTCATTCATGTATGAGGTCATCAACCATAGAACTAACTATTATTCCTTTTGGAGTGGAGTTAAACTTTTTCCAAGCTTTCTAAGCTTCAAGATCCCTTCTATGTTGTGCAGTATTACCCTCTTCTAGTTCATTCAAAACATGATTTATACCTTCCAAAGCATTTTTCTCTTCTAGTACATGCCATATTTTACAAATCCACGTGTCATAATCATCACAGTTATATTTTTCACCTTTGTTTAAGTCAGCAATGATATTTTTTGATGCAATATATGTTGTTGACGTATAATTAGGCAAGAATTTTAACAATTATGCATGTGACATACACATTCAAGTAAATCAATTCTCATGATTATTTCATATTTAAATGTAAAATTGAAAAGACACGTAAGCATCCATTCATCATCTACTAATTAAATATTTAACCAAAATTTGAAACTAAATTCTTAATGTGTATTTTAATATATTGAAGGCATTAATAATAACTACTTTTTAAGTCTAATAACATAATTTGAGAAAAAGAACAAATTACTTAATTCATATTCTGAAATATAAATAAACAATGAAATTTAAAAGTAATTCACAGACTAAAATCCTCCCACAAATCTTCAAGACAATAAATGTAAACCCTAAAAGTGTGACTCGGCCGAACGACAAGATAAATGTAAGTCAATATACTACGCCAAAGTTCACAGAGAGAGTCTGTTAAATAAGTTAAGGCTCTCCAATATGAAATTCCCTTATATTCAACCACTTCAGCCATTTTATTTCAAAAAATGAATAAAATCACATGCTGACATATTTGGGGACATCTTCAACGACTCAAGATCTTAAAAAATTTTCTCTCTTTACCTGTGAATGACCCTTAGGTTCCTTGACATATTTTGTGTCCCCCTTGGGACACCAATCTTTATGATTTTACGCCCTCGAAAACATGTCTTACAGCGGCTTAGTGTTCTACCTTGTCCCTTCGCTCGACTTTCAAAACTCCAACTTGGAGTAATTTGAGCATGTTCCCATTCATCCATATCATAAATGGGAACAAAATGGAAATATGTAATACCATTTTAAGGCGACAATATATGTCACAAATTTTCGTAAAAGGTAAGGAAATGCTTAAGGAACATAATGATTTAAACGAATTTATCGAGACCAATTTTAATGCTCATTTAAAAAAAATAATCTAGTAAAAACCATTGATCAACATTTTTTATTAAATAAAGAAGATATCTCATGACTTTATAATTTAATAATCAAAGTCAAAAAGAAAAATCATATATCTTCTTTTTTAGCCGCTCAAAATTAAATTATTGAACTGTCATAGCCATTAAAATATTTTTTCTTAAATTATTGGAGTGATAGGTACTATTAATGATCCAAGTATAAGTAAGTGACTACTCTTTCATATAAATTAATATTTAATTTATGGTACATGTTCCTTAAAAAAAATAAAGTATAATTTAACTTGATCTTGTCTTTATTTACTGAAGAGCAAAATAGTTCTAACACTCTTTTTTATTTATTTTGAGGAAATAAAGGGAAAAGATGTTGACACCCAATTGTAGCCCTCCTCGATATAAATTAATTCACGAGCTTTTTTAAATTTCGAACGAGGTGACATAATTACCTTTATAAAACCCAAAAAACTTTTATATCAGCTTTATTCGATTTTTTTAAAATAATTTTTGAAACGATGTATTTCTTGTGTGTTTAATATAATTAGTATATGATTCTTCGAAAATCATCTCAAAAATGATTTTAGTTTTATTTAATACTTTACTAAATCAATTTTGTCCAAATTATTAGTTTATATTTCGAGTCATCAGTTCACAATTAAGTTAATTACTTTATCTTTTAAAATCAAGAAGCTCGTTATTTAATTAATATCAATTAGATTTATTAAGAGTTTGGCCGATTTTGATGAGTAAGCTCATATCGATTACTTTTTAATTCATTCGGCTAAATTACCAATTCAAAATCTAGCCATTCCCTATTTCAGCTCTCCAATTTATCAAAGAACAAATTCTAGGACCTTTCTTCCTAGCTTTCAGACGAATCCAGCCAAACTTTCCAAATTTTCAGTAGGCCCGATGTACAGTTCACTTTGAGACAGCCCATTCTTCTCATTCCTGGCCCACCATCTTGACCCAATCCATGCGACCCGACCCACCACACAGTTTCCCCATTCACAAAAGAAACGACGCCCAACTTCAGCCTCAACCACCCAAAATGACCCCGCGTATTTCTCCTTCTTCTCAATGTGAACAACGACAACAGGCGCGTGAATGGCGTTGATTGACCCCTACGCGTCTCCACTCTCCTGGTGAAGCAGCTACAATGTTCACAAGAAACTCACGGCGTCAAACAAACAGAAAGCGAATAGCTTTTTCGTTTTCTTCACTTCTGCCAGAGTAGACGAACAGCAACGCCGTTCAGTCCTGCATCTCTGCAACTCGTCCTTGCTCGCGTGGATGGACGCCACGTCAAGTGCAAGGACGAGTGAGCTGACTACCTGCTCATCCGGATTTCATGGGATATGGGGTCTGAATTTTCGTAGGTTGGGGAGCTTTTTCGTCCTTGGAGGAGAAATTTGAATTTTGGAGTTGAATCGTTATTTCCTTTTACCCTTTTTCCCCTAAAATTTAAACCCTAATCTCCCTCATATATATTTTGCTGTTCACTGTTGAGAGAAGGGGGGAATGTTGATTTTTTGTTAGATTTCTCTTTGAGTTAAGGCAAAGAGAAAGAGAGGGGTTAGAGATTTTAAGAAAGAAAGGATGATTTTGGTGGAAAAAAAAATATTAGAGAGTTATAGAGAATTGGAAAATACATATATAAAAAGATTGAGAAATATTTTTAGAGGAAAAATTGCCAGACATTTTGAGTTGAAAAAAAAAAGATCGTAGGAAAAATACTAAGAGAAAAAGGGGAAGTAAATTTGGTTCAAACTTTTTGGAGATTGTAGTTGGAATCAGGGGTAGAAAAAGAGGAGGCTGTTGGGAAAAAGTTACCGTTATTTGAGTAAAAATACAAAAAATTTGGACTAGACTCCTCTGTTCTTTCGGTGCCAACACTCGTTCGAGTTCTGTTCGAAAATTTGAATATCTACTTGGGTTTTCCTATCTGCAGTTTGGATTCGTTCTTAGTTGTCCCGTTCGCCGACCGGAAAAGGTAACATTTCCTCCATAGCATTCTCTTATTCTTCTTTTGGTTGTTTGATATATCTCACTGATGTGTTGTTATGTCATAATTATTTAAGCCTGAAGTGGGAAGCTCTAATACGTTATATGTTTCGTTCTTAAGTGATTAGCTCTTAGTGTTTATTCAAACTGTTGCCAATTTGTATTCATTATTGTCGTTTCTCTGCTTCTCTGTCTGAAGTTTAACTTTTCCTTTTCGTATGCTTGCTTGAATGTTATGGTATTCGTTTGTTTTACTGTCGTCAAGTTTTCTCTTGTTACTAGTTGGCGCCATTCCGGAATAGTCAAGACGACATCGACTCTAGCATCAAATATTCAAACATTTTTTTTTGTATTTTTCTCGGAGTCATTGTTGAGTCGGGTTTACACTAGAGCTTATCATTTATATCTTGTTTTACTTTAAGCGATAATTTAGCTTGGCGTTACATCCTATTCGATATATCTTCTGCCCCCTAAGAAAATGTTATAAGAAATCAAATAGACATAACAAAAACGTGTGAAATAATCAATAAATATAATAAAATATGTAGCACCAAACCTATCCCTAACATCCATTGGACCAAAAATATTAGAATGAATTAATTGAAGTGAGAACTCAGTTATCTTAGCCTTTCCAAATGGTTTACGTGTCATCTTTTCAGCAAGACAATATTCACAAGTTGACATTTCAATTTTTGTGAAAGAAACTAAATACCCTTCTTTTTCTAACCTATTCATTCGATCTTGCCCTATGTGACCTAATATAGCATGTCATGTAATAACATCAACATCATTATTTCTTGAATAATATGTCATTACACAACAGTCAACATAATAGTCACAAGTTGAAGGAATAAAATCTAATATGATAGAATGGTCATAACGAAGTTCAACATAATATAAAACATTATCTAGGTTATTCTAATACCATTACGACTAAAAAACAAATCAAAACCAATGTTTAAAAGAACAGACACAGACACTAAGATTCGTCAAATCTCTGGAGTATGTCGGATGGCAACATAAAGGTACGAACACCACGCAAGTCTACTTTTCAAGTGTCTATACCTTTGACTTCAATCCTAGCATTATTTCCTACGTAGATCCACCTTGAATTAGATTAAACTCAACGAAACTCCACAAATTCCTCTCTATCTCAACTCACGTGGTCGGTGGATCATGAGTCTACAATCCACATAAGATAAGATTCTGTTTGTAAAGAAGTGCTAGAGACATATGCAACACTTAGAGATGCGTTATTTAGAAATTCTACCTTTTTGCGCTCAGTGCATTAACGAGAGAAATGCCATAACATTTGGCAATTGTAGCACTTTATTTTGCTCTTGTCTCTATTCTTGATAAACCGTTTTTCTTTCTTGGAATTTGTTTTCTTCTTTTTCATAGAGGGTCTTTCTCCAGTAACTTTATCTTTCCCATTTCTTTTCATGTTTTTCTTGCGCTAGAAAACTTAAGATTTTGTACCACTTCACTCTGCCACAAAGGCATTAGAAGCAGCCTTAGCAGCACCAAGGCGCTCATCTTAAAGTTCAACATGACCTGCACCATCATAAAAAGTTTTGATGCTATTAATATAGGTCAAGTTAACCTTAAAATGTTCCCAAATTATTGGAAAGAGATCGAATTACTGCCTAAATTCGTTGCTCATCTGAAAGAACATGGACGTCACTCTTGAGTTGAGCTATCAAGTTTTACATCATCCTAAGGTGTTTTTTGATATTTTGATCATTATGTTTTTTGTAAGTGTCAAATTTGATAATTAAATGTTGGAGAGGGGTAATAGGTGTACCCCCATACGTTTCTGCAGACCCACATGGCATGAACTGTAGGGAATTTCTCAAAATCATGTATGAGGTCATCAACCATAGAACTAACTATTATTCCTTTTGGAGTGGAGTTAATTTTTTTTCAAGCTTTGTAAGCTTCAAGATCCCTTCTATGTTGTCCAGTATTACCCTCTTCTTGTTGATTCAAAACATTATTTATACCTTCCAAAACATTTTTCTCTTCCAGTACAATACCATATTTTATGAATTCACATGTCATAATCATCACCGTTAAATTTTTCACCTTTGTTTTAGTCAGCAATGATATGTTTTGATGCAATATATATTATTGACATATAATTAGGCAAGAATTTTAACAATTATGCATGTGACATACACATTCAAGTAAATCAATTCTCATGATGATTTCATATTTAAATGGAAAATGGAAAATACATGTAAGCATCCATTCCTCATCTACGAATTAAATATTTAACCAAAATTTGAAACTAAATTCTTAATGTGTATTTTAATACATTGAAGACTTTAATAATAACTATTTTTTTAAGTCTAATAACATAATTTGAGAAAAACAACAAACTACATAATTAATATCCTGAAATAGAAATAAACAATGAAATTTACAAGTAATTCAAAGACTAAAATCTACCCACAAGTCTTCAAGACAATAAATGTAAACCCTAAAAGTGTGACTGGGCCAAATGACATGATAAATGTAAGTCAATCTACTACGCCAAAGTTCACGGAGAGAGTCTGTTAAATAAATTAAGGCTTTCCAATATGAAATTCCCTTATATTCAACCACTTTAGCCCATTTTATTTCAAAAAATGAATAAAATCACATGCTGATATATTAGGGGACATCTTCAATGACTCAAGCTCTTTAAATTTTCTCTCTTTCCCTGCGAATGACCCTTAGGTTCCTTGACATATTTTGTGTCCCCCTTTGGACACCAATCTGTATGATTTTACGCCCTCGAAAACATGTCTTAAAGCGGCTTAGTGTTCTACCTTGTCCCTTCGCTCGACTTTCAAAACTCCAACTTGGAGTAATTTGAGCATGTTCCCATTCATCCATATCATAAATGGGAACAAAATGGAAATATGTAATACCATTTTAAGGCGACAATATATGTCACAAATTTTCGTAAAAGGTAAGGAAATGCTTAAGGAACATAATGATTTAAACGAATTTATCGAGACCAATTTTAATGCTCATTTAAAAAATATAATCTAGTAAAAACCATTGATCAACATTTTTTATTAAATAAAGAAGATATCTCATGACTTTATAATTTAATAATCAAAGTCAAAAAGAAAAATCATATATCTTCTTTTTTAACCGCTCAAAATTAAATTATTGAACTGTCATAGCCATTAAAATATTTTTTCTTAAATTATTAGAGTGATAGGTACTATTAATGATCCAAGTATAAGTAAGTGACTACTCTTTCATATAAATTAATATTTAATTTATGGTACATGTTCCTTAAAAAAAATAAAGTATAATTTAACTTGATCTTGTCTTTAATTACTGAAGAACAAAATAGTTCTAACACTCTTTTCTATTTATGTAAGGAACAACTTTTGAGGAAATAAAGGAAAAAAATGTTGACACCCAATTGTAGCTGTAACAACCCTAAAAATGAATAGGATCAAGACTAAGGGTGTCAAGAATGCTTGCGATTAAACCAAGGTTCACACGGATTGATACGCGTAGAACCAGACCTTAGAACCCTTACTACGACCAAGTCAACTAACTTGGGGAGTTAGTTGAGCTTAGAAAGGTTGGGACCAACCATGTAAGACTCTCGAAAACTAAGATTTAATCGAAGGAGTCTTTACCGGACTTAAAAGAAGAAATCTTATGTTTTGAAGGTCTAGGGGTAAAATGGTCTTTTACCAGGATAAGGGTAATATCGTAATTACCCTAAATATATACTTAATTAATTATTTAATAAGATGGAGGGGAAAATTTGGGACAGAGAGCCGAAATAGAACTCTTGGAGTAGAGTCTTGCTCCACCCGGGTTCGAACCTAGGTGGAAGCAATAATTTAAATTGCTTTTATTTAAGGTTGATAAATTAATTTAATTAATTTATAATTATTAAGCTGATTTAATAAAAAGGAAAAAAAATCAGATTTTTATTAAGTTAATTAAATCCTATTTTGACTAAGTCTTAAATTTAGTCTCCTAAATCCTAATAACTCTCTCCCTCACGCTTCTCAACTCTCTCTCACGTTCTCAATCTCTCTCTCTCATGTTATTCTGCCAAAATACCACAAAAACCAGAAAGAAAAGATCAAGAGTTCTTCACACTTGAAGAACTCACAAGAATTTTTAAGTACAAGACAAAGTAATCAAAACGTCAAGGCTAAGAGAGGTTCGTCGAGTGGGGTGTACGTTGAAGTGAACTGGGCGTGGTTCGGAGGAGTTTCCGTGCAGCAGCTTCAAGCTTGAACAACATCAAAAGGTATGGGTTTCTCTCATGGAATTCTTTCTCCAAGAGTACTTTCTTTCGAACGTTTGTTAAACACTTGAAACTAAGGTTGTTCCCCTTCGTATGTCCTTGTCCTTAGCTCCCAAACGAATTCGTAGGATGGGTATATTGTGCTGCTAGATTTAGGAATGATTTACGTATTTATATTAAATGCGAACATGTTTATGTGAGGGAAGTTACGAAAATGATATTCAAAATATGACCAAAAGTTGATGTTGTGTGTGCATTGTAGGCAGCGGTTGTAGCCACTGTTTTGGGTTCGAAAATTCATGGTTTGGTGTATTTTATGTGTGTAATGTGTGTGCAATGTGATGTTCATTATAATGAAATATGTATGGTTGAATAACACTCTTTCAGCTAAGTAAACTTATGTGAGAAGTGACTAAAAATGAGTGAAGAATGACAAAGAAATTTTCCAGATTTGTGTACTCTCTAATAAGGTTAAAATCTGGTTTTTAAAAGGGAAATTAAATAAGTGAGGTCAATGGGAATTGAACCCAAGACCTCACAGGTTGAGATGGCTGAAAAAGAAAGAAAAAAATCATGGGGACCCCTTAGCTCCTGCTCGCGAGGCAAAAGGGAAAAGGGAAATGGAGGCTAAGGGGATTCGATCCCAGCTTCAGGCTTCGTGAAAAAATAAGGGAAATGGGGCTAGGGGGAATCGAACTCGCGACCAGCTTTTGTTTTTGCAAGAAAAGAAGAGAAAAATAAAAGGGTGGCTGGGGGATTGAACTCGCGACCAGCTACTGCCTTCGCGAAAAGAAAAGAAAAATTAAATGGGAGGCGTGGGATTCGAACCCACGACCTCCCAGTACGCGCGAAGGAGAATGGAAATTAAAAAAAAAAAAGGATAGAGGGGCTGTGGGGGTTCGAACCCACCACCTCATAGCCTCCTCAGCGAAATTGAAACAAAAATAAAGGGGGGCTGTGGGGGTTCGAACCCACAACCTCCCCATTGCAGAGAATTTAATTAAATTAAAAATTGAAGAGGTTATGGGGGCTCGAACCCCCAACCCTTTGGTTAATTAAGAGCGAAATTAAAATAGAAAATTTATCTTTCAATATAAATGTTGAGATTTAATTTAGAGTTTAATGTTATGAATACTAGAAATAAAATTAATGAAAAATATAAATGGTATCCTAGTGATTCAAGATTTGGGTTCCCTTGCCCAAAATTTCGTATTGATGCATAAGTCATACGTGAGTAAAATATCCAAGAATGATGCCATCTACTTAGATATAAAAAAAAAAAATAGATCTTGGCATATATACAAGATACATAAGTCTTGTACTACATAATCTTAGGAAAGTGAGAATCACTTAACGAATTATGAATGAAGCCTCATGGCTTGTATGTATAGACACATAAATCTAACGTACGTCCAAAAGTAAGTGAAACTAAGATGTATGTAATGAAATGATGAACCCTAGGAGGGTTAAGTATTAGTGTAAGATACCCTAAGTGGCCAAGTGTATTGGCATATGATGAGATAAACTATGAAATGATGAAATAAACATTCACGTAATAAGAGGTGAGTAACTATGAAAAGCAAAGGTGCCAATAATGAAGAATGTGGTGACAACATGATATGAGGCTAATGAATATGATGAGAGCAATCTCAAATGAGCCTAAATAAATGTTACCAATACGTACTCACCAATGAGAGTGTAAGATAATGAAGAGACCAGTCTCTATGGACACTCTAATGAAAGTATTGAGCTTAACACACTTAATACTAATGATGAGATGAGAAATAATCTAATGAGCTATATTGTCCTCATACTAGAAGCCAACTTCCATGACGTATGAGATGAACGTAATGGAACTTTATAATGAGCACCGATAGACTAGCTATGAGCGGTGATGCCTTCTTTTGGGAAGGGCGAAGGTTCACGTAACTCTCATGAGATGAGACTGTCCGGCTTGCCGGGTATGGGTCTCCATACATTTCCTAGTCTTTGAACCTATACTGCCAATATAGGGATCTGGCGGGGTTAAATTCCCATGTACGCTAGCATGTTTATTAGGTCACTTTGGCCGGTGATTCCACCTCTTTTCGGTGTGGGGGAGACACTGGATTTCATGATGCTCACATGATCTATGTCGGTTAAAGTTAAAGTTCCCGATGAATGAATGAGGCCACCTCAAATGAAGCACATAAAGAAATGAATGATACCGAAGGTGTTAGGATAGGATAATCAAGAGGTGAGCTAGACTCAGGTAATGACATTAGGTTATTCCTGATCATTGCACAGCAACCCGATGAAAGTCTTAAACTACACCCTAGGTATAGCTGGTGTTCACACTGGCTTATGAGTGAAATGCAATGAAGTACCTATGAATAAATGAAGCAGACTCTGTGTTTGCTAATGAAGACTCCCTAGTTGAGGTCCCATATGTTGAGCCCTCATTTTGGAAAGTCTTAATGTCAAGTCCATGATTCCAAGGTCTCATGGCATATGAATGAATGATATGAAAGAAGCTATGTGTTATATGATATGTGCTATATGAAGATGTTATGTGTTGTGTGCATTACGATATTTATAATGATGCATGTTACTCTCATGGCATGACCTTCCTAACCCAATTTGGAAAGTTCACTAACTTTCCTAATCTCAATTTGGCAAGTCCACTAACTTGGCTTCCAAAAAACATGTTGTTAGGAAAGAGCTATTCTTTCTCATGCATGTCCGTGGTGTGTGCTTGCATATACCCATACATAGTAAAAGTGTGTACTAACCCTATACATCTATACTATTTTAGGTGCAGGTACAGGTGGGCGATAGAGCTACAGGATCATTGTTGCAGCTATCCGGACATCAGCATTCATCCGGAGTTTGGTAGGTCCTCCTGCTTTCGAGGATGCTACTGTTTTACATTCTAGCTTAGTTTTAGAGTTGAGCTAGTGGAGTATGTTCCACTAGCGTTTCTTTCCTATTTTTATTCAGACTTTGTATTGGTGCCATTTTGGCAATTATACACTTAGTACTTATTGATCTATTTCTTTCAGTTGCTTATATCTTAATGTTAGATGGTTGATGGTGAACAATTATGAAATGTTAAGAATGTTTAACAAGTATGTTAAGGAACAAAAAGTTTCAAATTTTTCGCTAAAATTAACCTAAATGAAGTATGAATGACGTAAGTAGGTTTGTCTGCGACCTCTGAGAGGTCAACGACGCCAATCTCGTCTGGGGTCTAGATTCCAGTCGTGACAGTAGCCCTCCTCGATATAAATTTATTCACGAGCTTTCTTAAATTTCGAACAAGGTGACATAATTACCTTTATAAAACCCAAAAGAAATTATATCAGCTTTATTCGATTTTTTTATATAATTTTTGAAACGATGTATTTCTTGTTTGTTTAATCTAATTAGTATATTTTATGATTATTCGAAAATTATCTCAAAAATGATTTTAGTTTTACATATTACTTTACTAAATCAATTTTGTCCAAATTATTAGTTTATATTTCTAGTCATTAGTTCATAATTAAGTTAATTACTTTATCATTTTAAATCAAGAAGCTCGTTAATTCATTAATGTCAATTCGATTGATTAAGAGTTTGGCCGATTTTGATGAGTAAGCTCATATCGATTACTTTTTTAATTCATTCGGCTAAGTTACCAATTCAAAATCTAGCCATTCCCCATGTCAGCTCTCCAATTTATCAAAGAACAAATTCTAGGACCTTTCTTCCAAGCTTTCAGACGAATCCAGCCTAACTTTTCAAATTTTCAGTAGCCCCGATGTACAGTTCACTTTGAGACAGCCCATTCTTCTCATTCCTGGCCCACCATCTTGACCCAATCCATGCGACCCGACCCACCACACTTAGTTTTCCCTTTCACAAAAGAAACAACACCCAACTTCAGCCTCAACCACCCAAAATGACCCCGTGTATTTCTCCTTCTTCTCGACATGAACAACAACAACAGGCGCGTGAATGGCGTTGATGGACCCCTACGCGTCTCCACTCTCCTGGTGAAGCAGCTACAATGTTCACAAGAAACTCACGACGTCAAACAAACAAAAAGCGAATAGCTTTTCCGTTTTCTTCGCTTCTGCCAGAGTAGACGAAGAGCAACGCCGTTCAGTCCTGCGCCTCCACAACTCGTCCTTGCTCGCGTGGATGGACGCCACGTCAAGTGTGAGGACGAGTGAGCTGATCATGGCCATCCATTCGACCTGCTCATCCGGATTTCGTGGTATATGGGGTCTGAATTTTCGTCGGTTGGGGAGCTTTTTCCTCCTTGGAGGAGAAATTTGAATTTTGGAGTTGAATCGTTATTTCCTTTCTACCCTTTTCCCCCTAAAATTTCAAACCCTAATCTCCCTCATATATATTTCGCTGTTCACTGTTGAGAAAAGGGGGGCATTTTGATTTTTTTAAATCTCTTTGAGTTGGACGATTTTTCTGAGCAGTGAAATACAGAAAGAGTTTGCGAGTGGAGAAAATCCTGAAACTAAGGCAAAGTGAAAGAGAGGGGTTAGAGATTTTAAGAAAGAAAAAAGGATTTTGGTGGAGAAAAAATATTAGAGAGTTATAGAGAATTGGAAAATACATATATAAAAAGATTGAGAAATATTTCAAGAGGAAAAATTGCCAGAGATTTTGAGTTGAAAAAAAAAAAGATCGGAGGAAAAATACTAAGAGAAAAAGGGGGAGAAAATTTGGTTCGAATGTTTTGGAGATTGTAGTTGGAATCGGGGGAAGGAAAAGAGGAGGCTGTTGGGAAAAAGTTACAGCTCTTTGAGTAAAAATACACAAATTTTGGCCTAGACTCCTCCGTTCTTTCGGTGCCAACACTCGTTCGAGTTCTGTTTGAAAATTTGAATTTCTACTTGGGTTTTCCTGTCTGCAGTTTGGATTCGTGTTTGTGTGGTAGAAGTCAGTCGTCTCCAACTCTTAGTTGTCCCGTTCGCCGCCGGAAAAAGGTAATGTTTCCTCCATAGCATTCTCTTATTCTTCTTTTGGTTGTTTGATATATCTCACTGATGTGTTGTTATGTCATTATTGTTTAAGCCTGAAGTGAGAAGCTCTAATACGTTATAAGTTTCGTTCTTAAGTGATTAGCTCTTGGTGTATATTCAAACTATTGCCAATTTGTATTCATTATTGTCGTTTCTCTGCTTCTCTGTTCGAAGTTTAACTTTTCCTTTTCGTATGCTTGCTTGAATGTTATGGTATTCGTTTGTTTTACTGTCATCAAGTTTTCTCTTGTTACCAGTTGGCACCATTTCGGAATAGTCAAGACGACATCGACTCTAGCATCAAATATTCAAACGTTTTTTTTTTTTGTATTTTTCTCATAGTCATTGTTGAGTCGGGTTTAAACTAGAGCTTATCATTTATATCTTGTTTTGCTTTAAGCGATAATTTAGCTTGGCGTTACATCCTATTTGATATATCTTCTGCCCCCTAAGGAAATGTTATGAGAAATCAAATAGACATAACAAAAACGTGTGAAGTAATCAATAAATGTAATAAAATATGTAGCACCAAACCTTTCCCTAACATCCATTGGACCACAAATATTAGAATGAATTAATTGAAGTGGGAACTCAGTTATCGTAGCCTTTCAAAATGGTTTACATGTCTTCTTTCCAGCAAGACAATTTTCACAAGTTGACATTTCAATTTTTGTGAAAGAAACTAAATGGCCTTCTTTTTCAAACCTATTCATTTGATTTTGCCCTATGTGACCTAATATAGCATGTCATGTAATAACATCAACATCATTATTCCTTGAATAACATGTCATTACACAACAGTCAACATAATAGTCACAAGTTGAAGAAAATTAGTAGATGAGATGAACAAATTTAAAGAAAAATTGCAAATAGAAAATAAATTAGATGAGAAAGAAGAAAATAACCAAGATAATTTACCTAACCTACCAGAAATTAGAATTGATGATATTAATGATGATTTAGAAGAACAACATTCAGAGATAAGTGAAACATATACAAAAATGCTAGAAAATATAAAAAATGTAGAAGTAAATATGGGAGATAGAGACATGAATGAAAAACCTAGTACATCAGGAGTAAAAAATCCAAAATATTTAAATCCAACATATTATAATGCAAATTATGAAAAATATGATAGAGAAAAAACTTTATGGAATAAAAGATTAAATAAATGGACACTTAAACCAACATCTGAATAACATAATTTTTTAGATTTAGACTGTGTAGCAGATATAAATAAAACAATTCAATTATGGATGGGATATATATCAAAACAATTAATAGACAAATTAAATATTTAACCAAAATTTAAAACTAAATTCTTAATGTGTATTTTAATACATTGAAGACTTTAATAATAACTATTTTCTAAAGTCTGATAACATAATCTGAGAAAAACAACAAACTACTTAATTCATATCCTCAAATAGAAATAAACAATGAAATTTACAAGTAATTCAAAGACTAAAATTCACCCACAAGTCTTCAAGACAATAAATGTAAACCCTAAAAGTGTGATTGGGCCAAATTACATGATAAATGTAAGTCAATCTACTACGCCAAAGTTCACGGAGAGAGTCTGTTAAATAAGTTAAGGCTCTCCAATATGAAATTCCCTTATATTCAACCACTTAAGCCCATTTTATTTCAAAAAATGAATAAAATCACATGCTGACATATTAGGGGACATCTTCAAGGACTCAAGCTCTTTAAAAATTGTCTCTCTTTCCCTGCGAATGACCCTTAGGTTTCTTGACATATTTTGTGTCACCCTTGGGACACCAATCTGTATGATTTTACGCCTTCGAAAACATGTCTTACAGCGGCTTACTGTTCTACTTTGTCGCTTCGCTCAACTTTCAAAACTCCAACTTGGAGTAATTTAAGAATGTTCCCATTCATCCATATCTTAAATGGGAACAAAATGGAAATATGTGTAATACCATTTTAAGGCGACAATATATGTCACAAATTTTTGTAAAAGGTAAGAAAATGCTTAAGGAACATAATGTTTTAAACGAATTTATCGAGACCAATTTTAATGCACATATTAAAAAAATAATCTAGTAAAAACCATTGATCGATATTTTTTATTAAATAAAGAAGATATCTCATGACTTTATAATTTAATTATCAAAGTCAAAAAGAAAAATCATATATCTTCTTTTTTAACCACTCAAAATTAAATTATTGAAATGTCATAGCCATTAAAATAATTTTTCCTAAACTATTGGAGTAAGAAGTACTATTAATGATACAAGTATAACTAAGTGACTACTCTTTTATAGAAATTAATATTTAATTGACGGTACATGTTCCTTAAAAAAATAAAGTATAATTTAACTTGATCTTGTCTTTATTTACTGAAGAACAAAATAGTTCTAACACTCTTTTCTATTTACGTAAGGAACAACTTTTGAGAAAATAAAGGAAAAAAATGTTGACACCCAATTGTAGACCTCGTCGATATAAATTAATTCACGAGCTTTCTTAAATTTCGAATGAGGTGACATAATTACCTTTATAAAACCCAAAATTTTTTATAGTAGCTTTAGTCAATTTTTTTATATAATTTTTGAAACGATGTATTTCTTGTGTGTCTTATATAATTAGTATATTTTATGATTATTCGAAAATCATCTCAAAAATGATTTTAGTTTTATTTAATGCTTTAGTATATCAAGTTTGTCTAAATTATTAGTTTATATATCGAGTCATTAGTTCATAATTAAGTTAATTACTTTATCTTTTTAAATCAAGAAGCTCGTTAATTAATTAATGTCGATTCGATTTATTAAGAGTTTGGCTGATTTTGATGATTAAGCTCAAATTGATTACTTTTTTAATTCAGTCGTCTAAGTTACCAATTCAAAATCTAGCCATTCCCCAAATCACCTCTCCAATTGAGACAGCCCATTCTTCTCACTCCCGGCCCACCATCTTGACCCAATCCATGCGACCCAACCCAGCACACTTAGTTTCCCCTTTCACAAAAGAAACGACGCCCAACTTCAGCCTCAACTACCCAAAACGACCCCGCGCATTTCTCTTTCTTCTCAACGTGAACAACAACAACAGGCGCGTGAATGGTGTTGATTGACCCCTACACGTCTCCACTCTCCTGGTGAAGCAGCTACAATGTTCACAAGAAACTCACGGCGTCAAACAAAGAGAATAGCTTTTCCTTTTTCTTCGCTTCTACATGAGTAGACGAACATAATACATTGAAGTGTTTGTCTGGGAAGTCATGACATGCTAGGGCTGAGTAACAATGTGGTGTCTCACAAGTTGCTGATCAATCCGGGGTTCAGCCTTGTGAAACAGAAAGCTCGAAAGGTCAAGCGTAAGTTAAGTTTAAAGATTAAAGAAGAGATCACCAAGAAGATCGAGTCTCGATTGGTGGAAGTGACGCAATACCCGACTTGGTTGTCCAATGTTGTTCCGGTCGCCAAGAAAGATGGGAAAATCAGAATATGTGTCGATTACATGGATCTCAACAAAGACAGCCCAAAAGATAATTTTCCATTGCCAAACATTCATATTCTGATCGATAATTGTGCTAAGCAAGAGATGCAGTCATTTGTGGATTGTTATGCAGGTTATCACCAGATCTTGATGGATGAAGAAGATGCAAAAAGACAACTTTTATTACGCCTTGGTGTGTATATCATTACACGGTGATGTCATTTGGTCTCAAAAATGTTGGTGCTACTTATATGAGGGCTATGACGACCATCTTCCATGAAAGTATCCACAAAGAGATTGAAGTTTATGTAGATGATGTCATAATCAAGTCCCGCGAGAGTTCAAACCACTTGACGTATTTAAAGAAGTTCTTTGATCGACTGCGTCGTTAGAACTTGAAGTTAAATCCTGCTAAATATGCTTTTGGGGTGCCAGCCGGCAAGTTGTTGGAATTTATAGTTAGCAGAAGGGGTATTGAGCTTGACCCTTCCAAGATTAAGTCAATCCAAGAGTTACGTCCTCCGAAGACTATGAAAGAAGTGATGAGTTTCTTAGGGAGGTTGAACTACATCAGTCGATTCATAGTTCAATCAATGGTGGTGTGTGAGCCTATCTTCAAGCTGTTGAAGAAAGATGCTTTGACAAAGTGGACCGAAGAATGTCAGACTGCTTTCGACGCCATCAAGAATTATTTGTCTAATCCGCCAGTGTTGGCTCCTCCGTGAGAAGGGAGTCCACTGTTGCTATATTTGTTTGTCTCAGATAATGCATTTGGATGCGTACTTGGTCAACACGACGAGACATGGAAGAAAGAGCAAGCAATTTATTACATAAGCAAGAAATTCACTCCGTACGAGTCTTGTTATACTCTTCTGGAAAGGACATGTTGTGCTTTAACTTGGATTGCCCAGAAATTGAGACATTATTTGTATTCTTATACCACATACCTCATTTCCATGATCGACCCATTGAAGTATATTTTCCATAAGGCGATGCCGACGGGAAAGCTGGCTAAATGTCAAATGCTTTTGAGTGAATTTGATATTGTGTATGTGACTCAGAAGGCGATAAAAGCACAAGCCTTGGCTGATCACCTTAGCTTGCATAAAATATTGTCGATGAAGAATATGAACCGCTCAAGACTTATTTTCCCGTTGAGGAGCTGTCGTTTGTAGGTGAAGATATTTCTGAGGCGTACCTTGGTTGGAGAGTATTTTTTGATGGAGCAGCGAAGCACAAAGGAAGAGGTATTGGAGCCGTTTTAGTGTCAAAATCTGGTAAACACTATCCCATTGCAGCTAAGCTCCGATTTAATTGCACGAACAACATGACTGAATATGAAGCTTGTATTCTTGGTTAGAAAATGGCCATCGACATTAATGTCCACGAGTTCCTAGTTATTGAAGATACAAATCTGTTGATTCATCAGGTTCAAAGTGAATGGGCTGTGAAGAGTTCGAAGATTACGCCATACGTGAAGTATATACAGAAGTTGTGCAGAAGATTTCGTAAGATTGAATTCAGACATACTCCCAAAATACAGAATGAGTTGGCCGATGCTCTTGCCACCTTCGCTTCTATGATTAAACATCCATATACTGATTATATTAACACTCTCGATATACAGCTGAAACAACATGCGGTCCATTGTTCACATGTTGAAGCGGAATCAGATGATTTGTCGTGGTATTTTGATATCAAGAAGTATTTGGAGTCAGGAATTTATCCTAAGAATGTGACATTTAACCAAAAGAAGTCGATACGTTGTATGACCCTCAACTTCTTTCTAAGAGGAGTAATCATTTACAGAAGGACTCCAGATTTAGGTCGTCTAAGACAAAGAGAAAGAGAGGGGTTAGAGATTCTAAGAAAGAAAGGAGGATTTTGGCGGGAAAAAAAATATTAGAGAGTTACAGAGAATTGGAAAATACATATATAAAAAGATTGAGAAATTTTTTTAGAGGAGAAATTGCTAGAGATTTTGAGTTGAAAAAAAAAGATTAGAGGAAAAATACTAAGTAAAAAGGCGGAGAAAATATGGTTCGAATTTTTTTGGAGAATTTAGTTGGAATCGTGGGTAGAAAAAAAGGATTGGGAAAAAGTTACAGCTCTTTGAGTAAAAATACACAAATTTTGGCCTAGGCTCCTCTATTCTTTTGGTGCCAACACTCCTTCGAGGTCTGTTGGAAAATTTGAATTTCTACTTGGGTCTTCTTGTCTGCTGTTCAAATTCATGTTTGTGTGGTAGAAGTCAGTCGTCTCCAACTCGTAGCTGTCCCGTTCGCTGCCCGGAAAAGATAACGTTTCCTCCATAGCATTCTCTTATTCTTCTTTTGGTTCTTTGATATATCTCACTGATGTGTCGTTATGTCATTATTATTTAAGCCTGAAATGGGAACCTCTAATACGTTATACGTTTCGTTCTTAAGTGATTCTCTCTTAGAGTTTATTCAAACTGTTACCAATTTGTATTCATTATTGTCGTTTCTCTGCTTCTCTGTCCAAAGTTTACCTTTTCCTTCTCGTATGCTTGCTTGAATGTTATGGTATTCATTTGTTTTACTGTCGTCAAGTTTTCTCTTGTTACCAGTTGGCACATTTTCGGAATAGTCAAGACGACATCGACTCTAGTATCAAATATTCAAATGTTTTTTTTCTATTTTTCTCATAGTCATTGTTGAGTCGGGTTTAAACTAGAGCTTATCATTTATATCTTGTTTTGCGTTAAGCGAAAATTTAGCTTGGCGTTATATCCTATTTGATATATCTTCTGCCCCCTAAGGAAATGTTAGCTTTAATTGGCAGCAGTGGCTTGGTTCATTTTTTCTGTTTGTTGGCATGAGTCTTGAGCCATTTCTCTTAAAAATAGGATGAAGAATTAGCTAAGGCAGAATATTAATTGTTATAAGTTACTTATGCGTGATTATTTTTAGTTATAATAATCAGTTAGTCTTGGGATCAATGACACTTTAAATTTATAATGTTTCCTTGTTTCCCTTGTTATGCTATAGAGTGGTTGGAGACGACTTAGTAGTTAAAATTGTTGCCTCTGTTTAGTAAGGAACAAGTTTGGAGTGTTTCATAAACATGATAAATTTGGATTGCATCATTTTCTCACGCAATTGAGATACTTTAAATAATGTAGGTTTGGTCATTTCTTCTGCCATGATTTAGTTAAGATGCTGACCATTTTGAAGGCATTTTTTTTTAAGTTATTGAATGTTTGGTAAGATTGCTGTTGGAATTGGCGAAAAATCTGAGCATAATTCATATAGTATTCACATGTGTCATTATGTTGATTCATTATTTGGGTTATGTAGCTACGTTTCTAATGGAAGTTGACCATTTTTTGGGGGAGAATTTTTGCTAATGTATTTCTTATTTTTCTATGTTGCATGTGAGATTCGCTGGAGTTCATCCCAAACTCTTGTATATTTCCTCGCCTCTTGGGAGAGCCGTAAAGGCTTGAATTCTGCTTAATTTGAGTCAACCTATTTTTGAGAATCGAAGAATAAGTCCCGCAAAAAGGCATACAGGTCCCAAAGTTGCTAAATCGGAGCAGGGCGAGTTGAAGATCTGAAAAGATGGGGTGTCGGCTCCCGCTTTTTTTTTTTAAATTGTATTTTGTTGTTTTGGGGGCCTAAGCCCTTGTATCATCCTATTTCATTATTATCTTATTAGTCTAGGACAGGTACCAAATCGAATGGGCCTAAGGCCCAAAGAGAAATGGTTACAAATACCGGTCCAGGAAAACAAACACCGGATTTGGACCCAACTCTCTCTCTCTCTCTCTTTTACTTTACCATATACTTACGTTGTTGTTTATTGTCGTTATTTTAAGGGTTTGAAAATCAAATCCCAGCAAGATGACGTTACATTTTAAATTATTTAAAATCGATCCTCGCTAAATAGATTTAAAAATATAAATTTGCAAAATTAGATGTCTCACTTAAATAAAGTTGATTTTCTTCACCCCTTAAAGATTTCAAATGAGTTAAAGTTATTTTAAGCCAAACTAGGTTGTCGGATAATTGCGAGTTAGTGAATATTTTAGGTGCCTTAAAACCTTCCTAAAATATAAATAAGAATTTTCGAACCCCCTTAAAATTTTCAATCGTTTTTTCTGTTTAAATCTTTTGAAAATTAAATTTTCTTGATTTTTCTTTAAAAAATTAAGTGGCGACTTCAAAAAGTCAAAAACTTATAAAAATATTTTTCGAATTAAAACAGAAGAGACCTTTTCAAAACCAATTAAGTTGTTTTTTATATATTTCAAAACGTGACAACCCACTTTTGGGACCTTTTCTACTATAAGTAGGTCATATCTCACAAAAAGAATTATAAAAAAGTCTACGCATAATTTTTCTTTTTGCTGAAGAACACAAGACATTGTTATCGTTCGGATATGTTAAAGAGAAAAGAAATTATCTACCCCTTTATCTTTAATTTTCCAAATAAGATTTTTAACATAAATTGTTTCTATTTCTTCGAAAATTCATGAAAGAAACAGAGTAAACCACAAATTAGCTGGGCTCAAACAACATATCTGATTCAAAAGACACAATAATAGGTTCTAAATTTTAATCTAACATATGAACTCCTATGCATTCTAACAAGTAAGTTACACTTACTTTGTATTTAGAACCTTATTGCAAAGAATTAGACATATTATTAACAACTATCTCATAACAACAATTACAAACAACAATTTTCAACATAGAGCAAAATAACTTGGCTTCGATACCATTAGTTGGATTATAGAGAATTGTGTACCTTATTATTCGTTGAAGAAGTCGATGTCTACAAAGTCCTGCTTTTATATACTTGGAATCAAAGATTTATTCACAAACTAAATGTCTATCTTCAGACAGAAAAGTTCTCCTTTTTATTTCTTCGGGGTTATGTTTTCTTTTGTTTTTGTGTTTGTTACGTTGTTTTTTCTCTTTCCTTCTGTAAAAGAATTAATAGGGGTTGAGAAGTTTTAAGTTTATTAACTGTTACCTCCCTTCCTTTTAAAATAAGAGATAAGTAATTCTTATTTCTTATCGGACAATCTTGGGTCGTGTCGGGTCAGTCCACATGGGCGACCCACGACCCTAAACTTACGCACTCATCTATTGGTTGTTGTGATTATGAATTGTTGTATTTCCTTTTTCATAGGTGGATTACTCCCTCTGCACATGCATCTCAACTAACACTACAAGTTCCACTAGTAGCACTTCCAGCTATAGGTATACGTTACGGTTAGGACAATCAAAGTGGTTATCAAGGAATTTATACTAGACGCGAGGAACCAAGTCAGCAGGTAGGTTAGATTGCCAAGGAAGAGGTGGAGAGTAGTTCCTACTAGGGCGGAGGCTGACACATAGAAAATGTGATTACATTTACGATTCTTATATGCCAGTAGCCCACCTAATATTTATTTGATCTTAGCACTAACTATTGTTAATGTGTCTATTAATTATGATTCTTCTGTGGGTTTGAGTTTTGATATTTTGCAGGTCTTTTATTTGTAGCACTGGAGTGGGTGATTTTTCAATAGTGGATAAGGTTTATGAATCTTGCTTGGTTACTATTCTAGGTTGTGACACCAAGATTGAACTTATTGTGCTTAATTTGCATGACTTTGATGTTATTCTGGGAATGAACTAGTTAACTCCTTACAACGTGGTTTAATATTTCTTCTCTAAGACCATTACCTTAGCCATTCCCTTTATTCCCCTATGATTGACGAGTGGAAAATTTTCACTCTTTTGAGGCTCTTTTCATTGTTATTTTGTCTTGATTTTATTTAGAATCAGTGTTTTGAATTTGATTTTCTTCAAATTTGTAGGAAAATAAAAAGAGAGTTTATTTAGAAGATGTTTGAAGAAACAAAGGAGAATTGAAGCAAAAAACGTTAACCGGAAGAAAGTGGACGTTACCTATTGCGACTGTGTGAAGCAGATGTTCCAATAACTTTCCTCAAAAGATTTAGATCTTACGATCATGTTCTCTGAGCTTTGAGATAGTTGTCGCGACCACGACGCGTAGAATTCCTGTTGTTGGGATAGATGGAAATTTGCCAAACTTGATCAACAAAAACCAGGTTATACTCATCAACAATCATTGTTCATCTATCCATTAGAAAATCAATTATAGAATCAATTATATTACTCATTGTATTTAGTCTTTACGTTAGATTTTGAGAGAAAATTATTAATTTCAATTTGCGTTGCGACATTAAAACCAAGTTGACTTAAATTTTAGTTGTGGGTTTGAATATTATGTTTTATTTAGTAAATATCTCATTGTTATATTCATTTCCTTACTCATTATTGCTAGATTTTTTTGGTGTAATTTCTAATTAGCAATGGGGTTTTATGCTAGAATAGATGATTCATTTGGGTCTTGATTTCTTATTCTAATACTTTTGTATGTAATTTCATAGTTTCATGACTAGGCTTTGTGATCTATTTCTCTTACTTAATTTTGATGATCTTACAGTGCATTCTTAAATCTAGATGCCGATCTTCATAGGTTGCTTGAAAAAATAATTCTTGAAGAGGAGAATAATGTTGATAATCATGTTGTACTTTGATTCCTAAATCCCAATTCTCCCTTGCTACTTATTGTATTTTTTCCTAACATTAGTTAGTTACCAAAATTGCCTTTTATTTGTTAATTTTTTACATTGCATGTTTATATTCCAATTACAAACTCATGATCCTTGATCTATTCGATTGCCGAGAAATTTTTAACCTATGGGATTTAACCCGAACTCTTAGTTGCGTATTTTTAATGCAGACGATCTCTTACTCGATGAACTTGTATTGACAGTAATTTAATTGCTATTTCTACTCTCTCCAACAAATCTAAAGAGTAAACGATTTTCATCAGTATAAATACCTGACAACGAGTCGGGGTTGAATCCCACAAAGGTCAATACAAAGCATGGAATTCGAAGAAAAATTGAGAATGTAAATAAATTTATTGGAAGAAATAAGAACAATGGGTTTGATTCAACTAAATTTGTAAAAAAAGAATTTTGGCATCAAAAGTTACAATTAGACTAATATGTTAGAAATTCAATTTAGTAGAATGTAATCCAGGAGTAAGAGGATTACGAGGATTGGAATCCAATGTCATATAGGGGTAATTGTGTTGCTATATAGTGATGAACACTCATGGATAGAATCAATTCATTAAATCTTCTTTCAATGTCATAAAATCATCCATGAAATCTCCTTTCATTGTCATCATGTGATTTAATAAACAACCCATTCCATTACATATTATCTCTTTTCCTGCAGAAATAGCGCAAATAGATCTGACCCGTTATCTCAATTTTCAAGAAAACTATAGACATCAAACCTAAATTTTAAGTAGTGAACTAATTATCCACTCCAATCAATCTTTTACGAGCATAATAAAGATATTGGAAGTAGGACGAACTTTGCAACCTTGACCTAATAGGTTCACCGCGTGCTAATTAGCCTAAATTCATGAATAAACATCAACAACAAAATAAAGCATATTGCAATACCCACTATACTTAATCAACTCCCAACCCCATGATTGCACTCCTAAATTTCGGAGTTTTAACCACCCATCACAAAACGTAAAGATATTATAACTTGCATGAAAGTAGCCATGGTTACATAAAATTAAGAAATTATAAGCAATACCCACTGTTAATTCAACTTCAAATTGTAAAAATTAAGGGTAAAATGGAAAACCCCAATACTAAAGTTGTTCTTCACAAAGTAAAGTTTTTCTGTCGCTAGAAACTCTAGAAGAAATTTTACGATTAGTCTATCAAAATTTTATAACTTTGAAACTCTTTTTCTTTCTATTTGTCTATTTTAGTTTTAAATTTTTTTGTCTAGAATGCACTATGTGGAAAGTTCGACGACATTTCTTGTTCTCGCCATGCTAATTTTGTGAATCGTCGTTTCCTCCTTAGTTCGCCTTTGTCTTGATTTAAGCATCAGGTCTCTCAACCTCAGATAGTAAGCTCATTTGAGTCTACATTTCATATTCGGCCTATTACTAAGCACCACATATGTTTGCCTTTTAAACATTTAATTTTTCTCCAAGTCTGGTAATTTTCAGTTATGGTCAGTAGGTTTTCCCCATTTATTCATCGAGTCACCGTTACTCAATAAGTTCAATATTTAATCTCAACTAATTCTAGTGTTGAGCATTTTTAATTTGGGAGAGATCTTACTAGTTGGGCGATCCGCCATTCGTTATAAGAGATAAACCATGTAGACTTCACACTTATTTTACTGTTTTCCGCAATTCTTCCAAATATAAATCCTTGCCATATATGCTAGCCTTCATTGCTGCAAATCATTAAACTATCATTATCATACGACACAATTTGGCATTGAGGATACTACTGGTTGAGATAAATAGGCATCAAATGACTATAAATCTACAAATCATCAACACCTCAAACATAAACTTTTGTTTGTCCTCAAGTAACTCAAGAACACAATTAGTTCAATAAAGGATTCTAAAATATTTATCAGTGATAACTTTCATGAATGTGACTTTACAAGCGTACTATCAACAACATGCGACATTCAATCATAATCAAAAGGCTTCAACTGATCACTAGATGATATACTCAAGTCAAAACTAATTCCATGCTATCACAGTAAAAATAAATAATGAAAATAGGAATGAGGGCACTTGAATAGATTTGTTGAAACATTGTTTTTCATTGAACAAACCCTATAGTGAGCTTGAGCTCGGTTTGATAATTGTAGTCATCTTTTAAACTTTTTTTTATCGTGATTGAGTGTCACATGTTATTGAGAGTAGTCTTATAATGTTAGTTGTCTGTTAGCTCTCATTGAGAACTATTCTTTACACCCTTGTTGAACTAATTATATTCTTTATGGAGGTATTAGTTGTATGGGGTTCATGTTGATGTGTATACCGACCACAAAAGTCTTCAATATGTGTTTACTCAAAAGGAGTTAAATCTTCGACAAAGAAGGTGGTTAGAATTGTTGAAAGATTATGACATGAGTGTTCACTACCATCCCGTCAAGGCCAATGTGGTTGTGGATGCTCTAAGTCGTATGACCATGGGTAGTGTGTCTCATGTTGAAGACTCCAAGAAAGACCTAGTGAAAGATGTTCATAGGTTGACTCATTTGGGTGTTAGGTTGGAAGATGCTCCAAATTGTGGTTTCATGGTCCATCATAACTCCAAATCGTCTTTGGTGGTTGAGGTGAAGTCCAAACAACACCTTGATCAACCCTTGATGGAGTTGAAGGAGTAGGTTCTTGGTAAGCTTAATGATTAATTCTCCTTACGGGGGGGGGGGGGGGGGCATGGTGTCTTGAGGTATCAAGGAAGGTTGTGTGTTCTCAATGTAGATGGCTTGAGGAATCGGATTCTTGTGGAAACTCATGGATCGTGTGACTCCATTCATCCGGGTTCGAAAAAGATGTACCATGACCTTAGAGAGGTGTTTCGGTGGGAAGGATTGAAGAAAGACATAGAGAAATTTGTTGCTAAGTGTCAAAATTGCCAACAAGTAAAAGCCTAACATCAAAAGTTGGGTGGTTTACTTTAAGAAATCGAGGTTCCTACTTGGAAGTGGGAAGACATAAATATGGATTTTGTGGTAGGTTTGCCTCGGACACAAAAGCAATATGACTCCATATGTGTTGTTGTGGATAGCTTGACCAAATCCACTCATTTTATTCCCGTCAAGTCTACTTACTCGGCGGAGGATTATGAAATGATCTTTATAGTTAAGATTGTGTGTCGCCATGGTATTCCATTATCCATCATATTGGATAGGGGTGCACAATTCACATCTAGGTTTTGGAGGTCATTCCAAAAAGGGTTAGGTACCAAGGTGAAGTTAAGAACCACTTTTCATCCATAAACGGATGGTAAAGCGGAGCGTACTATTCAAACCCTTTAGGATATGATTAGAGCCTGTATAATTGATTTCAAGGGAAATTGTGATAAACACATGCCTTTGGTTGAGTTTTCTTACAACAATAGTTACCATTCATCTATATCTATGGCTCCTTATGAAGCCTTGTATAGTAGGAGATGTAAATCTTCTATTGGATGGTTTGAAGTGGGTGAGTCTTCACTTTTGGGTCCCGATTTGATTATAAGACTTTGGAGAAGGTTCATATTATAAGGAATCACTTGAAAACAGCCTATAGCCAGCAAAAGTCTTATGCCGACTATAAGAGAAGAATATTAGAGTTTGAAGAAGGTGATAAGGTGTATCTAAAAATTTTGCCTATGAAAGGAGTGGTTATATTTGGCAAGAAAGGGAAGTTGAGTCATCGTTATGTGGGTCCCTATGAAATCATGCAAAAGGTTGAGTTGAAACTCCCTAATGAACTATCTTCGGTTCGTCCAGTTTTCCATGTTTCCATGCTTAAGAAGTTTATCGGTGACCCCGAGTCTATTCTTCCTATTGAGGGTCTTGGTGTGAAGTAGAACCTCTATAATGAGGAGGTTCCGGTAGAAATCCTTGATCATTAAGTGAAGAGGTTGAGGAACAAAGAGGTGGTCTTCGTAAAAGTGTTATGGAGAAACCACCTAGTTGAGGGAGCAACATGGGAGTCTGAGGCCGACATAAACTCCCGTTATCCTCATCTCTTTCCTAATGAAGGTTATCTGTTCTCACTAATAATGAAAATAATGACTAAATTTGAAGTTGATTTGATTTTTGCTGAAATTGTGCAAAATAGTGCATGTTACAGTGATGTAAAAGTGAAGTGCATGCCTAAAATGAAAAATTTGATTTTTCTTTGTCTTCATTTTATGTTGTGCATTTTGTTATATTATTCCTTCATGAATTGTATTGAGCATGTTGAAATGTGTTGGAGAAAGATATGACATAATGAATAAGCATGAAATGAATGCTGAACTCTTATTAGTTGAAAATGATGTTTTGAGTTGCATTGTGTACAAGGGAATGTACTATGATTATTTTTATTGTGAATCATGTTTTGATATGTTGTTGTTTGTTGGGCTGCTAGTCTTGAGTCTATTCCTTCCCTCTAAAGAATTTTATTGTCATTCGGGGACGAATGTTCCTAAGGGGGGTGATAATGTCAGACTCTGAAAGTCTAAGACGCGTTCTAGAGCCTAACATGAGTGTTTGAAGGTTGTGTCACTGTTTTAATGTTAATTTTAATGTATATAAGTCATTAAGGAAGTTTTAAAATCAAAACGTTGAAGAACGTCCATGACGTCTAGAAACTAGTTCAATGAGTTGCTAGTGTGCCTTAGCCTATTTCACTAAGATTTAATAGTTGGAAAATGATGAAATTTTATGTAAAGGTGTCTAACACGTATAGTTATTTTATAGTCGAAACGTCCGGGTACGACTCCCCAAGGACCAACCAAGGGACCTTGAGGAGGACCCTTACAATTTGGGAAAAAGCTGCCATAAGTCAGTGTCCACAACGTGTGCAAATGACGGATCGTGGGCCAATTGACGGGGCGTCGATGGCCACCGTCTATGGTCACTTATCCAAATCCATGGGATGCCTGTTTTGACAAGTCTATTACCAAAACGATGGACCAACAAGACGGTTGGTCCTTTGGCCGTCGTTTGACAAACGAACCATAGACGTGGTCTTGTTTGTGGAGTCCACTGTTTTGCTGCACGTTTTCAAGTTGGTTATATTAATTAATTAGGTGGTTGGATAATTAGTTAGGGGTTAATTAAGGTCTAATTAATTTGGTTACTGACCTATATAAAGACCCAAACCTAATTTGACTAACCTAACCCTCATAATTTTCCAAACCCAAATTGGTCCTCCTTCTCTCTTCTTTCTCTCTCACAAGTAGAAGAACACCATAGAAGGCAAAGGTCAAGGGTTCTAGGTCTTATAAAGGTCAATCTTTTCCATAAAACTCCATCAATTAACAAGGTATGTGATTCCTTTCACCTTTGGGATCTCTTTCCCCAAAGGGTTCCATCAAATTGATTTCAAAATATGAATTTCTAGTGGGTTTTCATCTAAACAAAATTGATCTTGTGAATTGATTTATTTATGATTCTTTTTGGTTATTATGAGTATATTAACATATATTATGACTCAATTATATTACTTCTTGATGGATTTGTCCAGTTTGTATAAGAAGACCTTTTCCCCTTAACCCTAGGTTGTGGTCTTGAATTGAATTGTATAGTATTAGTACAATTGACTTTGTTAGTGTGTGAATTGCTATCCCAGATTTATGAGTACATTTTGATATATTGTAATCCAATTATTCTAGTTCTTGAGTAATTGAACTAGGTTGTAAGGTAGGTCATGAACTTGACCTAAGTCTCTAATTCTAGGCTATGAACTCGTGATGAATTGTTGTATAGTGATGTAAATTACTTCATTATTATATTGGTTACTCTTTTTTGGTTATATTACACCCACTTTTGGGTTTGATTGAGAATGGTTAAAGGTAATACCTTGATGATGGTTTATGAAGAAGATTTGGGGTAAGTCTTGTGATCTCAACTATTTACTTCAATAATGGTTACTTGTGATTAGTGATGATGTTGTATTGAAGTATACCATATATTAAGAGTGATAGGGTTGGTATGATGTTGAATTGAAATTTCCTTACTATGTGAGATATTGGTTAAGATGTAAATGTTATAAGGATGGTGATAACTTACCTATGTACGTTATCATGATATGAATGTGTAAATGTGCTAACCTCACTTGTATGAATTATAATGAAAGGATAGTACTCATGCAATATTTATTGAGATATGATGATGATTATATAAGGGATACACTCTATGACTTAAAATAAGCTATCACCATTAATTAAGGCATTAAAGACATTTCAAAAAGGGACTCTAGCTTAGCACCGAGTGAACTAGAGTTGGGAGTGTCCCTTCCCACATAGGGAAAGTAGGATCACTAATGTACTCTTGAGATTGGAGACTATAATGCATGTAACATAAAGAGGATCCCAACTATATCTCCTAGTTCTTGAACTATGTTGCCCCCATATGAATATTAGCTAGTGGATCCACGTAGTTGCTATGTTCATGTTTTTGTACTACCTTTGCAAGTAGTACGCCTTCTTTCGTGTAGGGTTCCATGACACCGGATTCCACATTATCTCATGTGGTCTATGTCAGTTAAGGCAATATGTTCCCAAAGGTTAAAATGAATTAATGAGTGGACTCTAAGTAGGATGACCTAAGGGGTTTAGCTTAGTCTAGGTAGGGGTATGAGACTCTACATTTACATTGCACTAGTTAGCCTTGAAGGAAGTCTTAGGAGGATGTTCGTATGAGTGTATATGCTTATAAATTTAAATGATATGTATATGATGATTTTACATGTGGATGATACTATATGATGATGGTTTCACTTATGAACATATGTTTGGTCTCTATTGCTAAAGTATGATGTTATGTACTCTTAATGATATGATATGTGAAGTTTTACATTGCTTATGGTTCTTGTTGAGTTTGCTTGATTGAGTAAGGTTATGGGGCTTTGCTTAGTCATTGCACTAGTGGACTTAATGAGGGTCTATAGGTAATGGTATTTCTTTGTTTATGATATTATGAACTCTTATATGTGCTTGTTGAAGTTATGACTTGATGATAGAGTTGAGTTGACTATGTGCTTAAGTATGTTGATATACATGTTGACTTGACTAGACTTATTGTTGTTGGTCTTGTGATGTACATGGTATTGACTTAATGAATATGTATGATTGACTTGTATTGGTTCTTCAATGTGCATAAGATTTTTCAAAGTAATGGAATACTTTAATGAAATATCCCTTTTTAGCATGATTTTTATGTGGTTTGTGCATATGGTCTCATACTTAGTACATATGATGTTCTAACCCCATTTTCTCCATTTTTCCACAACATTTTAGGTTCCGGTCATTGAAGGGCTTTTGACGACATTGAATGAAGACTTAGAATTCTCACTCTCCAAGTTGGGTAGGTCCTTTCTACTCTGAGGACAATGCCATTTATAGCTTCGTTTATTGATTAGTCTTAAAGACAATATGTACATTTCCTTTCATTTGAGTACTAAAGATTCCACAACCTATATGTGGCTTTATTACATTTATTTATGGGATATGCCCAATTGTTATACTCATTTTTAGATGGTTATGATATGAGACATCCGATTTTAAGACGATCTTATATCTTATATATATATGTGCAATAAAAGTAGAAGACTATGTAATCTTCTTATACGAAGGGTATATGTATACTCGATATGAATATATTATGTGTGTGCGAGAGGTCTATGTAAACCTCAATATAGATATATAAATGTTTTAATTTTTTGCATTTTTAACGTATGAATGTAATGATGTAAGCTAAGAGGCTAGTCTTAGTCCTCACTACTAGTTCACTCGGTGCTAAGCTAGGTCCCTTTTTGAAATGTCTTTTAGTCTTCCTTTAACAATGATAACATAGTTTAGGTCTTAGGAGACTAACTCCTTGTATAGTCATAGTCATTAGCTCAATAGGAATTGCATAAGAACATCCTTTCAATACAACTCTCATATGTGAGATTACAACATTATCATCATTATGTCATAATAAGGCACACTGGCAATTAATAACTACCCTTATATCAATGCATCTTAAGCATAATCTCATAATATCATAATCAAGACATTTCAATTGCATCATCATACCACACCTACTTAATCCAATCACAAGATATACTTCAATTGAACTTCATCACCAAGTAGAAGCCATCATAATTGAAGTAATGGTTTGAATTCACAATATCTTAACAATTCTCCTTCCAAAGCCATCATACATTTTCTTACGATACACCAATCGATTTCATCCAATAATAGGTGTAATAACATCATAAAATAGCAATTAACACAAGAACTAAGTCAATTGCATCATCACTAACCAACTCAACATCAATTCATATCCTAGGGTTAGGGGAATAGGGTTCATCATGAATTCTTCAAGAAATAGATTCAAATACAACTATACATTACCCTAGGAAGTCCATGAATGAATTATAATGGATAAAACAACTCTAACAATAGATACAATCATCAATGCCCATCAAATCATAAGCTATATCCAAGACTTGGGGGAATTGGGGAAGGGACATGAATCAAACGAAATTAGCATTAATCAACATCAATTACTCAATAATCTATACTTAACTAGTCATAGGAAATCACAATTGATCATTATCAATCTTCGATTTAAAGTTTAGAAGAAAAACCATGTGTAGAAGAAAACCCTTAGAATTGAGTGATTTAGAAATAAACTTTGAAAGGACCTCTCAGAGAAGGAATCCCAAGAGTGATGAACCCATACCTTAATGAAGCTTAATTCTCAAAATTCAAGTGAAATCCTAGAGAAATTGGTCTTCTTATTTAATCTTTCTTCTTCCTTCAATAAAGGTCGAATAGAGAGAGAATTAGAGAGAGGTGAGAGCTTTTGGGTTTTGATTTAGGGATTAGATTTGAGTGAGTAAATGTGAGGGAAAACTGATTGAAAATCATTATATAGTACATCATGAAGTACCCAAAAGACCCCTCACTTAAGTTGACCCTTTAATAAAGTCAAACTTGAATTAAAAATTTTAGATTTTTGTCGGGGAATAAGTCCGCGACCCGGAGCTGCTCCCGCAACATTTTCTAAATTAATTTCCAAGGCAAAAGAGTATACGACGTGCCCGCGATGTATACTTTATTTTTGGCCAAAGTCATACCAAGTACGTGACGCAGACCTATTTTGAGCCAAGTGCAATTTGATTGTTGCTTTGACAGCTTGCTTTGCTATGTTTGGGGTCTCTTCATGGACCCCTAGGGAGATCCTGGGGGGTTGGAACTTAAATTTTTCACCCTATATAGGTTATTTTACCTATTTAAAGTCTTTATACAAGTTTAAGACTTCATATGACATCTCTAAACCTTCATAAAACCTAAGGAAATTTTACTAGTTCAATTACACTAGCTCCCGGACGTCGTTGACGTTTCTGGACGCCTTGACTCTAGAACTTACTTAATGGTTTATTAAAATTAATTTAGGCCTTATAATAGTGTTACAACCCTTAGACAGTCATGTGAGGCTCTAGATTAGGTTTTATACTTTTCGGAGTGTTATGGGTCCTCTAAGCGTGATAAATGGAGTGGGTTGCAAGCCATTTGAGGAAGATCAAGACGACGAGAGTAACTTCATAATATTTGCACTAGTATCTCAACTAAATGACTTGAACAACAAAATATATGAGGTGGAAAAGCAGTGAAATCACAAAGGGAAGTATATACACGCCCCCCCCCCCACCCCACGCGAGGAAAAGCTCTACAGAAAATATGAAATGTTGTGTTGAGGACACACTTCAAATCATTCTACAAAAGATCAACCATCAAGATCGGTTGTTGGAAGAAATGAGAGAGAGTATTGAAGGGATAAATCAGCTAATCGGATCTTACTCTAGATCAATTCAGCACATCAGATCACTCCTTATGTTTGTGATGCCTCAACTCCACCTAAACAACAAATTGGGGTTACCTAGTTATACTAGGACTTACTCCAACATCATTGAGTTAGGCAGTATCTACGTCGAGCCATGACGTTAAATAAGGCACTTCTTGGAAGGCAAGCCAGGTTCATAACTTTGGATTAAATTTTATAAAAAATGGTTTGTTATTGTCGCAGGTCAAAATGAGGAAAGCATAGAAATTTCAGATTGGCGGGAGAAGGTCCATTTCGCAAGATGCCAAACAAGTCGGCGAGCCCATCTGAATTCCGCCGTTTGGCACAATGCAAGAGTATTCTAGAGAATGTAAAACTCGGCGAAATTGAAAAACAGATTGGTGCATCACCACCCTGTTAGGCGATCTCGATGACAACCGCAAATCTTGCCCTAAAAATTGAAGATTTTAAAGAAAGAGAGGGATAAAAGACTGCTAGATGCATCGCTGAGTGGTTTGATGAGGGATATGAACTTTTCCATATGGATGAGAACTGAATGTTTATATAAGGGCCAAAGGTGAAATATTTGAATTTCTCACTTTCCCTCATTTTAAACAATTAAAACTCACACGAAAGGTATTTTATCTTAGATTTAAATTGTTAGTTAGTATTCTCGTTCGTCAATAGTGCTTAGGGTTTGATTTCTTTGCTGCCTAGCATTGCAAAAAGTTCAATGATCGACATCAAAGGTTAGTCTGTAAAACCCCAAATTTATTTTTGAGATTTTTGCATTCATTTTCAGTAGAGTATTAAGATGACGTGTGCTAGGTCTCTCTTATATAACTAAGGTGTTTTGATGGTAATTGCTAGTTCAAAAATTTTGCCTGAAATGCTTAAATATTTGAAGGACTTGGTTTTTGTGCTTTCTATTGATTGAAAGCGTAATTGGTGTTTATGAATAGTTGTCATAACATTTGGGAGATATGTAAGTAACCCACCAATTGTTCTAAATAACAAATGATATCCAATGAGAGAATGGGTGACAACTTTCTTAAGGATAATCGTAGCTAGATGGCTAAATTTGTTCAAATCGGAAGATGTCTGAATACTCCGAGGTGACGCGAAGTATGAGTATTGTATGAATTTCTTGTTGCATGCTTTAATTTTATTTTTTAAAGATTTTATGGTCGATTTTGAGAGTTCAATTTAGAAATGGGCATGTTGTGTCATTCGGTGAGTTAAGTTGACCTCATCGAATGATTTGGTGGTTCGCCTACTGATTTTAGCTTTTACATTGAATGCACTCTTTTTCCCGCCCTTACAGCGTAGTTTGGCGAACAAATCAAGCACCGCAAAAAGTAGTTAGCGATCCACCAAGTGGAATTTTCCATCGCCTAATCACCCAGATTTGACAAATGATCTCTTTGACTAGACGACCTAGTTCGCCAAAGTTGTTCGGAGATCCGCCGAATTGATTGGCGAACTTGTCTGCAACTATTTCCCAGTGTTTATATTTTATTGCTATTTCGGCTAATAATGAATTTTTACAGACATGGTACACACTAGCAAAAATACGAAACTCCCAAGGAAAACAACACCCAACATACAGATTACTGAAGGAGGTTAAAATCCTTCAAATAGAGGAGGGAAAAAACTTCAACAAGGTAAGGGCAAAAAGAAGAAATAAATAGCAAAGAAAAGAGCTGCCACCGAATTTGAGGCTGATTGGAATGATCAGAAGACGATCAACCTTTGGTTCAACAACAGAGAAGGTTTTGATATAAACCTAACTCCTTAGCCACCAGGTCCACTTCGCATGCTACCACGTCCACAAGGGATGCAACAACCACATGTACTCCTAGAAAATATACATAATTAGCATTAATACCTCTAGTAGCCCATTCACCTCGGATGATGAACATGTTAAAAGGCATAGCTGCTGCACTTACACCAGTATCCCTAAGGGTTACAACATGCAAAACAAGACAGAAGAGGCCATATGATATCTCAGCTTTACAAGCCGATGTTGCAAATCTGTGGACAAATGTAGATTATCCGAAGTCTGTTGACTCCAATGACTTGATGAGAACCGCAACGGACATGGATGCACCTTAAGAGGCAAATACAGATTTTAAAACTGATAAAGAAATGGAATCAACACGGGAGGAGATGACACTAAGAAAGAAACAACACCGCATCTTTGGGAACCTATTAGATCTAAGATGTACACTGGTATAGCATGTGATTCAGAGATCATATGATGAATCATCCTCAACATCTCCTATTGGACTTAACACTACCACCACTTGTGTGAGTATTTCGGGCACTGATGCCCAACTACAGGTTATCGCTCAGAGTTCTGATGCCCCGATAAAAGGTCAGACTAAATAGACCTGATTTATCTTCACCTTCCTCCTTGTATTGTTTTTAATTTATTTTTTATATTATTAATCGTATTTGAGGACAAACGCTTTTCCATGGTTGGTGAGGCTCACCTTGTTTATCTTGCTATAAACATTACATGTTTTTATATATATTTTGGTTGACTTTTTAAATTGTGTTTTAAGAATGCTTTCCCAAATATTTGAGCTTATGGATCTCTTTTGGGTCCTTATTTCATAATAATTTTGTCCTTTCCGAAACAGTTTTGAAAAATTTGCGACCTCTTGTTTTTAAAGTGGGTGTTATTGTACAAATTTAAGACTCAATTTTGATTAATATCAATGACTTGAAAAGTGCTCTAAATCGAACAAACATGAATGTGCGACTACAACGAGAATGAATGAAGTTACATAGGCAATATCTGATGTCTTTGCATATCGTTGTGATTACCCGATTACTTAATTGATTCTTTTGCAATGACCATTGCACACTAGCGAATGTGTGTTGTCTTGTTTGATTTCAGTTTCACTGCTTTCTATGACGAGTTTACTTTGAGCCTTGCATGAATAAACCTAGGATTTGCTCGGTTTGTCTAATTGATTTAGAAATGTATCCTCTTTACATGATCTTAGGCAATTCTTAAGAGTGTGAGAAAAATTTAAAATATGCCTCTTTTGTTGCCTACCTGTGAGTGCTTGAAACTCTTTTAAACATCCATTGAGCCTTATATCTTCCTTGCAAGAACCTTGATGAAACCTAAACCTTACGTTATCCATCATGTATAATGTTCTTTTGGATGTGATATAAGTCAATAGCCAACATAGGCAAAAAGACTAAGTTGGAAGTGTGGTAGGAAGGAAAATAGAAGTCAAGAAGTGCAAGAAAAGTCTCGCAAATCCATGGTATTGCAGTGAAAAGGAAACCCTGCGTACAAAAAAAAGATGAAGAAGAAGAAAAAGAAAGATAAAAGAAAAGAACAAAAAAACAAAAGGAAAGGAAAGGAAAATAAAAAGAGAAGAAAAGTCTTTAAACAAAAGCACAAAATGAAGGATATCGGGTTTCAAATCAATGCATGAAGGGAAATAAAAGATAACTTAGAAGCACTTGACTAAGGATTGATGAAGGAATATAGGGGTTAACTTAAGCAAATCACATCTCATAGGAGAAAAATTCATTGCGCCCGAATGACCATATCTTTGCACTCAGCCTCGTTACAAGCCGTAGAAAAACCTTTTTTATCTTTAGTAAATTGAACCGCATGTCAATTAGAAAATAAGGGAAAACCTATGGGTGAAAACATGCATTTTGTTCCTCTTTCTGAGTGTGAGAGTTGGATCATATTCCTGATCCTATGATCATTAATCAACGTGTGTGAAAATGGAGTCATTCATTTTTTGAGGGCATGTAGATACTTTTGTTCAGCTTTAACTTGCATAATATGCAAGTATTGTGAGCTGAAGAATCTTTGGTAATGGTGTGTCACAACTTGAATCTTTGAGTATACAATTGAGCTATACATGAGTAGTTTGAGTATTGTTGTGTACATTCATGATTGAATCTTATGTATCACTATTTGAGACATCCTATTTGAAATGTTGAAGTTGAGTTTTACTTGAGGAAAAGCAAAAGTTTAAATTGGGGGTGTTGATGAGTTCTCAAATTAGACTCATCTAGGACCTTGTTTTAATGAAAATAGTCTCCTCAATTGTGTATTTTATCTCGATATCTAATAAAAACTACTATGTTTTAAGTATTTGAGGATTTGATAGGAGCATTGACACTTAGGTGCAAAACGGAAGAAAAATATAAGAAAGTAGTAGAGGATGCAAAGTGACCTTCCCCACGCACAATTGGTGATACGTCGTATAAAAAGTTCCACCTTCTATTACAGTAAGTGAGACCTGCAGGAAGTGGTTCAAAAGACGATGAAAAGGAGCAGTCCGAGCCTCGCCAAACACTTCCGCAAAGCATATGTCACATCCGGGGAGCACCTCCTAGACGTAACCGGCGTCGTCGTCCTCTTTGAAGACTAATATTAGCCTCTTATCTTACATCATTACATTCATAGGTTAAAAATGCGCTAGATTTTAAACTTTTTATTCTACATTGAGGTTTAAATAGACATCTACATACATATAATATATTCATATCAAATATACATAGACACTTCGTAAAAGAAGATTAGATAGTCTTCTACTTTTATTGCACATATATAGTATAAGATAGTCTCATAGGAAGTCTATAACATTGTCTCATATTAAACCATCTAGATAAGAGTATCACAATTTGAGCATAACCCTTACATCAACAATTATAGCCACATATAGGCTTTACAATTATAGTACCAAAATGAAAGAGAATGAACAAAGTGTATTTAAGACTAAACAACATCCAATAGGTAGATAATGGCATCGTTCTTGAAAAGTGAGGACCTACCGAACATGGAAGATAAGAATCCAAGTAGTGTTCAAAGCCTTTTCTAATATTAACGGACGGATCCTACATTTGTAGTAAACATCAAACATGGGTTAGTACACATTTGTACTAAGTATGGGTATATGCACATAAAATAAGTGAAAATCGTGCTAAAGAGGACATTTGATAAAAAAACATGCTAAAGTACTTTCAAAATCCTTATGCACAATCAATAACCCATATAATCCAATAATACAATAATCCATAAGTCAAACCCATGTACAACACAAGACCAACATCAACAATTAATAGTCAAGTCAACATATACAAGAGTTCACAACATCATAATACAAGCAAGACCCTTACTCATAACCCACCATTTAGCCTACAAGTGCAATGACCAAGCAAAGCCCCATAACCTTACTCAATCAAGCAAACCAAACAAAAGATCACAAGTAATGCCTAACTCAACATAACATAGCATCAATAGTAGTCATCATCATATTTGGCAATATAAACCAATAGCATGTTCATAAATGAAACTAACACCATATCGGATCATCCACATGTAAAGTCAACATAAGCATAACATTTACTTAATAAGATCATTATATCATAATAATATCCTTCTAGGACTTCCCTCAAAACCAACTAGTGCAGTGCCTAGGTAGAGTACCATACCCCTACCTAGACTAAGCCAACCTCTCAAGTCACCCTATCTAGAGTTCACTTCATTAATTTATTTTACTATCGGGAACATTTTCCTTAACAGACATAGACCACAAGAGCTATGTTTGGAATCCAGTGTTGTAAAACCTTACACTGATAGAAGGTGGTGTACCGACCAAAGTATATCCAAACAAAAACGTAGCATTCTAGGTGGATCCATTAGCTAGTCTTCCTATGGTGGAAACATAGTTCTACAACCAGGAGATATGTATGAACCCTCTACATGTCTATTGCACTGGAGACTCATCTCAAGGGAATACATTGGGTGAGTGTTCCTCATAGGGGAGTCAACACCTCATATGTAACTATAGGGTGAATATCCCTCTATGGGAAGTCAATACCTCCCATTCTCAAGTTCACTCGCTGCTAAGCTAAGTCCCTTTTGAAATGTCTTTCTTTACTAATCATCACATTGTTTAGGTCATAGAGTATATCCCTTGTATAATCATAGTGATTTAGCTCAATAGGTATTGCATGAGTATATCCTTTCAATACAACCCTCATATGTGAGATTGTCATATTAACATCATCATATCATAATAAGGTACATAGGTACTTCATAACCAACCTTATATCATTTCATCTTAAGGATAATCTCACAATAATATAGTCAAGATATTTCAATTAAACATCATACCAACACCTATGTAAGCTATTCACATGGTATACTTCAATTGAACTACATCACCAATCACAAGCCATCATACTTGAAGTAAAGGTTAGGATCATGAAGACTTACCAAATCTCCTTCAAAAGCCATAATCATAGTCTTACAATCAACTAACCAATTACATTCAATAATATGTGTCACTACAAGAAAAACAGTCTCTAAGGAAGGGAAATCTAGTCCCTAAAAGTCTATATCTGGTCCCAAATGCGAAGTAGAGACTAGAAAAGTCTGGTCGCCGTCGCAACCGCCTTATTCGTAATTGGCCTTTAGTGACGAAGAGAAAAGGCTGGTCGTTACGTGGCATTGGAGACGAGGAAAATCTTGTCATGAAATCCTTTTAGAGACTAGAATTACCTGGTCCTTGATTAGTTTTAGAGACTATAATGACCTGGTCCTTGATTAGTTTTAGAGACGAAATGACCTTGTCCTTGATTAGTTTTAGAGATGGGAATGACCTGGTCCTTGATTAGTTTTAGAGACGATAATGACCTGGTCCTTGATTAGTTATAGGGATGTCCTTGACCTGCTCCTTGATTAGTTTTAGAGATAAGAATGATCTAGTCCTAGATTATGTTTAGAGAAAAGAATGATCTTGTCGTTTATTAGTTTTAGGGACGAGAATATTTCAGGTCCTAGATTCTGGTCTTAAATAGTTATTTAGAGTCGAGCAACATTTCTGGCCCTAGATTGAACATCAATGGTCCTAGTTAAATTGATATACAATAAATAAAACTCTTTAACAAACACTAAATCTCTACTAAAACGCTCGATTAAAAAAAGATATAGACAGACAAAACCAAGAAGATAGAGATAAAGATTGCGATTAATTATAATAAATTGGTTAACATCCCATGATGTTAGTTGCAATGTTTTCTTCAAAAAAACTCATCCAACATTTGAGTTTAGACAATACTAATGAGTTTTGCATAACATTCGTAGAAAACTTATAACAAGCTTCTGCATTACTTTCAAACTTGTATCTTGACTTGAAACTTCAATCTTCAAAAATCAGCTGGCACAAAATTTTATAAAACGATAAATAAATTGTATACATGTAAACTTCATACTAGAATTAGGTCGATCACTCACCCCAACAACAGTTTGAATTTCACCAAGTGTTATCTCGAAACAACAACAAAAGCTGCAGAACATAACAAGAAATGATCAGTCAAACATTGAGATGCATTTATAAAGAATACAAATACTATATGTGCATAGAGAATTTAATAAATAAAGAGACAGTCTAAGAATGCAGCAATGCAGATTGCTGCATCTCTATTACAAGCTCTCCTTCTAGTGCTCCTGTAAATATTGTTCCTGCTATTTCATATATGTTCCTGCTATTCCAAGAATGCAGCAATGCAGACTGCTGCATCTCTGTATATACTTGGTTCTTAACTAATCTACAACAGGTGCAGAAAATATATTACTACAACTCCCTTTACCCAGTTTATGTGGCAGTATATCTTTTTAAATTAGATCCAGAAAGAATGAAAACTTTTTAAATATGAGAACTTTCACCAAAAACAAAAGAGTGCAGCAGTGCATAATAGGGAGAAGAAAGGTAAACTGGTTTGTTTACCGTTATGATAGAAACAAACAGTGAGAAGAAGGGAAGTCTACATCAGAACCTGAATTCTGTACAAAGTTTTGTTTATTGCGGGAACGGAGACCAAATGGATGACCTTGAGAATCTTATATCACTAAACTTTCTTATTTTCAATGTGTTATAAACAAGATGTTGAGACTAATCCCTGCAGTACCACTTCTTTTACCATTGGTAGATTTGCCTAAAACTACTGTTATTTTACTAGCTAAGGTCTTGTGGAATATTCGAACAAGAACCTCCTTAATCATCAATGAAGCTCTAAGGATATCAAACTTTTGGACTACAGTGAAACTGAAATATGGAATATGCCAAAACTAATGGATACAATTCCTTCTCACACTGCCGAGTACATTCAAGGAATCAAAATTCATGAGGCACACAAAGATGTCCCAGTCTGGACCCTTGAAGACATAGACAGATTTCCATAGTTTCTCATGGCTGCTTCATTATACATGCATTCAGCACAACCTTAAACAACCCAACAAACATAACATCAGTTTCTAATTTCTAAGGACACTGCCCATACTTTTGCTTTATTGAGTTTAAGCTAGTTCTATTTAAATTCTAAGACAAACAGAACAATAAAACTTATAGAGATGAGGATGTATTCAACCAAATCTAGTTTATATATTTTTGCTGTAAACTATTAGCTACCATCCTTTTTTTCCAGAATTAGCCCAAGTATAAAATGACTATATGAAAATAAACAAAATAAACAAAAAAGTTAGGTATTTTGTTGCTTACTTGGTAAACAAAAAAGTAAAAGTCATTCAGTTGAAACAAAAGATGTCCCAGGTTGAATATCTGACTGTTGAGTAGCGCTGAATTCCTTCATTTTCATTATTTCTTTCATCGCATTTTCTAAGGTAGACAAGCGATCGTTCAAGGATTTGTTTTCCTCATTCAAGAGTTTGTTTTCTTCATTCAAAGATTTGTTATCCTTTTGAGTTGAACGTAGAGCAGAAAATAGTTCAGCCTTTGAAGAAGTTCTACCTTTTAAGTCGTTCGCCTTTACTCCACCCCCAAATCCAAATACATGGCTATGAGTTTTAGGTCCACAACATTGTTCAACAATCTCTATGCTAGGTAGAGATGGACCTGTCTGAACTATTTCTTTGAGTTGAGACTACGAAATATATAAAAGAAACATATTTTATCAATTCACATAACAATTTCAAGTAATAAACATATTGAATTTACCAAACGCACATGTTTTTCAATTGTTTCAGGTTCAACAAGCTTGTTATCTTTCTTACGAGTCTCAAAGAAAATGGTTGCCAAATCTGGTGGATTGCCATCTTTTCCTCCCTTTACATCAAAGGAAAACATGTCAAAGAACTCAAACCTTGTAAATATTCCATTTATGAAATAGTTTTATGATAATACCTTTTGATAAATAATCTCTCGAATAGGCTTGCTACCAATATGATGAAGCATCGTCAATTTAGCTCTATTTGCAGCATTCCTACTGCTTCTTGCCTGAAAACAAATTTGTCTTAGTTTGTAGAATTTACTTTTTTTGGAAAGAATGAAGCTAGAAGATTATCCAAAAGAAACAAATGTAAGATTGAGGTACTGTTGCAACAATCAATCATTACTACTGAATTGGAAGTCGAAGAGTAATAACAAATTTATGGACTTAGACCCTCAATTTACAGAACTAATTCTAACATTACTACCAATATTTTTCATATCGCTAAGAACAATTTCAACAAAGCAAGATTGAAGTACACGTGGAGCAGTCAATGCCAAACAAGCGATGCAACAATTTAAAGCACAATTACTATTTCAGCAACATGGATCAACAACTTGGTATATTTGGTGTTAATGAGGTAAATCAAGTAGCAAAAAGAGTGAAAAATATATTATTAAATCAGTAGGCGTACCTGAAAACTTTCAGAAGCAAAATGTTCCTTTACTAACCATTCCCATTCTTTTTGTTTCTACTCCCCTTGGAATATTCCTAAGAAACTGTTGAATAGGCTTATCCTTCACATATTTTGCATGCAAGTGTCCTCTCCATTTGTTCCATAACTCATTCATCCATCTCAAGATATGATCACGATGATTATTCATGTCAACACTCTCAAATTTATGCTACAATAATCGAACCATGAGTTGAGTTATTGATAAGGAAAAAGTACTCTCAAAATAAAAAAAGTTTGTTATGCTAGAATAAGCAAATATTACAGTAGAAAAAGAATTTCAATTGTACATTTACTTATTCTTGTAGATCATAATAATTCAAGTAGCAGATGTTCCAGTAGAAAAATAGCTCTGAATCTTCTACATCTACTTTTTTTTGGTCTCTTAGAGAGAAAAAAATCCAGTGATTTACATACATTTTAATCAAGTAGCACATGTGTAATGTGAAAAGTATCCGACAAAAAACTCTATATTTGAATCACATATACATTCGTTACCTTCACGAGTGTTATATGGACAAGTATACTCACATGTATTAAATAACAATAAAGAAGTTGAATCAGGTGACATTTGTTACCTCAACGGCTGCCCACATATGATTCAACTTTTCTTGTTTAATATCATTCCACGATGATACTCCAATGGACATATATTACGATCACGAACAATTTTCCCCAAATGCCTCAAAAACAATTTGCTATTTGTTCCAACCGTTCGATTATATTAAAAGGTTACTTTCAGCTTTTATCCAATTTCAAGCGCAACAACTTCTTTGCACATGTTTCTCCCTCGAACTTTTATTACCTTTTTAGTATTAGGTGAACCTAGAGTGTCATAATTTGGTAAATACTAGCGACCAAATTCAGTTCTACAAACTAATAGCATAACATATGTATTAAGAATATCATACCTTTTTCAATTGTTTCACTGTGTTTCATAACTTCATCAGTAGATGAAGGCAATGAAATATTTATTTCCATATCATCTTTCTCACTAACCAATGGATTTCTATCCATTTTTTTCATTTCCTGACTAGAAGATTTGCTAGTATTCGATCTTGTGCTTTTAGAAGACATTGTAGACTCAAATCTTTGCTCTATTCTGTTTCCTATAACACCTGCATCCGAGAAAACGTAACATCACAGTTCCTCAAAATACAATAATTCTAGAAAAAAAACCACAACATGGGTTGAAAACAAACTCACTTGTTTCAACTTCTTTGGTTTATTTCTTAACTTGATTAGTACATGTAGGAGATGGAATATTAATTTTCATGTTCTCTTTTTCAAGACCCAGGGAGTTGTTATGCATTGCTTCCATTCATTGACTACTAGACATTGTAGAACTTTTATGTCCTAGTCCTCGAGTCTTCCCTATAGAACATAAAAAAAATATATATATTATCAATACTTAACATGGTGTTTAGGAGAATGAGAAGCTGAAGAATAATGACAACAACTAGTTCATAAAAAAGAGATTTTGAACGAAAAATAATAGAGTGTAATATCTAGGTTGTACATAGCGACTACTAGTTGAAAGTAACTTTATGATTAACAAAAAAATATATCTTACTTGTTTCAGTTTCATGGATGTAGTGGTTAACAAGATCATTAGATTGAGAAAATAACTTCTTAGCTGGCATATTCCCTTTCTCACCCAACGATTTAAGTCCAAGTCCAAGTCCAAGTCCCTTTCCAATAGAACCAGGCTCAACAAATGTATATCTCAAAGTACCCTTCATAGTTGAAGTGTCCTCATTTTCAGTCTTGACTAGTTTCATCTTGAACCTGCAAAAAAGTCCATAAGTGAAAAATAATAAGGAAAAATGTCTGACAGTGTAGTTACAAAATAAATCATTTATAAAGTGTAACAATAAATATATCCATTCCTAAAAAAACATACTTTACCTCATTAGTTCTTTTTATTTTCTTTTGTGAAGGACTTCCTAACTCTACAATATCATCATTCATATGTTCGATAATCTCAAAGGAATCACGAGGTTGAGTTTTCATAACGACTTGCCAACCTTTGTTGGTGTTATCATTAGCATAGAACACTTGAGATTCTTGGTTTGCTAAAATAAAGGGCTCATTAATTTTCAAAAATCTGCACGGATTAACACTCACAAAATCATACTCATCCTTTTTGACTCCTTTAATTTCATCATACACATCAAACCAATTACATCGAAAAAAGACCACTTGTAAGACCTCAAAAATGACTTAGGTTAACTAGAGCCTAACATGTTGATATTGATGGTCTAAGGTCCTAAATATGTTTAATATATGGTATAGAGACAGTAGCAAAAGTATTAGAGGTGTTGGAAGTCAAACGTCAAGGGACGACTAAGACGTTCGACGACTAATTAACCTAAATCCCTTGTATGTGGTTCTATGTGTTTATGTGTGTTTCATGATGTTTTAAGGTTTTTAATTGAGTTAGTATAGAATGTATAGGCAGTGTTTAAAGTTTCGTGAAGTTTGGAGGGCGTTCGAAAGATATGCCTTGAATCAACCTTGTGTGTCTATGCATGTTTCGTCGAGTTTTATTTGTTTGTATGAAATTTATGTGAGAGGTTTTAAACTCATAGAATATTGTATTTGGGTTAGAAACGTCCGGGAAATTATCCCCAAGGACCATTCAAGGGTCCTTGAGGAAGGACCCAAAATCAGTGTGCAGGCTATCCTAGGCAGACCTTGGTGACGGAGCAGTCAACGGCCCGTTGGCCTGATGACGCCCCGTCAAGGGTCCCATCATGGGAGAATTAACCAAGGGTGAAGTTTGGAACTTTGGCCAGCCACTGTAGCCACCAACGGAGGGCTGTGACGCCCCATTGTGGCTGTGATGCCCCGTCAAGGCCAAGCGTCGCACGCACCTGTGTTCCAGCGTAGGCTGCTGTCCACTTAGTAAATTCACTCCACTTCCAAATAGGAGTTTAGGCGGTTTGTTAAGGGCATTTTGGGTATATTAAATGAGTATATAAGTGTTTAACACTTAGAATAATTCATTCTTCCAAAAATAAAACCCCAAAGTCCCTTAGAAATCCCAAAGAATCCATTGAAGTCCAAATTGAAGAAGCAACTTGGTGTGGCGTTTTGAGTGGAAATTCTTCATCAAAGTGAAGAATTATCATCCTTGAGGTATGGCTTTTGATCCTTGAAACTTATTTCATCAAGGAGCCCAACTCTCAAGATGTTTTTCAAAGTTTTCTAAAGTGAATTGTCAAATTTCAGGATTCTACCATGGGTTCTTGCATAAACGATTTCTAAGCATTGAATTATGATCTAATTGATATTGTATTGATGATTTTAACATAATTACCTATGAACCCATGTAAATTGATGAACCCTAGTTTTGACTACTTATTGGGTTACTTGATATTAAGCTAATATTGTTGAATTGTTATGTAGTTTCTTATGGTCTTTCTAATGATATAAGAATTGTATTCAATTGATATCTAATTGATCTTAGATTGTTAAACCTAGATTGAATTGATGTAGATTCATTGAGTCTTATGGTTATTGCTTTGAATTATTGTTTATGGCCATGGGTAAAGGCCTTGTGATGTTGAATTGGTTGATTTGGCATTGAATTGAAGTATGGATGAGGGGCTGAAGGTATGCTGCCCAATTTTCTTTAATTTGATATTAATTATACTTCAATTCCATTGTGCTTGGTATGGTCCACTTATGGTGGCGGTGTTATGTGTTGTACTTGTAATTGACGTGGCCTTGTCGGCTTTACTTTATGCAATATGATGAGCATGGACTTATTGGCAACTACTTGAAGTAATGTGGCTATGTGTGTAGTTGATTATGTGAAGTATGACATTGTCTATCTACATGTGAAGTCATATGTGGGTTCTTTTACTTATGTTGCCTTAAGTGATCATGTTAGACTATGACTTTAACATTATGAGTATAGTGTTAGGGTTAAGTCTTGGTTATTCCTACTTGGTTTTGTGAGTCTATGTGGAGTACATTATTGATGTTATGATGATATATAGGATGACTTGAAGATGTTAGATTGTTTCTAGGTGTTTCTAGAATGACTTGCATTATGAGTTCAAGTGAAGTATGTGATGTCTTGTCTTGGTTGACTTGTATATCTTGCTTGATGCTTATATGAATATGACTATATGATGATTTCACTTAGTATGTTAAGAGTCTTGAATGTGATAATGACATGTGACCTTGAATGATGAAAAGAAGGTCTTTATGTGAAACCTTGAAACCAAGGGTAAAAGTAATGTAAATTGAAGTCGAACGTCGTAAGGGTATCCTTCATGTGGGATGATGGACCTAGGTTTATTGGACGGAATGGCATCATATCTCCCTAGCAAAAGTCATAATGAGCTTCTTGTCGCCATTGCAAGGAAATCCCTAGAGATCCTCTTTGGTAGGGTAAATGTAATTGGGTGATGAACTAGATATGGAATCCTATTGTATGAACCTTAATGTGAATTAATCTATGAGAACAAAGGCTAGCACCGAGTGAGTATGGTAATGGAAGTAGTTCTAGTTAAGCATGAGACTAGAATACAAAGAAACCCTTCATATTCCTTAACCATGTGCCTACATGGGATGTGTCCAAGTTCTACCATTGGCAAGTAGAACAACCTCATCAGAGTAGGATAGAACTCCGGATTCCATGTCTTGCTACCATGGTCTATGTCGGTTATTGCCTATTCTCATCATATGAGATACTTGCTAGCATTAGAGAAGTCCTATGAAGTTTAATTGGTGGTATGGGACGCTATCTATACATTGCACAATAGGCTTTGAAGATGTTAATGAGAGTCTCTAGGTCTTCTCCAAGACCATTACTTGGATGTCCTTATGTATTGTATGAGTCTCTTAATGAATTAATGAATAAATGGATTAATGAATTAATGAACTAATGACTTACGTTATGAATTATGTAAGTGAATAAGTACCTAATCTAGAGTGGCTTATGGATTCTTTAGTTAAATTGTGAAGAGGGCATAGAGGATGATTTCTTCATGGCTTACCTATAGAAGATTTGAGAATGACTCTAGTTAGGGAAAAGGTTTGATGTTGTTGACATGATCTAAGCTTTAGGTAGTCTTAAGGACTATTTAGGTAATCTTGAAGGGGTCAATTATGGACGTTATCTTCTTGATTTACTTAGGTAGGTCTTTTGATAGCCTTTGGAAGGAGAGTGTCCTATCATCTAAATGTGGGTGTGTTTAGTGAGAATGATTCTATTTTAGGTAGTCTATAGGATCCCTTGTGTGTGTGTGATAGAGATTGTATGGGCAGTCACTCCACACTCACTCAAGTGAACCTTGGAAATGACCTTTGGTAGATGAATCTTACCTTGATGTTTATGATTGCTTTGTAATTATGTATGTAACTCATTATAGGTAATCGTAAGGGTCGTTTAGGCACATCTAGAGAGGGTGTATGGGCGGTCTCTCTTTGTGTGACTTAAGTGAATCTTAGGATGACTTTAAGTGAGGGAATTACATTCTAGAAGTTGAGTTTTAAGAGGATTTAGCAATTCACTGTAACAGTGAATTAATTCACTGTAACAGTGAATTAATTCACTGTACAGTGAATATAGTTCACTGTAAAGTGATCTTTAAATTTGATATTGTTGATTAATTATTATCTTATGTGTTTCTAAATTGATTAATGATGTTATTATGATTAAAATATGATTTGTAAAATGAAAAGATGCATATTTCCAATAAAGTCCGTTTTCATGATTTTTATGCTTAATGCCATACTTAGTACATGTGGTTGTACTAATTCCATGCTTTATTTTCTATCTATAGTTCTTAATAGGTGAAGAGATTTTGGGAAGTGAAGACTTGGACTTAGAAGATCGTTCAAGAGAAGTTGAAGTATGTTCTCACTTGACTTGAGGGCATATAAGTCCTTTATGTTTTCTTTGAAGTATTGTAATAGACTATGTATTTCTATTTTCGTATTGAAATATGGGACGTGTCCCAAGTATTCTTGTGTCTTAAGATGATGATATTGAGACTTAGTATTTCCTATTACTTTTATATGAAACAGATTTTTAAAGACAATGTTATATTTTGTGAAAAGTTTTAATTCCGCACTACTTTTCATTATGTATACAATGATTGATATGATAGTCTTGTCTTAGACCTCCGAGAGGTCGACGACGCCGGTTACAATCCAAGATTATACTCTAACTTCTAGGGTATGGTTTCGGGTTGTGACTAGTGTGGTATCAGAGCATAGGTTGGTTAAAGTGGTCTTAGGAATCAAAAAGTCTCATCAAGTCACGTCTAGTAGAGTCTTGACCATCGGTGTGAGTCGCGACACATCTATGGGCAAGAGGCTATAGGACGATAGAGTTTCCCTTCTTTTCTACTCCTATGTCGTGCGGTAAGTAAATGTTATGATTATCCTTCTTATGTGTTTCCTTGTGTTTCTAGGAGATGAATACTAGAAGGATGGCAGCTAGAAGGTTTGAAGAGAAGAGGTTGAATGAGGAGATTCCTTCTCAAATTGAGAAAGTTCCTCAAGGTGCTCAAGGGCCTCCCCAAGGTGATCATGTTCCTAATGTGGGTGGAGGTAATGAGGTTCCGGTGGTTCATCCGGAGTTGACTACTCAAGATATTAGAGAGGCTTTGATGGCTTTAGCTCAAGCCGTAACTACTCAAATCAATTTGAGTATGATGCCTAGGGTTGTGGAGAGCACTATGACTTCTAGGTTGAGAGACTTTGTGAGGATGAATCCTCCTATCTTTCTTCGCTCCAAAGTAGATGAGGATCCCCAAGAGTTCCTTGATGGTGTGTACAAGGTGTTGAGTGCTATGGGGGTTACATCTAGGGAGAACGCGGAGTTAGCTTCATACCAATTGAGGGATGTGTCTCAAATTTGGTTTACTCAATGGAAGGACAATAGGCCAGAGGAAGCGGGTCCTATTGAATGGGAAGAGTTTAAGGAAGCTTTTCTAGGCAAGTACTTGCCTAGAGAAATGAGAGAGGTCAAGGTGGAGGAGTTTATCAATCTCAAGCAAGGCAATATGAGTGTTGAAGAGTACTCTTTGAAATTCTTGTCTTTGGCTAGGTATGCACCTTCTCTTGTGTCAAATCCAAGAGATGAAATGAGTCGCTTTGTTACCGGGGTAGCCGACATAGTGATTGAGGAATGCCGTACGCCTATGCTACATGATGATATGACTTTAGCTAGACTTATGGTGTATGCACAAGCTATTGAAAAGTCTAAACTTAAGAGAATGGATAGAAACTTGAAAAGAAGTGGTGCAAGTGATCAAGCGCAGCCTAGGTTCAAAAAGAGGGCTCAAACTCAAGAGGGATCTAGTGTTCCTAGGGTGAAATTTTAAAAAGCAGGTGGTTCTCGAAATGACAAACCTACTTGTGCCAATTATTGCAAGAAACATTTTTGTGAGTGTCTTTTGGGTACCGGGAGTTGTTTTGGATGTGGAAAGAGTGGGCATAAGGTTAGAGAATGTCCAATGATTGCCCCTAGAGGTAGAGAGGGTAAGCAATTTGCTCCTAATGTTCCAAAGGAAGATGCTCCAACAAAGAGGCGTTTCTATGCACTCCGTACTATAATTGAGAATCCGGGTGATGGTGATGATGATGTTGGTAAGTTCTCTTTCTTTCGTTAAGGTATGAGTTCCTTCTAAGTGGGGGAGTATGGTTAGTAGATGGGATAGAATTCCTTGAATTGTTGCATGTGCATGATGTTTAGGAGTTTGGTTGAAATTGAATTTCATCAACTTCTTGCATTGTGTGTTTTATTGAGTTATGAGCATGTTGTAAGATGTGTTTATATAATGTTACTTTGCATATTAGCATGTTTATATCATGAATTACCTTAAATGTGCATTTTTGAAAAATTTGGTAACATTCACTGTAGCATTAAGACAGTTACTGTAATATTTTTGCAAAACTGACTATTTGATTTGTTGGTCTAAAATTGTTTTAATGTGGTTAGAATTGATGTGTATGAGTATAATATTGAATATAAAATGAGTTTTTGCAATTTGGATTGAAGCATGTGAGTTTCATAGCATAATGAGTTATAGAATTGTATTCTAGTTTCTTGTTGTGTTGTGAATCTCTTGATTATGTGGAGTTGATGTTTTCTTCTTGGTTATGTGTTGTATGGTTTGGTTATGTGTTGTTAGTTGAGTCTCTAATCTTGGAAATGTTCGGAGAGTGGCAACTGTCATTCGAGGATGAATGTTGTCCAAGTGGGGGAGAATGTAAGACATCGAAAATGACTTAGGTTAACTAGAGCCTAACATGTTGATATTGATGGTCTAAGGTCCTAAATATGTTTAATATATGGTACAGAGACAGTAGAAAAAGTATTAGTGGTGTCGGAAGTCAAACGTCAAGGGACGACTAAGACGTTCGACGACTAAGTCACCTAAATGCCTTGTATGTGGTTATATGTGTTTATGTGTGTTTCATGATGTTTTAAGGTTCTTAATTGAGTTAATATAGCATGTATAGTCAGTGTTTAAAGTTTCGTGAAGTTTGGAGGTCAAACGTCCAAGAACGTCCAAGGCGTTCGAAAGATATGCCTTGAATCGACCTTGTGTGTCTATGCATGTTTCGTCGAGTTTTATGTGTTCATTTTGTATGAAATTTATGTGAGAGTTGTTAAACTCCTAGACGATCGTATTTGGGTTAGAAACATCCGGGAAATTATCCCAAGGACCATTCAAGGGTCCTTGAGGAAGGACCCAAAATCAGTGTGCAGGCTGTCCCAGGCAGACCTTGGTGACGGAGCAGTCAACGGCCCGTTGGCCTGATGACGCCCCGTCGAGGGTCCTGTCATGGGGGACTTAACCAAGGGTGAAGTTTGGAACTTTGCCCAGCCACTGTAGCCACCAACGGAGGGCTATGACGCCCCATCGTGGCTGTGACACCCCGTCAAGGCCAGGTGTCGCACGCACCTGTGTACCTGCGCATGCTGCTGTCCACTACCAATTCACCCCACTTCCAAATAAGAGTTTAGGTGATTTTTTAAGGGCATTTTGGGTATTTTAAATGAGTATATAAGTGTTTAACACTTAGAATAATTCATTCTTCCAAAAACAAAACCCCAAAGTCCTTTAGAAATCCCAAAGACTCCATTGAAGTCCAAACTGAAGAAGCAGCTGGGTGTGGCGTTTTGAGTGGAAATTCTTCATCAAAGTGAAGAATTATCATCCTTGAGGTATGAATTTTGATCCTTGAAACTTATTTCATCAAGTAGCCCAACTCTCAAGATGTTTTTCAAAGTTTTCTAAAGTGAATTGTCAAATTTCGGGATTCTACCATGGGTTCTTGCATAAACGATTTCTAAACATTGAATTATGATCTAATTGATATTTTATTGATGATTTTAACATAAATTACGTATGAACCCATGTAAATTGATGAACCCTAGTTTTGACTACTTATTGGGTTACTTGATATTAAGCTAATATTGCTGAATTGTTATGTAGTTTCTTATGGTCTTTCTTATGATATAAGAATTGTATTCAATTGATATCTAATTGATTTTAGATTGTTAAACCTATATTGAATTGATGTAGATTCATTGAGTCTTATGGTTGTTGCTTTGAATTATTGTTCATGACCATGGGTAAGGGCCTTGTGATGTTGAATTGGTTGATTTGGCATTATATTGAAGTGTGCATGAGGGGATGAAGGCATGCTACCCCATTTTCTTTAATTTGATATTAATTATACTTCGATTCCATTGTGCTTGGTATGGTCCACTTATGGTGGCGGTGTTATGTGTTGTACTTGTAATTGACGTGGCCTTGTCGGCTTTACTTTATGCAATATGATGAGCATGGACTTATTGGCAACTACTTGAATTAATGTGGCTATGTGTGTAGTTGATTATGTGAAGTATGACATTGTCAATCTACATGTGAAGTCATATGTGGGTTCTTTTACTTATGTTCCCTTAAGTGATCATGTTAGACTATGACTTTGACATTATGAGTATAGTGTTAGGGTTAAGTCTTGGTTATTCCTACTTGGTTTTGTGAGTCTATGTGGAGTACATTATTGATGTTATCATGATATATATGATGACTTGAAGATGTTAGGTTGTTTCTAGGTGTTTCTAGAATGACTTGCATTATGAGTTCAAGTGAAGTATGTGATGTATTGTCTTGGTTGACTTGTATATCTTGCTTGATGCTTATATGAATATGACTATGTCATGATTTGACTTAGTATGTTAACAGTCTTGAATGTGTGAATGACATGTGACCTTGAATGATGAAAAGAAGGTCTTTATGTGAAACCTTGAAACCAAGGGTAAAAGTAATGTAAATTGAAGTCGAACGCCGTAAGGGTATCCTTAATGTGGGATGATGGACCTAGGTTGATTGGGCGGAACGGCATCATATCTCCCTAGCAAAAGTCATAATGAGCTTCTTGTCGCCATTGAAAGGAAATCCCTAGAGATCCTCTTTGGTAGGGTAAATGTAATTGGGTGATGAACTAGATATGGAACCCTATTGTATGAACCTTAATGTGAATTAATCAATGAGAACAAAGGCTAGCACCGAGTGAGTATGGTAAGGGAAGTAGTTCTAGTTAAGCATGAGACTAGAATACAAAGAAACCCTTCATATTCCTTAACCATGTGCCTACATGGGATGTGTCCAAGTTCTACCATTTGCAAGTAGAACAACCTCATCGGAGTAGGATAGAACTCCGGATTCCATGTCTTGCTACCATGGTCTATGTCGGTTATTGCCTATTCTCATCATATGGGATACCTGCTAGCATTAGAGAAGTCCTATGAAGTTTAATTGGTGGTATGGGACGCTATCTATACATTGCACAATAGGCTTTGAAGATGTTAATGAGAGTCCCTAGGTCTTGTCCAAGACCATTACTTGGATGTCCTTATGTATTGTATGAGTCTCTTAATGAATTAATGAATAAATGGATTAATGAATTAATGAACTAATGACTTACGTTATGAAGTATGTAAGTGAATAAGTACCTAATCTAGAGTGGCTTATGGATTCTTTAGCTAAATTGTGAAGAGGGCATAAAGGATGATTTCTTCATGGCTAACCTATAGAAGACTTGAGAATTACTCTAGTTAGGGAAAAGGTTTGATGTTGTTGACATGATCTAAGCTTTAGGTAGTCTTAAGGACTATTTAGGTAATCTTGAAGGGGTCAATTATGGACGTTATCTTCTTGATTTACTTAGGTAGGTCTTTTGATAGCCTTTGGAAGGAAAGTGTCCTATCATCTAAATGTGGGTGTGTTTAGTGAGAATGATTCTATTTTAGGTAGTCTATAGGATCCCTTGTGTGTGTGATAGAGATTGTATGGGCGATCACTCCACACTCACTCAAGTGAACCTTGGAAATGACCTTTGGTAGATGAATCATACCTTGATGTTTATGATTGCTTTGTAAGTATGTATGTAACTCATTATAGGTAATATTAAGGGTCGTTTAGGCACATCTAGAGAGGGTGTATGGGCGGTCTCTCTTTGTGTGACTTAAGTGAATCTTAGGATGACTTTAAGTGAGGGAATTACATGCTAGAAGTTGAGTTTTAAGAGGATTTAGTAATTCACTGTAACAGTGAATTAATTAACTGTACAGTGAATATAGTTCACTGTAAAGTGATCTTTAAATATGATATTGTTGATTAATTATTATCTTATGTGTTTCTAAATTGATTAATGATGTTATTATGATAAAAATATGATTTGTAAAATGAAAAGATGCATATTTCCAATAAAGTCCGTTTTCATGATTTTTATGCTTAATGCCATACTTAGTACATGTGGTTGTACTAATTCCATGCTTTATTTTCTATCTATAGTTCTTAATAGGTGAAGGGCTTTTGGGAAGTGAAGACTTGGACTTAGAAGATCGTTCAAGAGAAGTTGAAGTATGTCCTCACTTGACTCGAGGGTATATATGTCTTTTATGTTTTCTTTGAAGTATTGTAATAGACTATGTATTTCTATTTTCGTATTGAAGTATGGGCCGTGTCCCAAGTATTCTTGTGTCTTAAGATGATGAGATTGAGACTTACTATTTCCTATTACTTTTATATGAAACAGATTTTTAAAGACTAGGTTATATTTTGTGAAAAGTTTTAATTCCGCACTACTTTTCATTATGTATATGCAATGATTGATATGAGAGGCTTGTCTTAGACCTCCGAGAGGTCGACGACGCCGGTTACAATCCAAGATTGTACTCTAACTTCTAGGGTATAGTTTCGGGTTGTGACACCACTCTTCTATCCATGAAAAATTCAACTCAGTCACATCTGTTAATATACCATAGTAATCACGGTTCTCACTATCTTTATCATTCTCACCCAATACAACAAACGCCAAAATTTTGAGTCCGTAACATCTTTTCATGATCTTCTACATGAAATATATATCCATTAATAACATAACCATTAGAACGCCTCAAATATTTTGTAGGACCGCGTGAACGTGACATGAGATCTTCCATCATACGACTATTATCTATTTTGTGCAATTGTGCGACCTATTAACAATAATACAGTGATTGTTTTATAATTAGGATTAACATATTTAAATATCACATTTGATGTTTTAAGTATGACTCACCCTATCTGTAAACCATTCAATAAATTGTCGGTTCCATTCTGCATCTGAAAAGTGTCGAGCATTCTCATGAGTTTGTGCAAACTCTCTACAAAATTGAAGTACACCATGAATCTCATATAGAAAAGAAATTATCCTAAAGGAAATTATAATAATGAGATGATATGAAAGAACTCTACATACTTGAGAAATCGTAAGACTTTATCACAATTCTTCAGTATGTATATATGTGCTTGTTCTAATTCATCTGCTTCAAGCTCACATGGAGTTCTAGCTCCTAGAGTTCTTCCGGGTTGACAAAATATAGATAAGACTCCACTACATTTTTTTAAACCACTATCAAAATTTTGTTCAGGTTGATTGAACTTTGTGTCAATTCTATGCAGATACCTCGAACATAAGGTCATGCATTCAATTGCAATATATCCTTCTGTAATACAACCTTCAGGACATGCCTTATTACCAATGAGAGATTTCAAAAAATACAACCAACGTTCCACAGGATACATCCACCTATAAAGAATCGGTCCAGCAATCTTAGCTTCACTAGCTAAATGAATAGGTAAGTGCACCATGACATCAAAGAATGAAGGAGGAAACACCTTTTCTAACTTGCAAAGTGTTATGGGAGTTTGATCTTCAATATGATTCAAGTTATCGATTTTCACCTCCTTTGATTCAAGAACACTAAAAAATATTGATAAATCAATAAGTGGTTCACACACTTCTTTAGACAACATACCACGAGGTGCAAGAGGGAGTAAATGTTGAAGAAGAACATGACAATCATGACTTTTCAATCAAGATATCTTGTGATCTTTTAAGTTCACACATTGAGAAACATTAGATGAAAAACCATCAGGAACCTTTAGATTTTTTAAGAAAAGGCATAATTTGTATTTATCTTCAGGAGACAATGTGTAGCATGCAGTTGGAACTTTAATTTTCTACCCATTTTGAATTGGATGCAATTTCGACGTAATGTTCATTTCTTGCAAGTCTAACCGTGTTTTAATTGTGTCCTTGGTCTTTTCAGTGACATTCATTACTGTACCCATAATATTATCACATATATTCTTTTCAATATGCATAACATCCAAATTGTGTCGCAGCAAGAGACACTTCCAATATAGAAGTTCAGAGAAGATACTTTTCTTTTTCCAATTATCCTGCCGTTTTTCATTTGAAATATTCTGCCTTTTCTTTGGATCTTTATAACTGAATCCCCTCAAGATCTTGTACTTGATCAAGTATCTCAATACCAGAAGGTATTTTTTGTGCAGCCCTTTCCACTTTGTTTCCATCAAATGTATTTGTCTCCTTCCTCCATTTATGAACAAGAGGGAGGTAATGTCGATGACCCATAAAACACTCCTTCTTACAATTAGTCAATCGAATTGAGAAGTGTCTTTATTGCAACATGGACATGCCAATTTTCCTTTAGTACTCCATCCAGATAAGTTTCCATATGTTGGAAAGTCATTGATGGTCCATAACAAAGAAGCATGCAACTTAAAATTCTGTCTAGTTGATGCATCATAAGTCTCAATACCAACTTCCCACAACTCCTTCAATTCCTCTATTAATGGTTGGAGATATGTATCTATTGCATCTCCAGGACCATTTGGACCAGGAATAATCATTGACAAAATGAAATTTTCTTGTTTCATACACAACCAAGGTGGTAAATTATAAGGAATAAGAACCACTGGCCAAATGCTATGTGAGGTTTTTGAATTCCGAAGTTGTTGAAATCCGTCACTAGCAAGTCAAAGTCGAACATTACAAGGGTCAAGTGCAAATGAAGGATAAAGTTCATCAAATGAATTCCATGCCATTGAATCAGCTCGGTGACTCATTATTCCTTCATCAACTCTTTCATCCTTATGCCATATAATTAGAGAAGATGTCTTTGTAGACATAAACAACCTCTGAAGTCTAGGCTTTAAGGGAAAACAGCTTAAGGTCTTTGAAGCTACCTTTTTACCTTTTTTATTACTTGTTTCCCCACTCTCTGTATTTATTTTCCACTTGGACGCACCACAAACTTTGCAAGAATCGAGTAAGCTATCCTCCTTCCAATATAACATGCAATCATTAGTACAAGCATCAATTTTTTTCATAAGAAAGCCCAAGTATTTTAATTCTCTTATTTGCCTCATAATATGAGTTTGGCAAATTAGTACCATCAGGCAACAACTCCTCTTTCAATAATTTCAATAACATTGTAAATGATGCATTACTCCAACGATTCATACTTTTTATATGAAGCAATTTGAACAAACAGGAAAGCTTTGAAGCTTTTGAATTTTGGAAATACGGCTGCTTGAAATCCTTCAATAGGCTGTAAAATTTTTTTGCTTCAACATTTGGTTCCTCCCCCGGTAAATCATCACAATATGTGTGTGTACTTTCTCCATTAACATTTAGATATAAATCTCTCAACAATTCTTCTACTTCATCCTCACTCTCACATTCTTCTACAACATCACCATCTTCATCATTAGATTCTGAATTTGATTCTGACAATGTCTCACCCAAACGTTCTCCATCATGATACCAAAAAGTATAGTTTCGAATTATTCCATACACTATCAAATGTGTCTCAACTGTTTTACGAGTTCCATAAATTGTATTAAAACATTTGATACATGGACATCGTATTTCATTTTCTTCTCATGTTCTTTGAAAGGCATAATTCAAAAACTTCTACACACTGTCTAAGTAGATTTCATCGAGTCAATTTTCAACATGTTACATCCACTCCTTACTAGGTGCCATACCTTCTAGTATACATAAAAATATGATTTAGAAAAATAAAAGAAAATAAAAATCAAAATATTTGCACAGCTTGTTATAATTAGTTTTACACAACTAAGTTGAACTCTAAGATTGCACTTTCTAGTGGACCTTAGCTACTTGTTGAGTTAATGAATTGTGGTATATTATCATATGGCAAAGAAAGGCGCAAATATAATTTTTTCTGCCAATATGTTGACATACCAAACTTGAACAGTAGGGAGGAGTAAACTTAACAAAATTACAGAAAAGACATATAGAAAACACACAACAACTTGATTGGAAGAGGAACAATCCTGGAATTCTTTTTCGAACGAAACCAGGATGTAATTCTATTTTGAGCAGAGAAGCAACGACACAAGCACGAAGACAAGAGCAGGAGAGGAACATCAAGATTAAGCAGGAAGAACAAAAAGAGCAGCTTGAATACATCAGTGAAAAAACGACATTAGTAAGAGAATTGTCTTGGTGAAAATGGTTATGTATCTCAAGAAAAATTGATTGCAAGAAAGATAGGACTATTTTTATTGTTGATTAGCTACAAAATTACCTGCAGATATATTTTTTAGGCTATAGGTCCGGTTTTTATGAAGGGTTACCTGTAGTTATGGTTTAGATTGTTTGGTAGATTAATACTTTCAATATGGCCTATATACAGACTGAATCCAATGAGAGTGGCCAACTTTTGGGAGATATCCAAAAGATGGAATGCAAAACAAAATGCAATGCAACTGAATAAATCATAATTTATTAACTGAACAGATGATTGACGACTACAATTTTAGCAGCATGCAAGTCACTCTAACAATAATGACCTCGATGAATCATGATTTTTGAGTGTTAACTTTAAATTTATGCTAAGGGAATCTTCTGTATGTATGTGAGTTAACATGTTATTACATTGTGCTTGAGTGAGATCGGAGGGTTCAATTAGAAAATCTCTTTCCTAGTTCTTATATTTTGCTCAAACTAGCATTGTTGAAGAGGAATTTTAAACCTCAAAAATCTAGTCCTTTTTGGGTATTTGTAATGTAATAACTTATCCTAAATTGTTTAATGTGTTGCTATGTATGGTTCGTATTTGTGTAGTAACCTATGTCATAATTCAAGAACTTCATGTTTGACAGTCGAATCGGGACAAATGAAGTTAGAAACTGAAGGTAAAGAAAGGATCCAAAGTCCATATTAGTCCCATCATACTTTCATCATAATGAAAGTTCATATGTTTCATTTTCACATGCAGATACAGTTGAATCCCACATAATTCATTAACTGAACAGATAATTGATGACTATAATAAGAAACCTGGTGATTAACATGCTCCATTTAGTTTTGTAGTTTGGGAGTACAGGTGAAAGTCTAATAGTTCAGACTGAGACCAAAGCAAGTGCAGCTATAGATAGTACATGTGAAAGTCTAATAGTTCAGACTGAGACCAAAGCAAGTGCAGCTATAGAGGTGATTAGTAAACCATTCATTCCAAATACCTTTTTTCAATAACGTTATTCCAGAGTAGGTGAACATGTGAATTATGTGATGATACTCGATCAGAATAGGAACAAACCTCAAACTCAATTTTGAGCAAAGATAGGGAGGAATTCTGTTTTGAGTAGTGAAGCAACGATACAAAAAAACACGATTAGGGCAGAGGAACATCAATATAAGATTAAGCACGAAGAAAAAAAAAGAGTAGGTTGAGTACAACTATGAAAAAAGAAAATCAGTAATACATACAGAAAAAACACAACAACTCGATCGGAAGAGGAACAAACATAGAATTCTGTTTTGAGCAAAGCTGGGTGGAATTCTGCTTTGAGAAGAGCAACAACAATACAAGCAAAAAAAGTCAATTAAGGCATAGAACCGTCAAGATTAAGCAAAAAACGTGAAGAGGGTGAAAGTGATGACCTTGTTCAGTTGAAATGACGATATTATAGCTCAAACTAGGGCATTAGGCGAGGGGCTGCTGTATTTTGTGAAAAAACAGAATGATTGTCTTTTCATTTACCCAGCTTCAGTATACTTTAGCGCTAGAAATTTTGTTTCAAAATAGAATTTAATTTTCCATCACTAAATCATAATAGAGGTGAATGTTTGTTTGAGTTTGAGCTGTATATATATATATATATATATATATATATATATATATATATATATATATATATATATATATATATATATATATATATATATATATATATATATATATATATATATATATATATATATATATATAGAGAGAGAGAGAGAGAGAGAGAGAGAGAGAGAGAGAGAGAGAGATACAAAGAGATAGATAAATAGATTTGTACACGAATACGATAGCTCGTGCTCACAACAATTGACAAATCTATAATATTTTGACCATGAGTCACGAGTTTAAAGATGATCAGAAACTTATGGAGAATTATGACTCATCAATACACTTTAAACCAGAAAGTTCAACCTGACTAATCAAGAGTTATGTTCTTTTATGGTATGATGAACTCCTTTGATGAACACTAAAAACAAGCAAATTGAACTTACTGTTATAGCTGGCTTTTAGAATCCACAATGTTGTTACTCAAAATGCTTATGTATAAACTTTAGTCCTGAGATTTTATGTTTTCAAGCTGCAGAAATCAGGTGCATATCAATTTGTATCTGCAGCACACTTAGTTATTCTGCAGCAAAATATATTCAACACCCTATTTTAGATGTATATTAAGTTAGACTATACATATATGGGAGCCCTTAATTGTTGCATTTTACATATATTTTTGTCTATGAACTGAATCCTCATAGTGTATTCTTCATATGTTATATGAATATACAACAGGTGAAACAGGAGTCACTGTTGTGGAGTTTTATCTATGGAACTTGATTGTCCATTACAATGGCTCTACTTTTTCAATTACAGGAGTCAAAAAAGAGGAAGAACTAATAGAGTAGATTGAATACAACAATAAAAAACAACATCAATAAAACATATAGAAGAAACAACTCGATTGGCAGAAGAACCAACCTGGAATTCTATTTCGAACAATGTTGAGGTGCAATTCTTCTTTGAGCAGAGCAGCAACATTTCAATAAAAAAAGATGCGATTAGGAGAGCAACGTCGAGATTAAGCAGGAAGAATAAAAAGTAAAGCTTGAATACAACAATGAAAAAACAACATAAGTAAATCATATAAAAGAAATACAACAACTCGATCAGAAGAGTAACTAACCTGAAACTTTGTTTTGAGCAAAGTGTGGGTGGATTTCTGTTTTGAGCGGAACAACAATGATACAATAAGAAAAAGAAGTGATTAGGCAGAGGAACGTCAACATATGAATAACCAGGAAGAATAATAAGAGTATCTTGAATATAAAAATGAAAACACGATGTCAACAAAACATATAGAAGAAACACAACAACTAGATCGGAAGAGAAAGCAACCTAGAATTCTTTTCCAGCAAAGTTGGGGCAAAATTCTGTTTTGAGCAGATCAGAGCAGCAACCATACAACCAAATATATGCTATTAGGGAAGAGGAACATCAAGAAAAGTCAAGAGTAAGAAAAAAATGTGAAGAGGGCAATGTGATGACCTTAGCTTTATCAGTTGCAATGGTGATCGATCTTAGCGCTCAAACTAGGGCATTAGGACGGGCTGATGTATTTTGAGAAAAAAAGACGATGGTCTTTTTCTTTGCCCTCAATATACTTTAATTTTAGCGCTAAGAATTTTGGTAAAACTGAAAGTTTTGTTTTTTAAATATTTTGATATAAAATTGCTGAAATATTTCCCCGCTCAAGGCCCTCAATGTACATAGGGACCAGTGAATAATTTTTTTAAGGACTAGATTTAATACCTTCTTAATAAAATATACAATTAAGGACCAAAATATAATCTCTTCTCAATAGATATACTTTTAGGGACGTGAAAATTCGCTCGTCCCTAAATATTGGTCTTAAATAAGGCTTTTTCTTATAGTGGTAGTTACATCAATAAATAGTAATTATTACAAGAACTAGGTCAACTGCATCACCACTATCCCAATTAACATCAACTCATAACCTAGGGTTAGGGGAATTAGGGTTCATCATGAATTTTGTCCAATCCCAAAAATACATTAGCCTAGTCAATCCATACATGAATTAGAATGGATAAAACATGTCTAACAACCAAATCATTCTTCAATTCCCATCAATTTATAACAAAGATCCAAGATTTGGGGAACTTGGTGAAGGAAATATGATCAACATGAAATTGCATCAATTAACATCGATTAATCAACAATCTATACTCGATTACTCATAGGAAATCACAATTTATCATCAATTTTAAGTTTAGAAGAAACCCATTTAGAATTGGAAAACCCCATGGAATTGGGTATTTTGTAATCAACTTTGAGAGGATCTCTTGGGGAAACGAATCCCAAGAGTGAAGAATCCATACCTTATTGAAGCTTAATCCACAAAATTGAAGTGAAATCCTAGAGAAATTGACCTTCTTCTTCGACCTTTGTTCCTTCTTCAATGGAGGAATTGGGGAGAGAGAAAGTAGAGAGAGGTGAGAGCTTTTGGGTTTTGGGGAATTGGGATTGGGTGATTTAAAAATGACTTTAAAATGACCCTTAGTCTCTATATAATCACCCCCTAAATTACCCAAAACAACCCTCACTTAAATGGGTCTTTTTGTGAAGTCAAAATGTCAAAAATAAGATTTTACTGAATCTGGGAAGTGGCTCTGCGTTGCGGGGACAACACACACTTTTATTTTTGAAAGATAAATTGAACAAGTGAGTTCCGTGTTGGCTTCCCATCGCACAGCAGCCCACTGATTCTTTACTTTCGCAGGATGCATTGGTAGCTTGCCCACCCATGTTGGGGTCCTCCTCCATGACCCTCTGGGTGGTCCTTGGGGCATCGTTATTGGATGTTTAGACCCTCTATACTATATTCTACCTAAAAAAAGTCTTTGTACAAGTTTTAGACTTCACTTGACTCTCCGAAATCATCCCCAAACATAGCGACGTCAAATAGTTCAATGAAGCTAGTTTCTGGACGTCATGGACGTTCTTTGACGTCTTGGATCTAAAACTTCTTGGATGACTTATATACATTATTCTAGGTCTTAAAAAAGTATTTAGACCTTTAAAAACTCATTTTAGGCTCTATATTAGGTCTAGAATTTTCAGAGTGTTACATTATCCCCCCCTTAGGAACATTCGTCCCCGAATGACACTAAACTTTTAAAAGGGAAAGGATAGACTCAAGACTAGCAGCCCAACAAACAATATACATCATCAACATGAGTTACAACCTAATTCAACATAACAATATGACATTTACATAATGACCCAAAACATCAATTTTACACATTAGGGCTCAAATTCACAACTTGAGGAATTTCCTTCTCATAACAACAACATGAGCTCAAGATATCATTTAAGAGTCAATTATGCCAAATTTCCTTTATTAACATATAAACATACTCACTATCACATCATGAGCCAATAATATACCAAATACACAAATAAGTTCAATTCGAGCAAAAGAGCATTTTTCCATGATAAATCATTTTAGCATTAATTTTTTAAAAATAAATATACTCATCTTTGCAAAACAAGTCAAAATCACATTAACTCATTATTTTCATTTTTAAGAAGAACAACTAACCTTAATTGGAAAAGAGATAAGGGTAATGGGATTTCATGTCGGCCTCGGCCTCCCATGATGCTCCCTCAACTAGGTGGTTTCTCCATAACACTTTCATGGAGGCCACCTCTTTTTTCCCCAACCTCTTCACTTGACGATCAAGGATTTCAACTGGAACATCCTCATAGGAGAGGTTCTCTTTCGCACCAAGACTTTTAATAGGGAGAATGGACTCGGATTACCAATGCACATCTTAAGCATAGATACATGAAAAATCGAATGAAATTAATATAGTTCACTAGGAAGTTTCAATTGTATGCAACCTTACCAACCCTTTGCAAGATTTCATAGGGACCCACATAACGAGGACTTAACTTCCCTTTCATGCCAAATCTAACCACCCCTTTAATGGTCGAATTTTCAAATACACCTTATCAGCTTCTTCTAATTCAAGGTCTATTCTCCTATGATCGGCATAAGAGTTTTGCCAACTATAGGCTGTTTGCAACCGGTTCCTTATGATATGAACTTTCTCCAAAGTCTTATAGATCAAATAGGGACCAAGAAGCGAAGACTCGCCAACCTCAAACAGTCCAATAGGCGACCTACACATCCTACCATACAAGGCTTCATCAGGAGCCATAGAGATGGATAAATGAAAGTAATAATTATATGAGAACTCCACCAAAGGCAAGTGATCATCCCAATTTACCTTAAAGTCAATGATAAAAGCCCTAAGAATATCTTCAAGAGTTTTAATAGTCCGCTCTGCTTGACCATCCGTTTGAGTATGAAGAGCGGTGCTTAACTTCACTTGAGTACCCAAACCTCTCTTAAATGATCTTCAAAATCTAGACATAAATTGAGCACCTCCATCTGATATCATGGACAAAGGTACCCCATGAAGACTCACTATATTTTCAATATAGATCCTCGCATAGTCTTCTGCCGAATAAGTAGACTTAACACGAACAAAGTGAGCGGATTTGGTCAATCTATCCACTACAACCCATATAGAGTCATATTCCTTTAGAGATCGAGGCAAAACTACTACAAAATCCATATTAACATGGCTCCACTTCCAAGTAGGAATTTGGATTTCTTCTAGTAGACCACTCGACTTTTGGTGTTCGGACTTCACTTGTTGGAAATTGGGACACTTTGGAACAAACTCCGTAATATCCCTTTTTAGGACATTCTCTAAGGTTATGGTACATCTTTGTAAAACCCGGATGAATAGACTAACGGGTTCCATGAACTTCCTCAAGGATCTTATTCCTCAAATTGTCCACATTAGGCACACACAATCTCCCTTGGTACCTAAGAACACCATCCCCCCTTGGGAGAATGACTCATTCATCTTACCAAGAACTAATTGTTTCAACTTCATCAACAATGGATCAAGGTGTTACTTAGACTTCCCATCAACCACCAAAGATGACTCAGAGTTATGATGCACAATCATACCACCATTTAGAGAACTTTCAATTCGAACCCCTACACGAGCCATCCTATGAACATCTTTCACTAGGTTTCTCTTGGATTCTTCCACATGGACACACTTCCCATGGACAATCGACTAAGAGCATCCGCTACCACATTAGCCTTGTTGGGGTGATAGAGAACACTCATATCATATCTTTCAACAACTCTAACAATTTCCGTTGCCGGAGATTCAACTCTTTCTGAGTGAATACATACTGGAGTCTTTAATGGTCCGTATACACATCAACATGAACCCCATAAAGATGATGCATCCATATTTTCAAGGCAAATACCACGGCCGTTAACTCAAGCTCATGATTCGGATAATTTTTCTCATGAACTTTGAGTTTCCTAGAAGCATAGGCTATAAATTTGTCATGTTGCATACGAACACATACCCAACCCAATTGGGGATGCATCACAATATACCACAAAACCCTTAGTACCCTCTGGTAGGGTCAATACCAGAGCGGAAGTAAGCCTATCTTTCAACATTTGGAAGATTTTTTCACATGCCTCCGACCACTCAAATTTCACATTCTTTTGAGTCAAGGTTCTCAAAGGGGAAACAATGGATGAAAACCGGTCGACATACCTTTTATAATAACCGGCTAGGACTAAGAAACTCCTAATATCCGTAGGAGCCAAAGGTCTAGGCTAATTTTTCACTGCTTTGGTCTTCCTTTGATCAACCTATACACCTTCACTAGAGAAGATATGACCAAGAAATGCTACCAACCTCAACCAAACATTTGCTATACTTGGCAAACAATTCGTGTTCCTTAAAAACTTGCACAACCACTCTCAAAAGGTCCATGTGTTCACCCTCGTTTTTCGAATATACAAAGATGTCGTCAGTGAAGACAATGACAAATGAATCTAGGTAACTTCAAAACACCCTAGTCATTAGGTCCATAAATGCAACCAGAGCATTAGTGAGACCAAAGGACATTACTAAGAACTTATAGTGACCATATCTTGTTTGCAATGCCGTCTTGGGAATATCTTCACCTCTTACCCTAAGTTAGTATCATCAACCCAAGGGAGAGGATACTAGTTCTTGATTGTGAATTTGTTGAGTTGACGATAATCATGCACATTCTAAGGGATCCATCCTTCTTCTTCACAAATAATATCGGAGCACCTCATGGAGAAATACTAGGCTGAATAAAGCCCTTGGCCAGTAAGTCTTTGAGTTGAGCCTTCAACTCTTTCAATTCGTCCGGAGCCATCCCATAAGGACGAATTGAAATGGGATTTGTATCCGGTAGAAAGTTGATACCAAAATCAATATTGCGTTTGGAGGAATACCAGGAAGATAATTAGGAAAGACCTCCGGAAATTCCCTCACTACGGGGACCGACTCAATGGGAGGAATTTCGAAGTCTAAATCTTGGACTCTTACTATATGGTATAAGAACCCTTTATAGATCATCCTACAAGCTTTCAAACAAGAAATGATACGACATCTAGGAATAGAATTTCCCTCCTTCCAATCTAACATGGGTTCATTTGGAAAGTTAAACTTCACCACCCTTGTTCTACAATCTATGGTGGCGAAGCAAGCATGCAACCAATCCATACCTAATATCATGTCAAAATCAACCATATCAAGTTCTAGATCCACATGAGCAACTCCATTGGGCAACATTATAGGACAATTTCTATATACTCTCTTACCAACACCAGACTCAACCACTAGGTTAGTCACCATAAAAGGTTCATTCAAGATATCCAGAAAAATGTCAAACTTTTTAGCTACTAGAGGAGTAACAAATAAAAAAGTAGCACCGCGATCAAGTAAAGTATATACACCAATAGAGAATAGTTTCAACATACCGGTCACTACATTGGGAGAAGCCTCTGGCTCACCCCTAGAGCGGAGAGCATAGAGCGGTTCTTTTTCGGAGCATCTACATTAGAACCACTTGCTTGTCCACTCCCTTTGTCTTGCCCTTTCAAATTTGGGCAATTTCGAACTTTGTGACCACTTTTACCACAACTAAAGAAATTGTTCGTCCCAATGAGGCAATCACCATAATTCTTCTTGCCACACTTTCCACAAGTCGGCTTCTTACCATGTGAACTAGTACCTCTTCCCTTTTGAGGCTTAGGGTTAGACACCCTATCATCACGAGCCTTAGGGAACTTGGAAGGAACTTGATTGTAGAACCTCTTCTTAAACATAGGCTTGTATTAGATATCAAGCCTACCCTTTTAAGAACCTCTATCAAAAGATTTTGACCTATTTGCATCTCTACTCTTCCTCTTCACCCTAGTCTCTTCCACTTGTTGAGCATGCACCATGATACGAGAAATTTTCATATTATCATATAGCATAAATGAATTACATTCTCCTTTCAAGTCATCCAACACTCCTATCACAACGCGACTCATTTCATCTCTAGGGTCAGAAACCAAAGAAGGAGCATATCTTGACAATTTAGTGAATCTAAAAGAGTAGTAAAGTACACTCATACCTCCTTGACGAAAGTTGATGAATTCTTCCACTTTAGATTCCCTCTTCTCTATAGGAAAGAACCGGTCAAGAAAATCCTTCTTAAAGATCTCCCATGTCACCAGACCACCCCTTAGAGTCCTGTTGTCCACATCTTTGAGTTGGTAAGTGGGTAACTCGGCCTTCTCACTAGTAGTCAACCCCATAACATAAAGGATCTTGTAAATTTGATTAATGAAATCTTTGTGGTATTCCTCAACTTTGGACCCATAGAAAGAAGGATGATTCATCCTAGTGAAATCCATCAAACGAGAGGCCATGGTGCTAACTTGTTGGTTTCCTCGTGGTACCACCTCCCGATTAGCTTGGGCCATCATAGCTTGTGATTGAGTAGTGATGACTTGATCTTGGTTTTTAATGGCTTGGGACATTTGGAGAAAATCTTCCCTTATATCCCCATCCACCATAGGAGGAGGAGCAATCGGAACTTGATTACCTATAGCGACTTCTTCAAGTGGAGGCACTTGGTTGTCTTGTGCTCCCGCATTAGCAATTCCTTCCTCATCCCTTCTTGCGGCTGCTCTTCGAGTATTCATACCTATAAACACCATACAAGGTTTAGGTTAAAGCTAACATAAAGTAGACTCTAGAGGCACGACATAGGATTACAAGAAGGTGAGAATTTCCTAAGCATCACATAGTTCCTCATTCCTAAGTGTGGCGCGCTTCACAATTAGGAATAAGAATATACGTAGACGTGGTTTAATGAGACATCAATCCTAAAGATACTAAACCTCAAGCTCTGATACCAAGTATGTCACATCCGGGGAGCACCCCCTAAACGTAACCAGCATCTTCGTCCTCTTTGAGGACTAAGACTAGCCTCTCAGTATACATCATTACATTCATAGGTTAAAAAGGCAAAAAATTCAAAACTTTTCATTACTTCGACATGGGGGTTTACATAGACCTCTACAAACACATATTATATTCATATTGAGTATACATAGACCCTTCATATAGGAAGATTACATAATCTTCTAATTTTATTGCACATACATAGTATAAGATAGTCACAAGAAGTCTATAACTTTGTCTCATATTAAATCATCTAGATAAGATTATCAAAATTTGGGCATAGCCCTTACATCAACAATTATAGCCACATATAGGCTTTACAATTATAGTACCAAAATGAAAGAGAATGAACAAAATGTCTTTAAGACTAAACAACATCCAATCGGTAGATATTGGCATCGTCCTCGGAAAGTGAGGACCTATCGAACTTGGAAGATAAGAATCCAAGTAGTCTTCAAAGACTTCTCTAATATCAACGGCCAGATCCTACATTTGTAGTAAACATCAAACATAGGTTAGTACACACTTGTATTAAGTATGGGTTTATGCGCATAAAACAAGTGAAATTGTGCTAACAAGGACATTTTATGAAAATCCATGCTAAATTACTTTGAAAAGCCTTATGCACAATCAATAACCCATATAAGACAATAATCACATTATCCATAAGTCAAACCCATGTACAAAACAAGACCAACATCAACAAGTATTAGTCAAGTCAACATATACAAGATTTCACAACATCATACTACAAGTAAAACCCTTACTCATAACCCACCATTTAGCCTACAAGTGCAATCACCAATCAAAGCCTTATAACCTTACTCAATCAAGCAAACCAAGCAAAGAATCACAAGTAATGCCTAAGTCAACATAACATAGCTTCAATAGTAGTCATCATCATATTTGCCAATATAAACCAATTAATGTTCATAAATTAAACTAACACCATTAGGATCATCAACATGTAAAGTCAACATAAGATAACATTTACTTTATAAGACCATTATATCATAAGAACATCCTTCTAGGACTTCCCTCAAAGCCGACTAGTGTAATGCCTAGGTAGAGTCCCATACCCCTACCTAGACTAAGCCAAACTCTCAAGTCACCATATCTAGAGTTCACATCATTACTTTGTTTTATTTTCGGGAATATTTGCCTTAACCGACATAGACCACAATACCTAAGTGTGGACTCCGATGTTATAAAACCTTACACCGATGGAAGGTGGTCTACCAGACCAAGTAGATGCAAACATAAACGTAGCTTTCTAGGTGAATCCACTAGCTAGTCTTCCAATAGTAGAAACATAGTTGTAGAACTAGGAGATATGTATGAACCCTCTACATGCCTATGGAATCGGAGCCTCATCTCATGGGAATCCATTGGGTGAGTGTCCCTCATCGGGGAGTCAACACCTCATATGGAACTATAGGGTGAATATCCCTCTATGGGAAGTCAACACCTCCCATTGTCAAGTTCACTCGGTGCTAAGCTAAGTCCCTTTTGAAATGTCTTTCTTTATTAATCATCACCTAGTTTAGGTCATAGGGTCTATCCCTTGTATAATCATAGTCATTTATATCAATAGGTATTGCATGAGTATATCCTTTCAATACAACCCTCATATGTGAGATTGGCACATTAACATCATCATATCATAATAAGATACATAGGTACTTCATAAAAAACTTATATCATTTCATCTTTATCATAATCTCACAATAATATAGTCAAGACATATTTCAATTCAAAATCATACCAACACATATGTAGGCTATTCACACGGTATACTTCAATTGAACTACATCACAAATCACAAGCCATCATACTTGAAGTAAAGGTTAGGATCATGAAGACTTAACAAATCTCCTTCAAAATCCATCATCATGGTCTTACAATCAACCAACAAACTACATCCAATAATAGGTGTAGCAACATCAATTAATAGTATTTAGTACAAGAACTAGATCAATTGCATCATCACTATCCCAATTAACATCAATTCATAACCTAGAGTTAGGGGAATCAGGGTTCATCATGAATATGGTCCAATCCCAACAATACATTAGCCTAGTCAACCCATACATGAATTAGAATAGATAAAACAAGTCTAATAATCAAATCATTCTTCAATTCCCATCAATTTATAACCAAGATCCAAGATTTGGGGAATTTGGGGAAGGGAACATGATCAACATAAAACTTCATCAATTAACATCAATTAATCAACAATCTATACTCAATTATTCTTAGGAAATCACAATTTATCATCAACTTGAAGTTTAGAAGAAAATGCATTAGAATTGGAAAACCACATGGAATTGGATATTTTGAAATCAACTTTGAGAGAACCTCTTGGGGAAAGGAATCCCAAGAGTGAAGAACTCATACATTATTGAAGCTTTATCCACTAAATTGAAGTCAAATACTAGAGAAATTGACCTTCTTCTTCTAGCTTTCTTCATTCATCAATGGAGGAATTGGGGAGAGAGAAAATAGAGAGAGGTGGGAGATTTAGGGTTTTGGGGAATTGGGTTTGGGTGAGTGAAAATTACTTTAAAATGACCCTTAGTCTATATATAATCACCCCCTAAATTACCCAAAACACCCCTCACTTAAATGGGACTTTTTGTAAAGTCAAAATTTCAAAAATATGATTTTACCGAATCTTGGAAATGGCTCCGCGTCACGGGGCCAACACACACTTTTATTTTTGAAAAATAAATTGAACCAGTGAGGTACGTGTTGGATGAGAGTCGCACAGCAGCCCATTGATTCTTGACTTTCGTAGGCTGCTTTGGCAGCCTGCTCACCCATGTTGGGGTCCTTCTCCATTACCCTTCGGGTGGTCCTTGGGGCATCGTTATTAGACGTTTAGTCCCTATATACTACATTCTACCTAACCAAAGTCTTTTTACAATTTTTAAACTTCTTTTTTCCTTCCGAAACCATCTCCAAACATAGCGACGTCAACTTGTTCAATTAAGCTAGTTTCCAGATGTCATGGACGTTCTTTGACGTCTTTGCTCTAAATTAGAGTGTTACAACAGAGTTATTCCTCCTAACGTTACAACATGCATGGATAAAAAGGCAAGGCACAAACGACGATGAACCAGAGAAAGGGTTAATCGTCGAATCACTCGGTGATTGATGACTAAATACTCCATATGTATCCAACAACACTAAATTTTAAGTCTATAAATACTGAACTCTTTTATTATTTAGATAGATATTTAGAGAGTGAACACTATTATATTTTTCAAATTTTAGTTTTTATATTTTGAGTATTTTCATCTCAAATTTTGAGAGGGTTTTTGGGGAAGCTTGAAGAAAGAAGTTCTTCTTCCAATCTTGGATGTGGGTCTTCTCCATTTACCTTATTTTTCTACTTTTAAGGTTTAATCTCTTATACCTACTTGATTTATTTATCATTTTAAGTATTTTTGGTTATCGCTTCACATGTGGATCAAATCAAATATGTTAAGATATTGTTGTTAGGTCTTGCTTGCTGATAGTATTAGATGCATTTTAATGGTGATCTCACCTAGTGGTTGTAGTTTAATTTATTGGGTTTCTAGTTGCAAATACAAAACCACCCATGTGTTTTCAGCTTGCCCGAGAGGGAGGTCGTGAAAACAAGACGACTAGATTGATGGACAAAGGAGTGGGTCGACATGAGGTTTAGCCTGAGAGGATGAGCCCTAGTCCCGTATTGAAACACTCTCTATCCAATGGTTAGGGTGTGGATAAGGCGTAGGATGATTAGTTTAGACTAGTGGGTGCCATTTGATATGGGGTAAGTCACCCGAGAGGGAATTTACTTTCACCTAAAGCTTAGCCTTGTCACAATTGTCTTGTGAATTTTCCCATCGAAAACATGTACCCATTAGTTTGTGTCATCATATATTGCGGTAACACCTCAAGAACTTTTCTCCTTACTTTTTATATCCTTTGTTTTTTCAAATTTTAGTACATGTGACAGAACTCGCTTCTTAATATTTGACACTTTGGTGTCACAAATTAAACTTGTTTGTTTTAATACTCCAAAAATGTCTTAAACTATCGCTATTTAGAATAGAATTCTAAGTATCTAAAACATTCATTACCACTCCCTTGGTACACGACCCCAGCCCTTGGTTAGATTACTTTACTAGCTTCGATTCGTAGACACTCAAACTATATGTTAGTGTCGATGATCACGATATATAAAAAGATATGCATATTGAAGCATCATGGTCGCAATCACGTTTCAAAAGAAATTCAGATCTTGATCACATTGTTATAGGTTACGTTTAAGTTAGCTAGTGACAATACTCATTGCGATCGCATGAGCTAGTTCTAAAGACCAGGAATTTTAAAGTATGTAGCTGTTGGTAAGACTAAAAAATTCACAAAACTTATCACCATAACCCTTTTAACACTAATCATGATTGATCATCATTCTATCCGAAATCTATCATAGAATCCATTATCCTCCTAATTTTAGTTAATCTTTCAACTTATATTTTGAGAGAGAAATTGTAGATTATTATTTGGGTTGAGACACTAAAGACAAGTTGTCTCATATCTCATTCATGGATTTGAAGATTATGTTATATTTAGTAAAGCTACTATTCTCTTCTACATTTTATTGCTTTTACTTGATATATTTTTGGGTGTAATTAATCATAAGGAATGTAATTTTATGCTTGAAATATATAATCCATCTTGCTCTTGATTTCTCATTTTTATAGTTTTTTATGTGATTCCATGTATCACGACAAGGAGTTGATCTATTTCTAATGCTTTAATTTATAATTTGGGACCTCACCTTTAAATCTTGCCTTTAATCTTTGTGGGTTTCTTGATAAGGAATTCAAGATGTGTACAATTAGGTTGATAATCATGGTTGACTTTGATTTCTATTTTTGAGACCAAAAGGAGATAATTTATGTTCACTTGGTGAAATACTAAACTTGCTAGGAATAGAGGTTTAGATTAGGATATTTGATTGTATTGTTGTTGACACGATTGAGATAAAAATAGATATCATGGGATAAAACATTGAAAAAGAAGGAGATAAGTGTTAATTTATGATTATCTCGCCTACCTTTGATATTGACATGTGTTTAGATGTCAATGGATTGCTGAATTAGTATTGAGCTCCAAATTTCTTAAGTCTAAATTATCCCTTGCAAGTTATTTTCATTACTGAACCTTTATTTTGTTACATAAATCACCTTCTATTTTGTAGTTTTTTACATAGCATGTTTATATTACATTTGAAATCTCTTGATCCTTTATATTTTCATTACCAAAAACTTGATCCCTGTTTGATTATACGGCGAATCTTAGATGGGTATTATTATTGATGACGACCACATACTCTTTGATCAGGTTTATGAGTAATTGGCGCATTATCAGTGGTTTTTAAGAGCTCCCTTAGTATAAAACAACTTTGAGTAATCTCGTTTGTTTAGAATCAAAGGCTTATATCTACCAGGTGTTTATCTTACTTGGCCTATGGACATGATGTAAGTAGGGAGGTCCCTCATGATGAGTAAATTCCAATTGTCTAAGACACTATATATGTCTTTCCAAACAACCTACCTAGCCTACCCCCAAAGAATGATATTTCCTTTATGATTGAGCTTGATCCCGGAACACGACCTACTTATGTTCAGCTATATCGAATGGCTCGAAAAGATCTCAAGGAACTTAGTATTAATATTTAGGATCTCTTGGGTAAGGGATTCATCATTCCTAGTATATCACCTTGAGGCGCTGATATTGTATTAGTGAAAACTAAAGATTGTTAGGTGTTCATGTGTATTGAATATATGGATTTGAATAAGGTGACAGTGAAGAACATTTACCCCATTCCGTTGATTGTTGATCTATTTGGACAACTTTACGGTGCCATAATGTTTTTGTAAGATTCATACAATGTATGGTTACCATAAGTTGAGTATTAGGGTAGCGGACATCCCTAAGACCACAATAAAGTTTGTATAAGGCCACTGTGTGTTCCTTCTGATGTCTTTTAGGTTGACTTATTCCGTTGCCGCTGTTATGGACTTAATGACGCTGGTTTCAGGCCATATCTTGATTCTTTCATAATTATTTTTATAGACGGCAACATTTTCAACATGAAAAGAAGTAGGGGTCATGAGCAACATTTGGGGAAAGCGAACCAGACATTGTGAGATCAACAACTTTAGCCCATGTTCTGAAAGTGTGATATTTTACTTTAGTCCATTGCATTAATTGGGAATACCGTGTCAAAGGATGCCATTATGGTTGATCTAGTGATTATTGCAGTAATTTGTGATTGGCATAGACCATTCTAGTTACTAATATTAGGATCGTCGTTACATTAGTGAACTACTATAAATTTTTCGTGGAAGGCTTCTCCACTATAGTAGCACTTCTTACTAGATGACTCCCCTTAATATTTCCTTTGAGTTGTCTAATGAGTGTGTGTAATGCTTTAAAATCTCAAGAATTTGTTGACTAGAGCTCCTATATTGACTTTTCAAGTTGACGTAGAGGGCTTCATGATACTATGATATACATTGAATTTTTGGTAGTGTATTAAAGCAGTGGGGTCGGATTATTGCATATGCATCGAGGTAGGTTAAGTTGCATGAGATCAAGTGCCCCACTCAATAATTGAGGGTAGCGGATGTAGTTTATTCACTTAGGATCACGAGGCACTACCTATATGGAGTTCATTGTGATATATTTACTTATTCACATGAGACTTCAATACATTATAAATCAGAGAGAGCTAAAATTGAAGTTGCATCATCGGATTGAACTTTTGAAGAACTATGACCTTCTTATTATGTACACTTGGCAAGATGAATATCGTAGGAGACACCTTGACTAAGAAGGAGGTGAGTATAGGATGTCTAGATTTTCTTTTCATGGTGGAGAAACCTTTAGCATTGGAAATTTTGTCCTTAGCTAATCGGTTAATTCCACAATATATTTTTGACACTAGTCATGTATTTGGCCTATGTGGGAGTGGTCATCCTTGCAAGATAATATCACTGGTCGTGAGTTTGAGGAAAAGACTTTTGTGGCATTTAAATAGTGGGTTATACTAGTTGGGCTACAGTAGATTCAGATGGGGCTTTGAGGTTTGTTGGTGTTATTTTTTCACTGGAAGGTATGGTTTTTATCCTTTTGATCATTCATGAGAACTACGATTCTGGATATACTATCCATCCAGGCACCAAGAAGATATATCATGATTTCGGGATGAACTATGGGTTGAGCGACATGAGGAGAAATATAGCAGACTATGTATGTGATTACATGAGTCCTCCACATGTGGAGGACAATTATTTGAGGTTTAATGGGAAGTTTTTGAGAATAAACGTACCAAAATGGAAGTGGGATTACATCACTATAAAAGTCTTGGAATGGTTTCCTTATAATTTTAGAGGTGTTATAACATTTGGGTCATCGTTTATCGATTAACTAAGTCAGGATGCTTCCTTTCTATTAAATCTCTATTTAACACTGATAGGTTTAAGTCTACAGATCGTAGATTATGTGTAAAGGCATTTGATTAGGTTAGGGTTATTTAACATAGGCTTTCGACATCTTAAAAGACGCACCGTCGTTATGCTGATCTAGGCATCGACCTTTGAGGCTCTTAGTTGGTGATCGTATTTTTCTTTTTGTGTCTACCCTGAAGGGTGTGCAGATGTTTCAAAGGTGGGGCAAGGTTAGCCTCACGTATTTTGGGTCGTTTGAGTACCTCTTGGAAGTTAGGGAGTTTGTTTATTACTTGGTGTTGTACTACTTTTGATGCTTAAAAACATGGAGCTTTGGCTATGTTTTAAGCATTTGTTAGTAAATTTGATGGGTTTATCTTGGATATTTGCAGAAAGTAGGTTTTATAGAATTTAGCATTGAAATTTATAGCGACATTAATTTATGCTCTTTAATGACTCTATTTAAGAGTGTTCATCACTTCTAAAACCCGTAGGTTTGAGTCCTGGTTTGAAATGCTGGTTTTGACAGCTAACTGTAAAACAATAGAAGTTAACGATGAGTCCTAGTTACTTGTACGAGCTGTACATATGGGTCGTAGAAATATTCATTGGGCTCCCATATTTCAATAATAGTTACCCGAGATGGACAATGCAAAGATGTATAAGCCTTAGATCATGCTCATATAAATAACTCTAAAAGTGAAACACAAACTAAAGACTAACGGAGGGTACCTAAGAACTGTAGGAACTTCCACGAGTCGCAGGTACCTAGCATTGAAACGACTGCAAATATCGAATTTCCTTAGATTTCCTTTTCATAATGTTTTTATGATTTTCTGGCTATAAATATTAGTTGTATTTTTCGTTTCTGGCTTGTTAAACTTTATACACTTCAGTTTTTAGCTTTGACAATTATTTTGCATAAATTTTGAAATATAATTATTAAAATTTTGGTTTACAAAATTTACTTTTGTTCATCAATTAAAGATTACGAAATTCCTCTACCCTAATTGTAATTTCATCATTTATTATATAAACCATATTATGAACTGTGATCATCCAAGCATGACTAACAAAATCAAGAACATCAGTTGTGGGAACCATGAGTAATTAACAAAGCAAACCTAAGAATTTAGCAATCTTGAATATTTTCGATAAATATAATGTTGATCTCATTGTTTTCAATTTGTTTTGATGATACGCAATGTTAGAACTCACCTTATTCCTATTTGCCAGACCAAGAAAATAATGAGTGGGCAAAAACCCTCAAATCGATATAGGGTGAACTAGAGACTCACATCGGTTTATGAGTTAATAACCTGATAATTTAGTGATGAATAGATTTAGAAGTCAGTTTTGAAGTGTTTTGAAGTCAACCGTCAAGGGACGACCAAGACATTCAAAAACTAGTCTTTTATGTATTGGTGTATCCTAGTATGTTGTGCATGTTTTTATCTGTTGTTTGGGTCTAAACTTAGCTCAGATTACCCTTACTCCTGGAGGAACATTTTTAGGGTTAAAACGTCTGGGTACAACTCCCCAAGGACAAACCTAATGGTCCTTGAGTAGTACCCAAACGTTGAAAGATAAGCTGCCAAGGCAACTTGTGGGCAGTACCTTGACAAAGTGGCTCCATGTCGCGGAACTGCTCCACTAAGGACCAAAGATTTGTTCCCTGTCACGGACCTTATCAGACACGTCATCGCAGATCATTCTTTACAAAAATTAATTTTCAGAAACTTGTGGTAACATCTCTGTGATGCGAACTTGTTCCCCGATGATGATTTTAAAAATAAAAGTTTACTTTGACTTAATTAAAAAGGTCCAACTACTATAGGGTTGTTTTGGGTATTTTGTGGGTGAATTATACATTGAATTTGAATCATTTTAGACCGATTCCCACACAAGATAAAATCCCTAAATCAAAAACCCAATTGCTCTCACTTCTCTGTAAGTTCTCTCTCTATCCAAATTCTCCATTAAAGAACGTTGAAGATCCAAGGAAGGAAATAAATTCTCCAAGGATTAAACCCTAATATTGTTGGATTTTCTATACTAAGGTATGATAATATTTCATTCTTGAATAACCACTCATTGAACAAGTCCAGTTTAAAGGTTTCCAAAAATGAATCAATGATCAATTTCCCCCATTTTTATTCTATGCATGGTTCATTGTTAAAATAATTTTTATGTCATGGTATTGATATTTTATTGTTGAATCAAGGTTTTTAATATGATTTTAATGGAATTCGTCCACTGGGACAGATCATTGTCCTCTGCTCATGGAAATGGTTTCCACAAAGTCTGATCACATCAAGTATTTCAAATTCCTTAATTGTTGGGTTGATAACCCTCAGTTCATGGAAATTGTGAAAACTTGTTGGGATAAGGATGTAGAAGGTAATGGCATGTGGAAATTCCACCAAAAAATGAAAAGATTGTCAAACACTCTTAGTACTTGGTCAAGAAAGGAATTTGGTGATATTTTTCAAAAAGTAAGGATGTATGAGGAACAAGCGCACAAAGCTGAAGAGGAATACATCCTTGACCAAAGCGACTCACATAGGAGTGCCCTTCATGAAATCAATGCTCAATATATTAAATTCCTCAAATTGGAGGATACTATTTTGAAACAGAAAACCCAGCTCCAATGGTTCAAGGAAGGTGACACCAACTCCAAATATTTCCATTCTATTATAAGGGGAAGGAGAAGGAAACTTTTTGTGCACAAAATTGTCACTCAAAATGGGGATTGGATTCAAGGTGAGGATAACATTGCTCAAGCTGCGTGTGGCCATTTCAAAGCTATATTCACAGGTGAGGAAAAGCTTATTAATGAGCACACCTTGGAGTGTATTCCAAGGATGGTTAGTCATGATCAGAATACTCATCTTACCAATGTTCCAGATATGAATGAACTTAAGGAGGTGGTTTTTGCTATGAACTCTAATTCTGCAGCAGGTCCTGATGGCATGAATGGGTACTTTTTTCAGAAGTGCTGGCACATTATCAAGCATGATCTAATGGGGGTGATTCAGGCGTTTTTCAGTGGACAAATTATTCCTAAATATTTCTCCCATTCTTGTATTGTGCTGCTCCCCAAAGTAAATAATCCAAACAAACTTACTGAGTTTAGGCCTATAAGTCTAAGTAACTTCACTAGTAAAATAATTTCCAAGCTAGTGAGTAACAAACTTAGCCCTATCCTTCCATCTTTGATTTCTCCCAATCAGTCCGGTTTTGTGAAAGGGAGAAGTATATCTGAAAACATCATTTTAGCCCAGGAAATCATTCACCAAATCAAGAAACCCAACATTGGAAGTAATGTCATTATTAAGCTAGACATGGCAAAAGCTTATGACAGAGTCTCATGGTCATATATTTGCTTAGTTCTAAGGAAGATGGGGTTTGATGAAGTGTTCATTGATATGGTGTGGAGAATCATGGCTAACAATTGGTACTCAATCATTGTGAATGGTAAGAGGTATGGTTTTTTCAACTCCACTAGGGGTCTCAAGCAAGGTGATCCTCTTTCTCCAGCCCTATTTATTTTAGGTACTGAGATGCTTTCAAGATCTCTCAACAAGTTACACAATCACCCGGATTATAATGGTTTCTTCATGGAAATGAGGGGACCCCAAGTGAACCATTTGAGTTTTGCTGATGACATAATTCTATTTTCATCTGGAAGGTACAAAACCTTAAAGCTCTTAATGACAACTTTAAAGAATTATGAGATCACTTCGGGACAACTCATTAATGGTGATAAAAGCCACTTTATGCTACACTCTAATGCTTTTAATAGCACTAGAGATAGAATTAAGAGGCTGACAGGATTCAAACAAAAACAGGGTCCTATTACGTACCTAGGATGCCCTTTATTTGTTGGCAGGCCTAGAAATTTTTATTTTTCTGATCTTATTAACAAGGTGGTTGGTAGAATTACAGGTTGGCAAACCAAACAACTTAGCTATGGAGGCAAGGCTATTCTCATTAAACATGTTCTTCAAGCTCTTCCTATTTACCTTCTATCCGCAGTAACACCTCCAGTGTCAATAATTAAGCAAATCCAGATGCTTATAGCTGATTGTTTCTGGGGATGGAAGAGCGATAGGAAGAGATACCACTGGGCTTCATGGAAAAATCTAAGTTACCCCTATGAGGAAGGGGTGGTGGGAATGAGGAACTTACATGATACTTGCAGGGCCTTTCAATTCAAACAGTGGTGGATCTTTAGAACTAAACACACTCTGTGGGGTGATTTCTTAAAAGCTAAATATTGCCAAAGATCCAACCCTGTTTGCAGAAAAGGGCATACAGGTGATGCTTTGACCTGGAAACATATGCTGATGAACAGACAGCAGGTGGAACAACATATTCAATGGAAGCTCCAAGCTGGGAATTGTTCCTTCTGGTGGTACAATTGGATCGGTAATGGACCTCTTGCAAACTTTTCCACCACCAGTAAAAGATTCAACAACTCCACCGTTGCTGAATTTTGGGAGGAAGGGAGTTGGAATTGGAGCAAGCTGTTGGAGGAGGCACCTGCCAGTCAACTCTCCAACATACTAGCTCATGGAACATTCAGCTGTTCATCAGCCTGGGAGGAAATCAGGGAAAAAAGAACTAAACATCACTTTAACTCTCTTTTATGGCATAAATACATTCCTTTCAAGATTTCCTTTTTACTATGAAGAACCCTTAGGTGTAAACTACCTACTAACGACAAGCTAACTAGTTTTGGCATTGAGCCAGCAAGGTGTGTGTGTTGTTTTGACAGGGCAGGTATGGATTGGATTGAGCATATCTTCAACAAAGGGAACTTCGCAACCAACATCTGGACCAGCTTTGCAGCCACTGCAGGGATGCGGCCAGACCAGACGGACCTGCACTCACTGCTCAGGCAGTGGTGGACTGCCACACCTAGGAATGCAGCCCACAGATTACTTTTGCAAGCGACCCCAACTTTCATTTGTTGGAACTTATGGAAGAATAGGTGCGCAGCTAAATATGGAGGCAAGACAACTAATATCAACAGGGTCAAATATGCCATCTACAAGGATAACTACAAAATGCTTTCCACAGCCTTCCCTCAGCTTCAGTGGCCTGCAAAATGGACAGATTTAATTCAAAAATGTGAAAAGTGTGTGCATGACATCAAAGTGAGTTTGTAGCATGGCTTAAACCTCCCGACCAATGGCTCAAAGTAAACACCGATGGCAGCGCAACCACTAATCCTGGCAGGTTGGGAGCTGGCGGCATTTTGAGGGATAAAAATGGTAAATTGGTGATGGCTTTCACAACACCCCTAGGAGAAGGAACAAACAACAAAGCGGAAATAGAGGCAGCAATATTTGGTTTGACTTGGGCACTTGAACTGGGATATAGAAACATCATTTTGGAGCTTGATTCTCAACTAGTAGTACATTGGATTTTAAAGAAGACAGCTCCTCAATGGAGTATCATCACACAGCTGGGAAGATTGCAAGATCTCATCTCTCAGACACAGCAATTCAAGTGCTTACATATATTTAGAGAAGCAAATTGGGTGGCTGATGCTCTTTGAAAACACAGTCACATGACAACCAGTCCACAAATATACTTCAGCAGCCAGCACATGCCTAAGGAAGCAAAATCATACTATCAGATGGATTTACTGGAGATGCCTAGCTTTAGAAGAAGGAAGACCAGAAGAATTAAGGAACCACCTTGATCGACCTTGCAGCTTTCAACTATAGCTATTTGAAGAGGTTAGTTTAATTTTATTCTACCTTGTAAAGGGAGAGTCTCCCTTGTTTATGCTTCGTAGATACTTTGTAATGAGAGGAGTCCTCTCCTTAGGTGCTTAGTATTTTGGTTTCATCCTTGATGTACGGGGAGGAGTTGACTTCCTCTTTTGGAAAGTTGATTCTGAACCACCTTAGGTTGGACGTTAGGTTTATGTCCCCCTCCTTTGTACTTTGTTTTGTTTATTAATGTTAAGGCCTGGGGGTGCTGCTCAGCCCCTTACCCACCCAAGGGTAATTCAAATAAAAAAAAAAAGACTCTTGGTATGTTCTCATACATTCGAGGACGTGGATGTCCTTTCTAGTTTCCTTTCATTAAAGACTTTGTATAAAGATAGCTTATGATGGTGACACTTAGTTCTTCTTGTGTATTAGAAGGAGTTTCCTTATTTAATTTATGGTGAAAAGTTTTAATTCCCATGGTTTGCGCTTTTCTTTCCCACCGGTTTCAGAGCGCTGTTTTCAACCCCATGAGGAGTCTGTCAATGCACGATGAGGAACTACCAACCGATAACCAATTGGTGTTGGATTCTGGTGAAGCGAAAAGCGCCTTTACCTTTAGTTGGAAATAAATATAGGTCAGATTTCCACTTCTATAAGCGAACTCAAACCACAAATGTTATCTGTCCTACCAGTGAGTTACATTTAAAGGCCCTATTCGCTGATAAAGAAAGGCTCCTACAAAGAGTCGACCAGGCCTTGTAGAAGTGAAGATCGATGTCCGTCCCATTCGGCGAAGCAATCTTGGACCCTCTTGGCTGCGCTGTGCTTGGATGCACTAGTCTTCCACACGAGGAGTCTGAAATCAACAACATGTAACTGCTTGGGCATTGAGTCTTCCGCAGCTTGAGGAAGTATGTGAGAGGATCGATGTTGAGCAGAAGTGGGGTTAAAGCAGCCAACAACGCATCCCCCTTTACTTAGTAGGGCTTGAAAGGCTGGATAGGTTGTTTTCCTTTCTTGTCCAGTATTTTCAATCCAAGCCGAAATAGGAAAAGCCGCAAGCACCACTAGGATCGGTCGTCGTTTGAACGTCAGTAGGGCCCGATATTCATTCCTTACTCAAATAGGAAGGTGGCAGTCTCAATCTAGCGGCGTGGTCCAAAACAAGCATTTCCTTTGCGGAAGCACTGACTCTTATCGAAATTGACCTTTTGGCCATTACAACATTACAATCAGCTTCTTACTTTTTTCTAGAAAGATTTTTTGCTTCTTAAGATTCCATTTATGGCTATTAGCCTTGCTTCTTCTGGTCGGCTCGTATTAGCCTGTGCTTTATTACAGGTAGTCATTTCGCCGTTCGGTCCGGAAATGAAGCCGAGCGAGGGCGCCGCTATGCCCCTTAATAAATTGAATGGTCCTTCGACCTTCATTTGATTCCAACGGACGGCATAGATTTCATGAGACCGGCCCACTATTACTACGAAAAAAGCCCTGCCCTCTCTACTAGCCTTTTCACCTCTTCTCTTCCTTCGGTCTTGTACTGAGCCATCAGAATTGGGAGGATCCCACTGAATTGAATTGGGCCCATGAATCTAAGAAATGGTGAGAATTCTTGATCTCTCTCAATTCAAAAATCCAGGATTTGAATTGATGTCCTCTCATTGATTCCTCCTAAATTGCATTGATTCCTCTTAAATTGCATTGATTTCTCCTAAATTGCGTAGCAGCTCCTGTATTCGCGATTCGCGAGGGTTGAAAATGGATTTCAGACAATATGAACAACAATAACTCGACATTCTCAAGTACACCAATTGAGCAAGTACGGCATATCATCGCAAAGTCATCAGTCACTCGGAGGATTTTATTGACCGGAACGCACCGACGAAGGGCTTACCCCGATACCTAGCATCGTCGAAGGTCAGGCTTAGGGCACGAGCATTACTTTTCATACCGATGTTATGAATGAATGCTAAGAGGATTGTATAAAACCTCCGAGAGGTCAAGTACACCGCGTCATAACATGGTGGTGCTCTTGGGTTGTGATAAACTTGGTATCAGAGCATAAGGTTATGGAGATAGTCTTATCGTCGAAAGTCTTACAAGACACATCTATTAGAGTTCCTTGATAATCTTGAAGTCGTGCCTTAGAGTATATGTCTATAAGTTCCTAACCCTACTCTTGTGATTTTAAAAACATAAATATGAGAGGGGCTAATGCCTGGAGGGGTGAAGAAGAGATGTGAATGAGGAGGTTCCCCCTCTAGTGCGCCAAGGTCCACAAGCTCCCAATGAGACAGGAGCCATTTCTAATATGGAAATAATGTCTGCTTTCCAAACTTTGACCCAACTCATGAAGAATCAAGCTCATGTTGTCACTACTCAAGCTCAAGCCATGACGGCCCAAGAGGAGGTGAACCCAAATGCAAGTACTCTCCATCGAGAATCTGATATTTTATAAGGATGAATCCTCCTACTTTCAGTGGCACTAAGGTGGATGAGGATACACAAGGATTCATTGATGAGGTGGTTAAGTTGGTTGATTCTATGAGAGTAACTCCTAGAGAAAAACTGGAGCTATCCGCCTACCAACTAAAAGATACAACACGAGTGTGGTTTGAGAATTGGGGGGATAAGAGACCCGTGAGGATGATACTGGTAGATTGGGGTGGGTTTAAGACAAACTTTTTTGATAGGTTATTCCCCTTAGAGTTTGGGGAGAAAAAGTTAGTGGAATTCATGAACATCCGTCAAGAGGTAATGAGTGTCAAAGGATACTGTCTCAAGTGCACCTAACTATCATAATAAGCGCCAACCTTGGTAGCCAAATGTAGGGCTAGAATGAATAAGTTTTTAATGGGGGTGTCTAGTTTTGTCGAAAAAGAACGTCGTACGACAATGCTCCATCATGAGATGGATATCTATACACTCATGCTGTATGCCCAACAAGTTGAGGTTACAAAGCTTAGGAAGATGAATAGAGATGGGAAAAGGGCTAGGTCGGATGAACCAAGTCAACCCAAGAATAAGAAGAGGTTTTATTGGCTTTACTTTTGAGAGGTCTAGATGTACTACATGTGGAAAGCAAAATTTGGGTAGGTGTCTTTCCGGTACAGATGGGTCTTTTGGATGTGTAAAGAAAGGTCATCAGATGAGAGATTTCCCAACCATAAAGGTAAAAGGGAAGGAGACCAACCAATATCCTCATGATGGTCCAGATCCTAATTCTCAAAAGAAGAACCTTTTCTATGTTCTACAAGCTATTAAAGGAGCTAATGAGGAATAAAGGCCCTGGTAAGTCATAGTTATTTATGTTTTTTTTTTTTAATTCTTAGATGTGTTTACCCCAAGTGGGGTAGAATGAGTTGAGTAGTAAGGTGGTTTATATCCTTATATTTTCCCTCTATTCTTATTAAAGCTTGAGACCAAAAAACTTAGTGGTTTATTTATGCTTTGGGTTCTTGCATAAGATGAAGATTTCCATGTATTCTTATGTTAGTAGTATCCTTTTTATAATATATTTCTTGCTCTTGGTGATATTATTATTACATGGGGTGATTAGTAGTTAATCTATATTTTTCATGTGAATGTGCATCTAATGAGATTTGCTTAATTGCCTCAGATAATGATTGTTGATCATGTCTGTGTGATTTTAAAGTTATAGCATTGTCACGACTCGAAAACACCCCCTAGAAACAAGGGATAACCCTCAGATCGTGGCAAGGCGTACTTGACCCTTTGGGGTCTCATAGAAGCCTTTAACTATCGTTCATTACATAAGACATGAAAAGTAGTGCGGAATTTAAAATTTTCACGAATAATTTAATAAAAGACAATCTTTCATAAATACTTAGAGAATCTCATCGTCACAAGCCAATTTAAAGACACGACATAATATCTTAGGGACACGGCCCTTTACATTAAAAGAAATACATAACAAGTCTTTAATTTAGAAAATAAGAAAAGGACTATGCCCTAGAATATATGAGGACATACTTTATCTTTAGAGGAACTTTCCCAAGATTCACCTTCAAACCTTCAAAAGCTTCCAACCTATACTTATATAGTATAGAAAAGTGTGGTGTTAGTACAAAAGAATGTACTAAGTATGACATATGCAAAAATCATGTAAAAAGGGACATTTTAGTAAAATAACCTTTCATGCCAAATAAGTATAACATTCATGAAATTAGGAACAAAAGAACATATGAACCATCATTTAACACTCTAAGAAGGACTTCAATAATTTTAAACCAAAAGAACACTTTACAGTAACTTTCCAAAACTTTACAGTAACTTAATCTCAACTTTACATTGAACTTAAATGTACATTACAGTGGACTGTTTTGAACATTTATAGTGAAGGCCTTCTAGTGAATGGCACAGTCCAAGTCATATGAACCCGTTCATTTTGAAGCTTCCCTAACCCAATGTTATCCTAAGATTCCCCAAGGTGAGCCAAGAAGGGACCATCCATACACCCCCTTCAAGGTACACCAAAGCGATCCTTAAGACCACGAAATCTTAGGCTTACTTCGTTTGGAAATCAAATCCACGCCCTTGGATAACATGTGCAACACAATCATAGGAAATATAGGTCACACTAAGTGCAATGTGAGAGTAGTATCCCATACTACCACTCCCACTTAGTACTCCTAATGAATCCCATTAACTCAAGCATTCCCAATAATCATTCATAACATTACACCATAACACTCATTCACACGGATTTCATGAAAGTACTCTTTTCCCATAAGGGGTATAGGTCACATTAAGTGCAATGTGAGAATAGCATCCCATACTACTACTCCGACTTAGTGCTCCTAATGGATTCTATTGGATTGAGCACTTCACGATAGTTATTCACAACAACACTAATACACATCATAACTTAGTTCAATCTATTTTATTGTGGGAGTTAGCTTAACGGACAAAGACCATGAGAGCTAGGCATGAAATCCCGATATTAACCCCTATCGGATGAGGGATCCTCACTTGCCTAGAGTACGGTCATACTTCTTAGCTTCTACACGGCTTTCCCAATTGTTACACCTATGCGGGTACATAGTTAAGGGATAAGGAGATTGCTACTAAGTAAATCATTCTCTACTAACGAGGAGTACTCATTTCAAAAGGTACATTGGGAATACAACATCTCAACTCACGAAGTGTAATCCACCTCCCTTTCATATCCTCTCGGTTCTAGTCATAACTACACGCGGATTTTCAACGTTATAGACTATAGGTCAAGGATAACTAGTGAATACGACATATCAACTCACAAAGGGCATTCATCCTCTAACCTATCTTAGATAGCTCATTAGGAATAGTGGGGTTGCTACAAAACACTTCATCTCAACTCACGAAGAGTGTTCACCCCAAAACTCCCTTCTTTACTCAACTTATCCTCATACATTCACTTAAGTGTGTGTTTGTTTGTGTACATGTAAGAACACCTTGCATATAAGCATCATTTCATGCACATTACTTCTATACATGCTTTAGACCTTCATTCATTAATTCACACACCTTACATGCTTCAAATAATCATATACTTCATGTAACATTCTGGAAAATGTACTTGTCTAGTGAAGAGCCTAAGAATCAGTATTGGGGTACATAGGCATCCCAATGTCCAATATTTAGTAATATTAGGCATATTGAAGAATATTGGCTTAAGGGCGTTAGCAAATTTTTGTATATATTCACTAGTAACTTATAACTTATAAATATCTTTGATGTTCAAATGCTCCAATCCAAGCTTGTTTAGGAATTATACCTGCAATAAAGACCCTAAGCTAAAACTTTTAGATTGTTAATACACATATTGATTCTCAACTCAACACATTAGGTACTAGGCATCCAAGTGTCAAGCCTAGTACCATAGCACATAACCATTTAAAATGATCATGTAGATTAAGCAGTGCCCAAGGACATAGTGAAGATCCTTGGGAGAAAAAGTAAACACTCCAAATGAACCTTCCAGATTAGTTAGTTAGAAAAATACACGCAACACATGTGCAGGCACATGTTCAACCGGCCAAGGGACCACTCTAACTGATTCGGTTAGAGCGGTTGGGGATAGGCGCACGTACGGGTCCATCCACGTGGGGCTAGGCTCCCTAAAAGGTCCTAGACCCTAACTAACTGACCTAACTAACTAACCTAGGGCAAACCAAAAATAACTAACTAAGTGACCCGACAACCTAAGACCTAATCGGGTGTCACCACACCGTGTAACTAACTAAGAGACAACCTAGTACCTAACCTAGGATGGTCCAAAGCGTTGGTTATGGTCCTAACCACGTAGGGGTACTTTATTAATTACCCTAGGTTACTTTGTTAATTAATTTATCAACTTAATTAATTAATTTAAATGGACAAAACCGAAACCACTAAGCAATTTCTAGATTTCGGTTAAGTAAAGTAAGAGACAACCTAGTGCCTAACCTAGGATGGTCCAAAGGGTTGGTTATGGTCCTAACAACTTAGGGGTACTTTATTAATTACCCTAGGTTACCTAATTAATTAATTTATCAACTTAATTAATTAATTTAAATATTCAAAACCAAAACCCTTAAGCAATTTCCAGATTTCGGTTAAGTAAAGCGTTCTTCTATTTCTAGTCAATTTAGGAGGGGCGTTTTGGGAATTAGATAATTGGTTATGGTACAAACGACTTAGGGGTACTTTAGTAATTAGCCTAGGTCCCCTAATTAATTAAAATAGCAACTTAATCAATTAATTTAAATCCTAGTCAAACCCAAAGACCCTAAGTCAAATGTTCTCCTAGTTGTAGTCAATTTAGGAGGGGCGTTTTAGGTTATTTAAGTGAAAGGTCTTTAGGGTATTATATGGGACGTCTATATATAGATATTAAGTCAGTGACCACAATTACACGTCCCAAATCAGAATCAAACGAAATTCTCTTAATCTCTCAAGAACGCTCTCTTTTTCGAACTCCATTGAAGAACTAGAAAAGCTTAAGCAAGAAGACCAAGGTTTCGAAGTTTCAACCAAAATTTCGTGGATTATTCATCTTTAATGTATGGGTTTTCTCTCTTGTTATTTCTTTCCCCGAGAGGTCCTTTCAACTAAGTTTTCAAGAACTTCAAATACCAGGGTTTTTATTATACAAAATGGATTTTTTCCCTAACCCTAGATTTATGATTTTCAATGAAAAGTAAACGTTTTTCTATATCTAATTTCGCATGAATTGTTGAATAATTGATTGATAATGTTTGAATAACGTGTGATACATGATATTTTTCTATGTGATGGTTTCAAATGGGTTGTTTATATTGTTTGATAACATGAAACGTTAGGGTTAGAATTTAAGGTTTGAATGAACCCTTTTATGACCCGTTTCCCTTCTCATATGATTTGCATTAATCTTGTACATGATTTTATGAGTTGTTCTTGATTATTTCATTGAGTATTTCACTATGTATGAATATGAATATTGCATGATGAATAAGACTCTTGGACGCAAGAGGTAAGCCTTCTAAACGTGATTATTCTTAGATGTTTATGCTAGCCTATAAGTCATGATGCTATGTTATGAAAGTATGTATGATGTTTCTATGTATATATGCTGGCTAGGAACATGTTAATTGTGAGATTATGATAAGAATACGAATATGCAAGTTTATGTTATCCCTTGTAAGGTTTTCACAAGGTGACTATGTTATGTTAATCTCACATAAGAAAAGATAGGTTATGATGAAAGGACAATTCTCATCTAATCTAAAAGAGCTCATGATCATGTTATACAAGGAGATAATGTAACAACCCTAAAAATGGATATGCTAAGTAATGCTTAATGTGTCTAGAATGCCTACGATTAGACTGGGTTCACACGGATTGATGCGCGTAGAACCAGACCTATGAACCCTTGCTACAGCCAAGCCAACTAACTTGGGGAGTTAGTTGAGCTAGGAAAGGTTGGGTCCAACCATGTAGGGCTCTCAAATACGGAGATTTACTCGAATGAGTCTTTACTGGACTTGAAAAGGGAAAATCATTGTTTTGGAGGGTCTAGGGGTAAAATGGTCTTTTTCCAGTCTAAGGTTAGTATCGTAATTACCCTAAACATATAATTAGTTATTTAATTAATAAGGTGGAGGGGCATTTTGGGGAGAGAGGGCCGAAAATTGGCTCTTGAAGTGAAGTCTTCTCCACCCGGGTTCGAACCTAGGTGGAAGCAATGAATTAAATTTGTTTTTATTTAAGTTGGTAAATTAATGTAATTAATAAATATTTATTCTTTATTGGCTGATTTAAAATCAAATGAAATCAGATTTTTATTTATATTTAACTAAATCTTATTTGATTAAGTCCTAAACTAGACTCCTAAGCCTAATAAAACTCTCACTCTCTCACGTTTATCTCCTCAACATCCACGACCATTCTCTCTTCTTTCTCACGTGTTCTATCTACCAAAATAACATACAAGAACAGAAAATTTACTAAAGCTCTTCACACTTGAAGAACTCACAACGAAAAATAAAATCAAATGCTAAGCAAAATACGTTAGGCAAAGGGAGTGTTTTCCGTCGAAAGTTTGGTGTTGAAACTTGGTTTTGGACGTGACTGTTGGAGAAGGTTCGGGCAGCAACTTCAAGGTTTGAACATCATAAAAGGTACGGGTTCTCTTCTCTCTTGGTCCCTTTTCCAAGAGACCCCTAAGGTTCAGACGAATCTATTCCGAATACGAGGGTTGTTCCCCGTTGCATGTCCCTGTCACTAGCTCCCATTGAATCATAGGTTGGTTATGTTTGCTGGTAGAAAACTAGGGATGAAACGTGTTTTCGTGATGATTATGTGTTTATATGTATGTTCGGAATTATGTGACTTATGTTGATGTTTTTCCGAAACTATGTGTACGTGTGTGTGCAATGTGAACCGTATCTATGTGCCTTGGGTTAAGGCTTTAAAATGTGATGTTGTGGTTGGATTTCATGTACAAATGTTTATGTTTATGTTTATGAGTTGAAATGTGGCTGATTTGAGTGATAATATCTCGGCTAAACGAAAAATGTGGCTGATTTGAGTGATAATATCTCGGCTAAACGAATCCATGAAAAATGCACCTAAGAACGTATTAAATGATCTACGAATTACCCTATGAATTTGCGTACAAATGTTGATGAAAGTATGCTGAAAAATTTCAAATTTTTTTCCAGATTTAAGTGATGAATTTCGGTCAAGTTAAGAGGTTTCAAAATGTTGTGAAAAATGAATTAAAATGAGCGAGGTCATGGAGGATTGAACCCGTGACCTCACCATGTTAAAAACCATGAAAATAAAGAAGTAAAAAGAAATGTGGTGAAGGGGATTCGAACCATGGTCTTGGCTGGAAAATAAAGTATGAAAATAAGAAATGGGAGGACTGGGATTTGAACCCACAACCTCTTGGCCAAACTTAAGAAAAAAATGAAAAGAAAAGAAATGTGAGGCGTGGGAGTCGAACCCACGACCTCTAGGCAGTAAAGGAGAATTAAAAGAAAATGAGAAGAAAAGAAATGTGAGGCGTGGGAATCGAACCCACGACCTCTAGGCAGTAAAGGAGAAATAAAATAAAAATAAAGTGAGGCTGTGGGGGTTCGAACCCACAACCTCATGGTCAACGCGAATAAGTCAGGGAAAGGGAATTTAAATTAAAAAAAAACAGGGGCTGTGGGGGTTCGATCCCACAACCCCTTGGCCAAGGAAGAGAATTTTCAAAGGGAAGAAATAAAAAGGAAATGTTGATGTTGGGGCTCGATCTAGCGTCCCAATGTCATGTGGACCGAAATTTAATAAAAAGAAAAATGTAAAGTTTTGTCCAAGGGATTCGACACCGGGTTCCCTTTCCCAAATTCCTTATTGATACATAAGTCATACGTGAATTAAATATTCAAGAATAATGCTGCCTACTTAGATCGAAATCGAGATCTTGGCATACATACAAGATGCATAAGTCTTGTACCACATAATCTTAGGAAGATATGAATCACTTAAACGAACTATGAATGAAGCATCATGGCTTGTATGTATAGACCCATAAGTCTAGCATACGTTTAAAAATAAGTGAACCTAAGATGTATGTAATGAAATGATGTAACCCTAGAAGGGTTAAGTACGAGTGTAAAACACACTAAATGGCCAAGAGCATTGGCATACGATGAAATGAATATTATGTAATGAAATGATGAAACCCTAGAAGGGTCAAGTAAGAGTGTGAAACACACAAATGGCCAAGTGCATTGGCATATGATGAAATGAACATACACGTAAGAAGGGGTGAGTAATTATGAAGAGCAAATGTGCTAATGTTAATGAATGTGGTGACAACATGATAAGAGGCTAATGTGTAAGATGAGAGCAATCTCAAATGAGCCTAAGTAAATGTTACCAAAATGTACACACCTATGAGAGTGTAAAGTTAATGAAGAGACCAGTCTCTATGAACACTCTAATGAAAGTATTGAGAATAATGTATACTTAATACTAATGATGAGATGAGAAATCATCTATTGAGCTATGATGTCCTCATACTAGAAGTCAACTTCCATGACGTATGAGTTGAATGAAATGGAACTTTATACTGAGCACCGATAGACTAGCTATGAGCGGTGATGCCTTCTTTCGGGAAGAGCGGAGGTTCACGTAACTCTCATGAGATGAGACTGTCCGGCATGCCGGGTATGGGTCTTCTTATATCTCCTAGTCTTCGAACCTATACTGCCAATATAGGGATCTGGCAGGGTTCAATTCCCATGTACGCTAGCATGTTTTGGGTCACTTTGGCCGGTGATTCCATCTCTTTTCAGTGTGGGGGAGACACTGGCTTTCATGATGCTCACATGAACTATGTCGGTTAAAGTTAAAGTTCCCAATGAATGAATGAGGCCAGCGTCAAATGATGCACATAATGAAATGAACGATACCAAAGGTGTTGGGATAGGATAATCAAGAGGTGAGCTAGACTCAAGTAATGACACTAGGTTATTCTTGATCATTGCACAACAAACCCGATGAGAGTCTTAAACTACATCCTAGGTATAGCTGGTGCTTACACTATCTTATGAATGAATGAAATGAAGTACGTATGAATGAATGAAGAAGACTCTGTGTTTGCTAAAGAAGACTCCCTAGTTGAGGTCCCATATGTTGAGCCCTCATTTTGGGAAGTCTTAATGTCAAGTCCATGATTCCAACGTCTCATGGCATATGAATGAATGATATGAAAGATGTTATGTGCTATATGCAATATGATATGTGCTATGTGTAAGATGTTATGTGCTGTGTGCAATATCATAAGTATGATGATGCATGTTACTCTCCTGGCATGACTTTCCTAATACAAATTTGGAAAGCTCACTGACTTTCCTAATCCAAATTTGGAAAGTTCACTAACTTTCCTAATCTCAATTTGGCAAGTCCACTGACTTGACTTTCCATAATCATGTTGTTAGGAAAGAGCTGTTCTTACTCATGCATGTCCTTGTTGTGTGCTTGCATATACCCATACTTAGTACAAGTGTGTACTAATCCCCTACAACTCTATATTTTTAGGTGCAGGCACAGGTGGACGCTAGAGCTTACAGGTTGACGTTGCAGCTATCCGGACGTGGAGCTTTCATCCGGACTTGGTAGGCCCTCATGCTTTCGAGGATGTCTACCGTTATTATCTAGCTTAGATGTAGACTTTATCTAGTGGAGCATGTTCCCTTAATGTTTCTTTCCACCTTTATTTCAGACTTTGTATTGGTGCCGTTTTGGCAAAAATATGTTTAATGCAATTATGAACTATTTTTTTCATTTGATTATCTCTATATTAGATGGTTGATTTGTGAACGCCTATGATGTTAAGTTAAAATTATTTAGCATGAAATAAGAAAATAAAAAGTTCAAATTTTCCGCTAAAATTAACCTAGATTCTGATCGTGACAAAGTTGGTATCAGAGCACTAGGTTAAATTCCGAGGATAATAAGTTCACATCAACCACATTGAGTAGTTTCTAAGTCATGGTAGTGAAGTGCACCACTATCCTGAATTAGATAATGCATGATGCGTAGGAAAATTTCCCTTCTTCTAATCTTATCGTGCTTTTCCTAATGTCTAATTTCTTGGTGTTATGAGCGTGTCTAACATCAATCTTTGTTGTTTTCAGAGAATGAATACTAGGAGAACCATTGGTCAGAGGAGAGGAGGTGCAGCTGCTGGGGACAATCAGGTTCCACCCCAGGCTCCATCTGAAGGAGTGGCTATGCCGGTTAACCCAACTGGGTTGACTGATGCGGAGGTGCGGGCATCTCTGACCCAAATGGCACAGGCCATCACTATGCAGGCCCAGGCCATGACTGCCCAGGTCAACCGACAGAATGTTCAGAGGGAGAACCCACTGGTTCGTAGCATGGCTGACAGGATGAGAGACTTCACGAGGATGAACCATCCCATTTTCACAGGGTCTAAGAATTTAGAGGACCCCTAGGAGTTTGTGGATGAGGTGCATAAGATTTTGGTGGGTATGGGGGCCACAGACACTGAGAAAGCAGAGTTGGTTTCCTATCAACTCAAGGATGTTGCACAAACTTGGTGCAAGATGTGGCAGGATAGCTGATCTTTGGGCGGAGTTTTGGTCACTTGGGAGCTGTTTAAGACAGCCTTCCTAGAGAGATTCTTTCCCAGGGAGATGAGGGAGGCAAAGGTTGAGGAGTTTATCAACCTTAAGCAGAGATCAATGACAGTCAGGGAGTATTCCCTGAAGTTTGTTAAACTATCGTATGTTACTTTCCTTTGTATCTAACAGCAATGAGGAGATGAGTACTGAAGTTTGTTAAATTATCCAGGTATGCTACTTCCCTTGTATCTAACAGCAGGGATGAGATGAGCAGGTTCCTCACAGGAATCAATGGAGATCTGGAGGAGGAGTGTTGGTCTGCGATGATCCATGATAACATGGACCTCTCCAGGTTGATGGTAAATGTCCAGCAGGTAGAGGACAGCCGCAAGAAGAGGGGCGTTCGTGATGCTAGGAGGCCTAAGCCTCAAGATCAGAAAGGTCCCAGCCATGGAGGCCACAAAAACAATTTTGGCGTCCGTGAGCAGGCCAGGTTCAAAAAGGGGCATAGGAACTCTAATTCTAAGAGGAGTACAACACCTAGAGGAGGCAGACCTGAGCCCAAGAAGGGCAATGGAGGTGAGATGCAGCGTCCCAGAAAGAACTGTGCTAAGTGTAGCCATGCTCATAGTGGAGAGTGCAGACATGGCACTAATGCCTGCTTCGGTTGCGGTAAGAATGGGCACATGGTTAGAGACTGCCCACAGAACAGATGTCAGGATGGAGGTAATGCTTAGCCTAGGCCTAATCCACAGGGTGCAGCAGCAGCCGAGCCTCCTAAGAGGAACAGTTTCTATGCCCTGAAGGGCAGGGAGGAGCAGGAGAAGTCCGTTGATGTGGTCACAGGTATGCTGCAAGTATTCTAAATTTCTATTTATGCTTTACTTGATCCAGGGTCTACGCTTTCCTTTGTAACTCCTTTACTTGCTCTAACTTTTGAGATATTGCCTGAAGTTTTGCATGATCCTATAGTTGTTAGTACATTTTTAGAAGAAAACGTCAGAACTGATAGAGTATACAAGGATTGCCCAATAGTTGTAAGTGGTAAGACTATGTGTGCAGACTTGGTTGAGTTACCCATGCATGATTTTGATGTTATTCTTGGCATGGACTGGCTTCACAGTTGTTATGCTTGTTTGGATTATCGTAGTAGAGTGGTGAGATTTTGTTTCCCTAATGAAGAAGAGGTAGTTTGGGAGGGGTACAACTCGAGTCGTCCTAATCCCTTGATTTCGAACCTTAAGGCCAATTAAATGATGTCCAAGGGGTTATTATGTCATCTTGTGAGTGTTAATGATTTAGATCATGACATTCCTTCCATATAGTCAGTGCCTGTAGTGAATGAGTTCCTAGATGTATTTTCTAATGATTTGCCTGGAGTCCCTCCCCCTCGAGAGATTGACTTTGGTATCGACTTAGAACTTGATACTAAACCAATTTCAATTCCTCCCTACAGAATGGTTCCAGCTGAACTCAAAGATTTGAAGTTGCAGTTAAAAGATCTCACTAATAAGGGTTTCATTCAGCAGAGCATATCCCCTTGGGGCGTTCCAGTGTTGTTTGTGAAAAAGAAGGATGGAACCCTTAGAATGTATATCGATTATCGGCAGCTCAACAAAGTCACTATAAAGAATAAGTATCCACTTCCCGAAATAGATGATTTGTTCGATCAGCTCCAAGGGTCTAGTTTCTTCACTAAGATTGATCTTCGTTCAGGGTATCATCAGCTTAGGGTTAGGTATGGATATATCCCAAAGACATCCTTTCGTACCCGTTATGGTCATTATGAGTTCTTAGTTATGTCATTTCGTCTCACGAATGCACCTGCTGCATTTATGGACCTCATGAACCGATTCTTCCGTGAATACCTTGATTCTTTCGTCATAGTATTCATTGATGACATCCTCATCTACTCTAGGACCAAGGAAGTGCATGAACAACATCTAAGACTAACCTTGCAGGTACTTAGACAACATCAGTTGTATGCCAAATTCAGCAAGTGTGAATTCTGGCTTAGATCAGTGACCTTCCTGGGCCATGTTGTGTCCGATCATGGTGTGGAGGTGGATCCTAGGAAGACTGAGGCTGTGAAGAACTGGCCAAAACCTCTTACTCCCATTCACATCCGTAGCTTTCTAGGATTTGCTGTTTACTACCGCAGGTTCGTGTAGGGCTTTTCTTCCATTGATGCCCCACTGACAGCTTTGACTAAGAAGAAGGCCAAGTTTGAATGGACGAAGACTTGTGAGAAGAGTTTCTAGGAGCTCAAGGACAGACTCACTTCAGCCCCGGTGCTTACTTTGCTTAAGTGTGGTGAGAATTACACTGTTTATTATGATGCATCTAGGGTTTGTTTGGGTTGTGTTCTTATGCAGGTTGGTAAGGTGATAGCTTATGCGTTCAGACAGCTCAAGGTTCATGAGAAGAATTATCCCACTCATGACCTGGATTTGGCAGCTGTGGTGTTTGCACTGAAGCTGTGGAGGCACTACTTGTATGGAGTGCATGTTGATGTGTTCACAGACCACAAGAGTCTCCAGTACGTGTTCACGCAGAGGGAGTTGAATCTATGTCAGCGGAGATGGTTGGAGCTGTTGAAAGACTATGATATGAATATCCACTACCATCCAGGTAAGGCTAATGTTATAGCTGATGCTTTGAGAAGGATGAGCATGGGAAGTACAGCCCACTTTGAGGATGAGAAGAAGGAGTTGGTGAAAGATGTACACAGGCTGGCCAGACTGGGTGTGCGATTGGTTGACTCTTCTAGTGGGGGTATTTTAGTTCATCCTAGTTCTGAATCATCTTTGGTAGTTGAAGTCAAGCAGGGTCAGCATCTCTATCCTGTGTTGATGGAGCTGAAGGACTCAGTGTTGATAAAGATGAATGAGTCTTTCACTTTGGGAGGTGATGACATACTTAGGTATCAGGACAGGTTGTGTGTACCAGATGTGGATGATTTGTGGACCAGGATTGTTGCAGAGGCCCATTGTTCCAGATATTCCATACATCCAGGTTCCACCAAGATGTATCATGATCTTAAGCAGATTTATTGGTGGGATCGCATGAAGAAGGACATTAAAGAATATGTGGCCAAGTGCCCTAATTGTCAGCAGGTTAAGGCAGAACATCTTAAGCCTGGCGGTCTTACTCAGATTATTAAGGTTCTGACTTGGAAGTAGGAGGCCATTAATATGGACTTCGTGGTAGGTCTTCCGAGGATTAGGAGACAGCATGACTCCATATGAGTTATTGTGGACAGGATGACTAAGTCTACCCATTTTATCCCTGTGAAGTCTACTTAAAGAGCCGAGGATTATGCGAGACTCTACATTGATGAGATTGTCAGATGGCATCGGATTCCTTTGTCTATCATTTCAGATAGAGGATCTCAGTTTACTTCACATTTCTGGAGATCTTTCCAGAAGATCTTGGGCACGCAGGTAAAGCTTAGTACTACCTTTCATCCTCAGACTGATGGGCAGGCAGAGCGCACCATTCAGACATTGGAGGACATGTTGAGAGCGTGTGTGATTGACTTCAGGGGTAGCTGGGATGACCATCTAGCTTTGATAGAGTTCTCGTATAATAATAGCTATCACTCCAGCATTGGGATGGCACCATTTGAGGCACTGTATGGTAGGAGGTGTAGATCTCCAGTTGGGTGGTTCGAGGTTGGAGAGTCATACATTTTGGGTCCAGAGATCATTCATGAGGCCTTAGAGAAGGTCAGGGTGATTACAGACAGGTTGGCTACTGCTTACAGTCGGCAGAAGTCATATGCAGATAACAGAAAATGGCCCTTAGAGTTTGATGTTGGTGACCAGGTCTATTTGAATATATCACCTATGAAGGGGGTGATGAGGTTTGGCAGGAAGTGGAAGTTGAGTCCGAGGTATGTCGGGCCATATGAGATCCTACAGCGTGTGGGTGAGGTGGCCTATGAGTTAGCATTGCCTGCGGAGCTAGCTTCTGTCCATCCAATCTTTCATGTATTCATGTTAAAGAAGTGCCTAGGTGATCCAACATCGATTCTACTTGTGGAAGGTTTGGGGGTCGATGAAGACTTGTCCTACGAGGAGGTACCTGTTGAGATCTTAGACAGACGGATCAAGCGGCTGAGAAACAAGGAGATTGCCACAGTGAAGGTGTTGTGGAGGAATCATCTTGTTGAGGGTGCTACGTGGGAGGCTGAGGCTGATATGAGATCCCTCTACTCTCATCTTTTCAGCTCTTGAGGTTAGATTTCCTACTCTTAAGTCTAAGTTTCCTTATCTGTCCATTTTTGTTGCTATTGCTTGACTGTGCATAGTCATTATGTTATGATCTGACTGGCATTACGCTAGATAGTAGTAGTGTCATTCGGGGATGAATGTTCCTAAGGGGGGATAATGTAACAACCCTAAAAATTGGATATGATAAGTAATGCTTAATGTGTCTAGAATGCCTACGATTAGACTAGGGTTCACACGGATTGATGCGCGTAGAACCATACCTCGGAACCCTTGCTACAGCCAAGCCAACTAACTTGGGGAGTTAGTTGAGCTTGGAAAGTTTGGGTCCAACCTTGTAGGGCTCTCAAATATGAATATTTACTCGAACGAGTCTTTACCAGACTTAAAAAGGGGAAATCTTAGGTTTGGAGGGTCTAGGGGTAAAATGGTCTTTTTCCAGGCTAAGGGTAGTATCGTAATTACCCTAAATATGCAATTAATTATTTAATTAATAGGGTGGAGGGGCAATTTGGGGAGAGAGGGCCGAAAATTTGCTCTTGAAGTGAAGTCTTGCTCCACCCAAGTTCGAACCTAGGTGGAAGCAATGAATTAAAATTGTTTTTAATTTAAGTTGGTAAATTAATATAATTAATTTATATTTATTATGTATTTAAAATAAAAGAAAACCATATTTTTAATAATTAACTAAACCTTATTTGACTAAGTCCTAAACTAGACTCCTAAGCCTAATATAACTCTCTCCTCTCACGCCTATCTCTCAACACACGATCATTCTCTCTTCATATTCACGTTCTCTCTGCCAAATAAAGTACAAGAACAGTAGGTAAACAAAAGTTCTTCACACTTGAAGAACTCACAACGAAAATTATAAACAAACAACTAATCAATCACGTAGGCAAATAGAAGGTTTTCCGTCGAGTTTGGTGTTGAACTTTTGGTGTTGGACGTGTGTTTGGAGGAATTCTTTGGGCAGAAATTCGAGGTTTGAACGTCAAAAAGTTATGGGTTCTCTTCTCTCTTGGTCCCTTTCCCAAGAGACCCCTTAATGTTCAGATTATTCAGTCTGAAAACTAGGGTTGTTCCCCATTGTATATCCCTGTCACTAGCTCCCAATGATTCGTAGGTTGGGTATGATTGCTGGTAGATTTAGGTGTATATTGTGTTTTTGTGATGAATATGTTTATGTTTGTGTATTTGAAATCGTATGAATGACAACCTATGTGTTTTCGAAACTATGTGCATGTGTGTGCAAGAATGTGACAACGACTAGTGTTCTCTGTTTGATGCTCCAAAATGTGTAACATTATGGTTGTTATTGTACGTGCATAAACCTATGTAAATCGTGATGTTCATATAAGATGAAATGTGGCTGATTTAAGAAACAATCCTTTGGCTAAACGAATCCATGAAAATGCACCTAACACGTTATAAATGAACTATGAAATTTCCCTAAGAACTAATGTGTAATTTGATGAAAAAGGTGCAGAAAAATCGTGGAATAAATTTCCAAAACCTGGAAATAGGCTTTAGAAAGAATCTGGAAATTTTGGACGTCAAAAAAATTACAAAAAAAATGAGTGAGGTCTGCAGGGATCGAACCCAGGACCTCACTAAGGCTTACCCTAATAAATAAACAAAAAGAAGAAGGTGTTAGGCGGGGCTAGAACTGGGGCTGTGGTCAGCGAAATTCGCCAGGGCTATTGGGAATAAAAATAAAATGTTGTTGTGGGGTTTCGATCCCACGACATGGAAGACCCAGTTTATTTAAAAAATATATATATGGGGTCGTGGGGAATCGATCCCACGCCCCTAAGCCAATGCAGAAATAATTAAAAAAAAAGGGGGTCGTGGGGAATCGATCCCACGCTCCTCAGCAACTGCAGTAAATTAAAACAAAAAAAAGGGGGCTGTGGGGAATCGACCCCACAACCCCTTGGTCAGTAGTGAAATAGGAGTATAGGAGAAGGTAGAAAAAATTCATTAAAAACTTTGGGGTCGTGGGGAATCGATACCACGCCCCTCAGTAAGCTGCAACAATTTAAAAGAGAAGAAAAAGAAGGGAAAAATTAATGTGACCATTGGGGATCGAACGTGGATCCCCAAGCCAAGGGATACAAAAATTGAAAGTTAAAAAAAATGGCTAAGTGTTGTTCAAGGGATTCGAAACCGGGTTCCCTTGCCCAACTTTCGTATTGACACATTAGTCTCACATGATTTAAATAATTAACGAATGTTGTCTATAAGAATTAAATTGAGACTTGGATATACTTACAAGATGCATAAGTCTTGTACCACATAATCTTAGGAAGATATGAATCACTTAAACGAACTACGAATGAAGCCTCATGGGTTGTATGTATAGACCCATAAGTCTAACATACGTTTAAAAATAAGTGAACCTAAGATGTATGTAATGAAATGATGTAAACTAGAAGAGTTAAGTACGAGTGTAAAACACACTAAATGGCCAAGTGTATTGGCATACGATGAAATGAATATTATGTAATGAAATGATGAAACTCTAGAAGGGTTAAGTAAGAGTGTGAAACACAATAAATGGCCAAGTGCATTGGCATATGATGAAATGAATATTCACGTAATAAAGGGTGAGTAATTATGAAGAGCAAATGTGCTAAAGTTAATGAATGTGGTGACAACATGATAAGAGGCTAATGTAAAAGATGAGACCAATCTCAAATGAGTCTAAGTAAATGTTACCAAAACGTACACACCTATGAGAGTGTAAAGTTAATGAAGAGACCAGTCTCTATGAACACTCTAATGAAAGTTTTGAGAATAATGTATACTTAATACTAATGATGAGATGAGAAATCATCTATTGAGCTATGATGTCCTCATACTAGAAGTCAACTTATACTGAGCACCGATAGACTAGCTATGAGCGGTGATGCCTTCTTTCGGGAAGGGCGGAGGTTCACGTAACTCTCATGAGATGAGACTGTCCGGCATGCCGGGTATGGGTCTCCTTATATCTCCTAGTCTTCGAACCTATACTGCCAATATAGGGATCTAGCGGGGTTAAATTTTCATGTACGTTAGCATGTTTTGGGTCACTTTGGCCGGTGATTCCACCTCTTTACGGTGTGGGCGAGACACTGGATTTCATGATGCTCACATGATCTATGTCGGTTAAATTTAAATTTCCCAATGAATGAATGAGGCCAGCCTCAAATGATGCACATAATGAAATGAACGATACCAAAGGTGTTAGGATAGGATAATCAAGAGGTGAGCTAGACTCAAGTAATGACACTAGGTTATTCTTGTTCATTGCACAACAAACCCGATGAGAGTCTTAAACTACAACCTAGGTATAACTGGTGTTTACACTAGCTTATGAATGAATAAAATGAAGTACGTATGAATGAATGAAGCAGACTCTGTGTTTGCTAAAGAAGACTCCCTAGTTGAGGTCCCATATGTTGAGCCCTCATTTTGGGAAGTCTTAATGTCAAGTCCATGATTCCAAGGTCTCATGGTATATGAATGAATCATATGAAAGATGTTATGTGCTATATGCAATATGATATGTGCTATGTGTAAGATGTTATGTGCTATATGCAATATGATAAGTCTGATGATGCATGTTACTCTCATGGCATGACTTTCCTATTGCAAATTTGGAAAGCTCACTGACTTTCCTAATCCAAATTTGGAAAGCTCACTGACTTTCCTAATCCAAATTTGGAAAGTTCACTAACTTTCCTAATCCCAATTTGGGAAGTCCACTGACTTGACTTTCCATAAAAGATCTATTCTTACTCATGCATGTCCTTGGTGTGTGCTTGCATATATCCATACTTAGTACAAGTGTGTACTAATCCCATACAACTATATATTTTTAGGTGCAGGCATAGGTGGACGCTAGAGCTTACAGGTTGATGTTGCAGCTATCCGGACGTAGAACTTTCATTTTGACTTGGTAGGCCCTCATGCTTTTGAAGATGTCTACCGTTATTATCTAGTTTAGATGTAGACTTTAGCTAGTGGAGCATGTTCCACTAGTGTTTCTTTCCACCTTCATTTCAGACTTTGTATTGGTGCCGTTTGGCAAAAATACGTTTAATGCAATTATGACCTATTTCTTTCATTTGATTATCTCTATATTAGATGGTTGATTTGTGAACGCCTATGATGTTAAGTCTAAAATGTTTAGCATGAAATAAGAAAACAAAAAGTTCAAATTTTCCGCTAAAATTAACCTAGATGAAGTAAGAATGACGTATGTAGGCTTGTCTGCGACCTCTGAGAGGTCAACGACGCCGGTCTCGTCTGGGGTCTAGATTCCGTTTGTGACAGAATGTTCCTAAGGGTGGGATAATGTAACATTCCGAAAAATGTACTTGTCTAGTGAAGAGACTAAGAATAAGTATTGAGGTACATATGCATCCCAATGTCCAATATTTAGTAATATTGGGCATATTGAAGAATATTGGCTTAAGGGCGTTAGCCAATTTTTGTATGTATTCACAAGTAGCTTATAACTTATAAATATCTTTGATGTTCAAATGCTCCAATCCAAGATTGTTTAGGAATTATACCTGCAATGAAGACCCTAAGCTAAAAATTTTAGATCGTTAATACACATATTGATTCTCAACTCAACACATTAGGTACTAGGTATCCAAGTGTCAAGCCTAGTACCATAGCACATAACCATTTAAAATGATCATGTAGATTAAACTGTGCTGAAGAACATAGTGAGGATCCTTGGGACAATAAGTAAACACTCCAAATGAACCTTCCAGAATAGTTAGTTAGGAAACTACAACCAACACATATGCAAGCACATGTGCAACCGGCCAAGGGACCACTCTAACCGATTTGGTTAGAGCGGCTGGGGACAGGCGCACGTACAGGTCTAGCCACATGGGGCCAGGCTACCTAATAGGTCCGAGACCCTAAATAACATACCTAACTAACTAAATAACCTAGGGCAAACAAAAAATAACTAACTAAGGGACCCGACAACCTAAGACCTAATCGGGTGTCACCAAACCGTGTAACTAACTAAGAAACAACTTAGTACCTAACCTTGGATGGTCCAAAGAGTTGGTTATGGTCCTAAACAATTAGGAGTACTTTAGTAATTACCGTAGGTTACTTAATTAATTAATTTAGCACCTTAATTAATTAATTTAAATGGACAAAACCGAAACCACTAAGCAATTTCCAGATTTCAGTTAAGTCAAGTAAGAGACAACCTAGTACCTAACCTAGGATGGTCCAAAGGGTTGGTTATGGTCCTAACAACTTAGGGGTACGTTAGTAGTTATCCTAGGTTACATAATTAATTAATTTAGCAACATAATTAATTAATTTAAATAGTCAAAATCGAAACCCTTAAGAAATTTCCAGATTTCGGTTAAGTCAAGCGTTCTTCTATTTCGAGACAATTTAGGAGGGGCATTTTGGGAATTAGCTAATTGGTTATGGTCCAAACAAATTAGGAGTACTTTAGTAATTACCCTATGTCCCCTAATTAATTAAATTAGAAACTTTATTTATTAATTTAAATCCTAGTCAAACCCGAAGACCCTAAGTCAAATGTTCTCCTAGTTGTAGTCAATTTAGGAGGGGCGTTTTAGGTAATTTAAGTGGAAGGTATTTAGGGTATTATATGGGATGTCTATATATAGATATTAAGTCAGTTTTAGACCACAATTACACGTACCCAATCAGAATTAAAGGAAATTCTCTTAATCTCTCAAGAACGCTCTGTTTTCCAAACTCCTTGAAGAACTACAAAAGCTAAAGGAAGATGACCAAGGTTTCGAAGGTTCCAACCAAGATTTCGTGGATTCTTCATATTTAAGGTATGGGTTTTCACTCTTTGGATTTCTTTCCCCAACAGTTCCTTCCAACTATGTTTTCAAGAACTTCAAATACCAGGGTTTTTATTCTACAAAACGAATTTTCTTCCTAACCCTAGATTTATAATTTTCAATAAAAAGTAAATGTTTTTCTATATCTAATTTCGCATGAATTGTTGAATAATTGATTGATAATGTTTGAATAAAGTGTGATACATGACATTTCTCTATGTGATGGTTTTGAATGGGTTGTTTATAGTGTTTGATAACATGAAAACGTTTGGGTTAGAATTTAAGGTTTGAATGAACACTTTTATGACCTGTTTCCCTTCTCCTATGCCTTGCATTGATCTTGTACGTGACTTTATGATTTGTTGTTGATTATGTCATTGAGTATTTCACTATGTATGAATATTAATATTGCATGATGAATAAGATTCTTGGAGGCAAGAGGTAAGCCTTCTAAACGTGATTATTCTTAGATGTTTATGCTAGCCTATAAGTCATGATGTTATGTTATGAAAGTATGTATGATGTTTCTATGTATATATGTTGTCTATGAACATGTAGATTGAGATTATGATAAGAATACGAATATGCAAGTTTATGTTATCCTTTGTAAGGTTTTAACAAGGTGACTATGTTATGTTAATCTCACATAAGAAAAGATAGGTTACGATGAAAGGACAATTCTCATCTAATCTAAAAGATCTCATGACCATGTTATACAAGGAGATAATCTCCTATGACCTAAGATACGTTTTTTTTATAAAAGACAAATTAAAGGTGATTTCAAAAAAGGGACTTAAGTTAAGCACCGATAAACTAGATATGGGAAGTGTCCCTTCCCCAACGGGAAGGTAGGTTCACAAAGATTCTCATGAGATTGAGGCTTCCATGTAATGTGGAACTATGAGTCTATAATACATCTCCTAGTTCTCGAACTATGCTGCCACCATAGGATACTAGCTAGTGGATCCACCTAGAAAGCTACATCATGTTCGGTTCTACTTTGGCCGGTAGGACCACCTCTTTTCGATGCGGGAAAGACACCGGATTACATGTTTATCTCACATGGTCTATGTCGGTTAATGCGTATGTTCCCTCATGTAAAACAAAAGAAAAGTAAACGAACGTTGACTAGGGTGACATGATGAGTTTGCTTAGTATAGGTAGTTGTATGGGACGCTACCTAGACATTGCACAAGTTGACTCTAAGGGAAGTCCTAGGAGATTGTTCATAAGTAATATGATGGTATGAAAGATAAATGTTTATGATATATGATGTTACTCTTACATGAATGTTTATCCTTATAATGAATATTTTATTGAGTTATATTGTTATATAAAGCAAAGCTTTACTTATAATCTCCTATCTTATCTACTTAGTTATGTGGGGTTGTGGGGCTTCACATGACCATTGCACCTGTAGGTTGGGGATGGGATCATTGGTAAGTGTTTTGTATGTGATGGTTATATGATTTGTTAAATATGAATTGTTAACGTGACTTTATAAGAATATGCCTTCGATTATGATCATGCTTTAAGTGATGGAATCATTACTTGTATATGTTATATGGTATGTGCATTGAAGACTTTCATATGATTAAGCATGTTTTCTAAAGAGATGATAAATCATCCTTTTTCATGCATGTCCCTATATGTTATGTGCATATACCCATACTTAGTACATGTGGCGTACTAACCCTATTACTCTTTTTTACTACAAATGTAGGTTCCGGCCATTAAAGTTAACGAGGTCGATTTGAAGAAGCTTGGAAATCTTTCTCCAAGTCATGGTAGGTCCTCAATTTCGGGACTTTACCATTTAAATTTCTAGCCTTATGAAGATTTAGTAGTTTTTAGAATACGTTAATCCGTTATGTTCTTTTGATTCTTTTGTATTAAGGCCTATATGACATATTGACTATTATTGGCTAAGTCCGAATTTGCACTCTTAGATGGTTTTATATATGTGACACAAGTTTTAGAATATCGTATATCTTTATAAATCTTAAATATGAAGTCAAAGTATACTTCATTAGTATATTAAAAGTTTTAAATTTTTCTGCAATTTTTAATAATCACATGTTATGACGAATGCTAAGAGGCTTGTCAGCGACCTCTGAGAGGTTAACGACGCCGGTCTCATCCGCGGGCTAGATTCCGGGTGTGAGACTTCAATTAGACATAATCTAGGTCAAACATACAATTCAAGCTTCACCAAACACAATACAAGGCCCATTTCCAATATTTCTTCATTTCACATATTAGACCTTCAATATCACATTATCAATACATACTAAATAATATCAAGTTCATCAAATAAACACCGCCACCAAGAAGGTGGACCATACCACTCAAGAGCAATTTATAATAAGAACTATACAATATAAGTAACTCACCATTTAACCAAGCCATCATCACCTAAAATCAATTTCTCAATATTTCATCATAATATGGCCTTAAGGGAAGTACCTAAACAACAATATCAACATCAGTAAAGCAAACCTCATTCTCTACACAATCATGCTCACATAACCCATTTCTTAAGCTAAAAGTTTGAAATATGCATAATCATGAGTTCATTAGGTTTTTGACATTAAAATCATAAATTAATGCTAGAATAAACATATTTGAATCATTAAAACACTTTTACAAGAAGACCCATACTTAGAATCAAAGATAGAAGAAAATAGAGTTTGAAAACCTTTTTTGAAATCTTTTGGAATTGACTCCTTGAATGGAAGAGGGTTCAAGGATGTATACCATACCTTATCTAAGGTAAATACCAAAGATTTTTGATGAATAAGTCTTCCACCAACAACCCTCCTAGTCCTCCTTGAGTTTTAGCTCCAATGGTGACTTTGAGAGAGTTTGTTTTTAGAGAGAGAGTTTGAATTTTGAAGTGAGGGGTCTTGTCTAGGTCTAAGAATTAAAAATAATCTAATACAAATTAAAAACCCTAAAAAAATCATCCTAGGGTCCTAAAAGACTTGGGGCAAATTTACCAAACAACCCAGGACTTCACAGGCAAAAGGCAGCTTTTGCAGGCAGCACAAACGGTTCCCTACAGACGGGCCATTGGTCAACCAACGCCCCGTCGATGGGGTGTCAATGGTTGGGGCTGAAACTCTCCAATGTACAAGCTTACATGTCCAAATGAAAGACCAGGTCGACGGGCCTTCTCCTGGTCGACTGGCCGTCGATTGGCTCGTCAATTGGTCACTGCTTTTTGGCAGTTTGGTCCAAGTCTTGGGCCCTTCATCTAGGGCCCTTTGTGTGTCCTAGGTGCGGTCATAACCAAACTCTAAACCCCTAAACTAATTCATCTAGGTCTTAGGAACATGTCATGAAAGTTTCAAGTAAAACGAACACGTAAAACTCACTCAAACACCTCAAGACACACAAGTACATTCTAAGGCACACCTTCCGAACGTCATGGACGTTATTGGTTGATTGACCTCCAAACTTAACCAAACTTCACACACTTCCTAAGAACACTAAATTACATATTTTAACTTTAAATTAACTCGAGAAACAACCACGAAGCTGTAACATTTCGAAATTTCAAAATTTATCATAAAACCTAACATAGATATAATGAGGTCTAAGTACTGTTTTTAAGTCCATTTTAATGAATTTAGGTCAGTTAAGAAGTGTAAGAACCAAGACGTTCAAGAACGTCCATGACGTCCGGAAGTTGGTTAAAAAAGGTACTAGTGTGTGTTAGCATGTTTGACTAGTTTGTAGGAGTCGGAAATGTTTGAAAAATGGAAAAAAGGTATCTAATAGGTGTTTGAGTTGTTTCATGGTCAAAACGTTTGAGTATGACTCCACAAGAACCAACCAAGGGCCCTTGAGGAGGACCCTAACGTTTGACGCAACACTGCCTGGCAGTGTGGATCAACGGAGCAAGAGACGACCCGTGTGTGGACAAACGGGGCGTCAATGCCACCGTTGTCCAACACTTAGCCATGGTGAGGAATAACCCTCGCCTGAAAAGTCTCTGAACTCATCGACAGAGTGCAGGACGAGAGGGTGAGTGTCGGTAGGTTCACAGACGGCCCGTCGGCGGGGTTCCATCTGTGAAGGGTGAGTTTTCTGCACGTTTTGTTATTAATTCATTTAATTAATTAAGTTGTTTAGGGGTTAGTTAGGGATTAATGGGAGACTAATTAACTAACTTAAAACCCATTTAAAAGCACCAACCCCAATTAATCTAAGGGAACTCAAAAATCAAACTCTCTATCTTCTCTATACTTTTTCTCTCTATTGGAAGACACCATTGAATACTTGGCTAAGGAAGGGAATTGAGAGCTTGAAAGGGGCGAATTCATCTTCAAATTCTTTTCAAAACATTAAGGTATGGTATCTCTTCACATTTGAGACTTCTTTCCTCAAAGAGTTCCTTCAAAGATTTTCAAAAAGTTGAGTTTTCATATCGGCATCATTCAATTACTAATTTGAAGTTATGAATTGAATTATTGATGTGTTATTTAGGTTATATTAACTAGATTAACATTTATTCTAACTTTGTTATGGTAATTGTTGATGGTCTTGCCTAAATTGAAGAATGTGATCCTAAGTCCCTAACCCTAGGTTATGATCTTGACTTACATTGTTGATTGGTCATTCAATTGACATGGTTAAGGGTTGAATTACTACTAGATGATGTTGTTATGTTAATTATGATTGAATTAGGATGATGTATAGTCTTTCATACTAGTTCTTGATAGGGGATCTAAGGTATGAAGAATTGACTTAATCCTAAGCTTTGATCTACTATTGAATTATGATGTAATGATTCTTTTACACTTGTGATTACATTGGTTATTGAATTATGGTGATTCGATGACCTAATTGAGTTGAACTAAGGGTTTATGGTAAGACCTTGACAATGATGAATTGTGAAGAAGACTTGGTAAGTCTTGTGGTTCCTATCCTTTACTTCAATTATGGTTAATTGTGATTTAGTCATGATGATTGTGTTGGAATATACCTTGTTTAGGATTTATGGGGTGGTATGATACTGAATTGAAATGTCTTTCTTATGGTTGTGAGGTTTTTTAATATGTGAAGTTGTAGGGATGATGGTTATTACCAATGTGTCCTTACTATGAAATAGTATGTAATATGTTAACCTTACTTATCAAAATTGTGATGAAAGGATTATACTCATCTATTCCTATTGAGCTATTATGATTATGATTATACAAGGGCTAGACCCTATGACCTAAGCTAAGTTATAGATGAATAAAGACTAAAGACATTTTGATAAGGGACTTAGCTTAGCACCGAGTGAACTTGACAATAGGAGGCGATGGCTTTCAAATAGAACAAGTGTTACCCTTTAGTTCTATATGTGATGTTGACTCCCTATTGAGGGATATTCATTTCTTGATTCCCATGAGATGAGGCCCCAATTACCAAGTGGTATGTAGAGGAAATTACCTATCTCTTAGTTCTTGAACTATGTTGACCCCATAGGAAGACTAGCTAGTGGATCCACTTAGCTCATGTGGTCTATGTTGGTTGAGGCAAGTGTTCCCTAAATTAAAATGAATTAATGATCTATAGACTAACTAAAGTGACTTGAGGGGTTTGACTTAGCTTAGGTAGGGGTATGGGATTCTACTTATGCCTTGCATTAGTTTGCCTTGATAGGAGCTTTATGAGGTCAGTATTATGTTTATAAATGATGATAAATATAGATGACCTTATATGATGATTATGATGCTTATGAATGTCTAAATGGTCTTTATTGTTAAAGGATGAACTTATGTGTATTGAAGGTTATGTTATGTGAAGTGAGTTACTATTTATGATTCTTATTTGGTTACTTGATTAAGTAGGTTATGGGGCTTTACTTGGTCATTGCACCTGTGGCTTCATAAGGATTATAATTGTTTGTCTTGCTTTACTATTTACATGATAAACTCTTATTCATGCTTGTGATATGATTACTTGATGATAGGGTTATATGAGATTATGGGTTCAAGTATGTGATATGCATATAGTTTTTTGATTTGATTGAACGTGACTAAATGATTTGCATAGTTTGTTGATTGTGCATATAGATGTAAAATGGAATGATTTAACTAAATGTCCCTTTTTAGCATGTTTGGTTGTTGTATGTGCATATGGTCTCATACTTAGTACATGTGGCGTACTAACCCCATTTTCTCCCTCTTTCCCAAACAATTTAGGTTCCGGTCGTTGAGGTTTGGTTCGAGACGATTGAGAAGGAGGCTTGGATACTCTTATCATCCAAGTGGTAGATCCTCATTTCCCGGGGATGATGCCGATAGTCTACCTATGGATTTTCCTAGATATTAAGACACTTATGTTGACTGTATATTTCATTTGAAGACAAGTTGTATAAAGCCTATATGTGGCTAACTTTTGTTGTTGTAGGGCTATGCCCATTTGATATTGTTATTCTAGATGGAGTTGAAATGAGACGGATTTTTATGACTCTAATTCTATCTTATATATATTTATGTGAAATAAAAGTAGAAGACTAAGTAATCTTCTTATACGAAGGGTTTATGTATACTCTATAATAATATTGTTACGTGTATGTAGTGGTCTATGTAAACCATCAATTAGTTATTATTAAAAGTTTTAAATTTTTTGTACTTTTTGACTTGTGAATGCGATGATGATAATTTAGGGGCTAGTCTTAGTCCTCAAAGAGGACGACGACTCCAGTTACGTGTAGGGGGTAAGCCCAGATGTGACAAACTTGGTATTAGAGAATGAGGTTAAATATCCTTGATAACGATGTCTCTCTCAACCACGTCTATGTAGATTCATACTCATAATTGTGAAGCGCGCCACACTTATGAATATGAATCTATGTGATGCTTAGGATCTCTCTCTTTCTTGGAAATCCAATGTCGTGCCTCTAGAGTAAGTATTAATTGTTTTCACCTAAACCTTGTATTTTTGTTATTGGAAATGAATACTAGGAGAAATGCGGCAAGAAGGCTTGAGGAGGCGGGAGCTCCTCCCCATGTTGACAATACCCTCCACTTGAATAGGAGGTTGATGTTGAACAAGCTATGGGCAACCCTCCACCTTTGACGGATGGAGAGATAAGGTCTGCCCTTATTAATATGGCACAAGCCATTACTTCTCAAGACCAAGACTCCACTCTCCAATCTCCATCTATGACGGCCCAATCCAATCGGGAGGTTGCACCCTGAGCCAATCTACATGTCTATACCACGACATCTCGTTTGAGGGACTTCACTCGGATTAACCCTCCTACTTTCCATGGGTCTAGGGTGGATAAAGATCCCCAAGAGTTCATCGATGAGGTGTATAAGATACTCTTTTCCATGGGGTTAAGCACTAGCAAGAAGGCCGAGTTGGCCACATATCAACTCAAGGATGTGTCTCAAACTTGGTATGTGCAATGGAGAGATAATAGGCCTCTTCGGGGTGAACCGGTAACTTGGGAGATTTTCAAGAAGGCATTTTTTGATCGGTTCTTCCCTAGAGAGATGATGGAGGCCAAAATTATGGAGGTCATCAACCTTCGTCAAGGAGGTATGAGTGTTCTTGAGTATTCTATGAAATTTACTCAACTGTCAAAATATGCTCCTTCTTTGGTTTTCGATCCTAGAGATGAGATGAGCCACTTTGTGACGGGAGTGTCGGATGACTTGCAAGAGAAATGTCATTTGGACATGCTTCATGACAATATGAACATCTCTCGGCTTATGGTGCATGCTAGACATGTTGAGGAGGCCCGGGCTAGGAGAAAGGCTAGAGAGGCTAATAAGACAAGGTCTTTTGAAGGTGGTTCTTCCAAGAGTAGGCTTGAAATTCAAGACAGGACTAGGTTCAAAAAGAGGTTCTCTGATCAAGTTCCATACAAGTTCCTTAAGGCTCGTGATGACAAGGTGGCTAAACCTAGAGCTCAAAAGGGAAAGAGTGGGAACTCACCCAATGAGAATCCTACATGTGCCAAGTGTGGAAAGGGTCATTTCGGTGAGTGTTTGGTTGGAACGGGCAATTGTTTTGGTTGTGGCAAGAGTGTCCACAAGGTTCGAGATTGTCCTAACATGAAGGGGCAAGATAAGAGTGTTCAAGCAAGTGGTTCTAGTGATGCTCAAAAGAAGAACTGCTTCTATGCTCTTCGTACTAGGGGTGAGCAAGAGACCTCTCCCGATTTGGTGACTGGTATGTTACAAGTCTTTTCTATTGATGCTTATGCTTTACTTGGTCCGGGTGCTACTTTGTCTTTCGTTACACCCCTTGTAGCTAAAAAGTTTGATACTTTACCCAATATCTTGCATGAGCCTTTCTTAGTGTATACACCGGTGGGTGATTCTGTTGTTGCAAAGAGGGTATATAGAAATTTTTTATCATGTTGCCCAATAGAGTTTATAATGTTGATCTAGTTGAACTAGATATGCTTGATTTTGATATTATTTTGGGTATGGATTGGTTGCATTCTTGTTTTGCCACTATTGATTGTAGAACAAGGATAGTGAGGTTTAATTTTCCTAATGAACCCATTGTTGAGTGGAAGGGGGGAAGTTCTATTCCTAGAGGTCGCATCATTTCGTGTTTAAAGGCTTGCAAAAGGATCTCTAAGGGCTTCCTGTATCATATAGTGAGAGTCCAAGATCTTGACTCGAAAATTCCTTCCATTCAGTCGGTCCCCGTAGTGAGTGAATTTCCGGAGGTCTTCCCTAATGACCTTCCCGGTATCCCTCCCGAACGAGAAATTAATTATGGTATCGATTTGCTACCGGAAACAAACCCCATTTTGATTTCTCCTTATCGAATGGCTCCGGTCGAATTGAAGGAGTTGAAAGCACAACTTAAAGATTTTCTAGACAAGGGCTTCATAAGGCCTAGTATATCTCCATGGGGTGCTCCGGTCATGTTTGTGAAGAAGAAGGATGGGTCCTTGAAATGTGTATTGATTATAGCTAACTCAACAAAGTCACAATTAAGAACAAGTATCCTCTCCCCTCGGATTGATGATTTGTTTGATCAATTCCAAGGGGCAAGCTACTTTTCCAAAATTGATTTGAAGTCGGGGTATCACCAATTGAGGGTGAGAGGTGAGGATGTACCAAATATGGCTTTTCGGACTCGATATGGCCACTATGAATTTCTTTTTATGTCCTTTGGCCTCACTAATGCTCCGGCAGCGTTTATGGACCTAATGAATAAGGTGTTTCGAAGTTACCTAGATTCTTTTATCATTGTGTTCATTGACGACATCTTGGTATATTCGAAAAATGAGAGTGATCACATAGGTCATTTGAGGGTGGTATTGCAAAACCTTAAAGAGCATCAATTGCTTTCCAAATATAGAAAATGTGAGTTTTGGTTGATGTCGGTGGCATTTCTTGGTCACATCATCTCTAGTGAAGGAGTTGAGGTTGATCCAAGGAAAACGGAGGTGGTGAGAAATTGGCCGAGACCATTGAATCCAACCGATATTAGAAGTTTCTTGGTCTTATGGGTTATTATCGTATGTTTGTGGATAGTTTTGCGTCCATTGCATCTCCCTTGACTACTTTGACCCAAAAGAGTAAGAAGTTTGAGTAGTCTGAAGCATGTGGAAAGAGCTTCCAAATCTTGAAGGATAGGCTTACCTCCGCTCTGGTGTTGACTTTACCAGATGGTACAAAGGGCTTCGTGGTTTATTGTGATGCATTCCGTGTGGGTTTGCGGTGTGTTCTTATGAAACATGGGAATGCTATTACCTATGCTTCTAGGGAACTAAAGTTGCGTGAGAGGAACTATCCCACTCATTATCTTGAGTTAGCGGCCGTGGTGTTTGCTTTGAAAATTTGGAGGCATTATTTATATGGTCTCCATGTAGATGTGTTCACCGATCATAAAAGTATCCAGTATGTCTTTACCCAAAAAGAGTTGAATCTCCGACAAAAAAGATTGCTTGAATTGTTGAAAGACTATGATACGAGTGTTCTCTATCACCTCGGCAAAGCGAATGTGGTAGAAGATGCTCTAAGCCGTTTGTCTATAGGTAGTGTGTCTAACGCTGAAAAAGCCAAAATGGACCTAGTAAAAGATGTTCATAGGTTGGCTAGGTTGGGTGTGAGATTGGAAGGTTCTCCAAATGGTGATGTGATGGTCGATCATAATTCCGAATCATCTTTGGTTGTTGAGGTGAAGTCCAAACAACACCTTGATAAACCATTAATGGAGTTGAAAAATGATCGGTTCTTGTCAAATTAAATGAGTCTTTCTCCTTAGGTGGAGATGGTGTATTGAGATATCAAGGGCGGTTATGTGTTCCTAATATTGATGATTTAAGGAATCGTATCCTTGAGGAAGCTCAAGGTTCTCACTATTCCATTCATCCGGGGTCAACAAAAATGTATCATGACATTAGGGAGGTGTATTGGTGGGAAGGTTTGAAAAGGGACACAGTAGAGTTTGTTGCTAAGTGTCCAAATTGACAACAAATCAAAGCCGAACATCTAAAACCGGGAGGCTTACTACAAGAGATCAAAATTCCTATTTGGAAGTGGGAAGACATCAATATGGATTTTGTGGTAGGTTTGCCTAAGACCCAAAAACAATATGACTCCATATGGGTGGTGGTTGATAGGTTGACCAAGTCTGCTCACTTTATTCCCATCAAGTCTACTTATTCGACGGAAGATTATGCTAAGATCTTCATAGATGAGATTGTGTGTCTCCATGGTATACCATTATCCATCATATCGGATAGGGGTGCACAATTCACATCTAGATTTAGGAGGTCATTTCAAAAAGGGTTGGGTACTAAGGTGAAGTTGAGTACCGCTTTTCATTCCCAAACGGATGGTCAAGAGGAACATACTATTCAAACCCTTGAGGATATGCCAAGAGCTTGTGTCATAGATTTCAAAGGGAGGTTGGATAAGCACTTGCCTTTGGTAGAGTTTGCTTATAATAATAGTTTCCATTCATCCATCTCCATGGCTCCCTATGAAGCCTTGTATGGTAGGAGGTGTAGGTCTCCTATTGGGTTGTTTGAAGTGGGTGAGCCTTCGTTTCTTGGTCCCGATTTGATTTACAAGACCTTGGAGAAGGTTCATATCATAAGTAACCGGTTGCAAATGGCCTATAGTCGGCAAAAGTCTTATGCCGATCATAGGAGGAGAGATTTGGAGTTTGAAAAGGGTGACAAGGTGTACATGAAGATTTCACATATGAAAGGGGTGGTTAGATTTGGCAAGATGGGGAAATTGAGTCCTCGTTATGTGAGGCCCTATAAAATTTTGCAAAGGGTTGGTAAGGTGGCCTATGAATTGGAACTCCCTAGTGAATTGGCTTTGGTTCACCCGGTTTTCCATGTTTCTATGTTGAGAAAGTGTATTGGTGATCCCGAGTCCATTCTTCCTATTGAGGGTCTTGGTTTTAAGGATAACCTCTCTTATGAGGAAGTTTCGATTCAAATTCTTGATGGGCAAGTCAAGAAGTTAAGGAACAAAGAGGTGGTTTCCGTAAAAGTGTTATGGAAAAATCACCTAGTTGAGGGGGCAACATGGCAGGCCGAGGCCGACATGAATCCCGTTACCCTAATCTTTTTGAGAATTAAGGTTAGTCATTCTTTTTTAATAATATGCATATGACTAGAAATTTGAAGTTTATTGATTTTTAGGTGAAGTTTTGCAAAGTATGCATTTTTGAAAGCTTTACAATGAGGTTACTATAATATTGCCTTTGAAAACTTGAAATTTTGCTCTTTGCTTATTTTGAGTTATGTTGTGCATTTTGATATGGTGAGTCTTATTAAAATTATATATAGCATGTTGATAAGATGAATTTTGTGCTAATTGACTCATGAAATGTATATTGAGCTCATGTGTGTGGTGAGAAGGAAAAGTACCTCATGATGAAATGCTTGAGCCTTATGTGTGGTAATTGGAGTTTTGGAATTGCCTTGTTGAAATGATATGATTTATGTTGATTGGATATTGTTGATTGGTTGGGATGCTAGTCTTGAGACTATTCCTTCTTTGAGAAGAGTGTTTAGTGTCATTCGGGGACGAATGTTGCTAATGGGGGATAATGTAACATTTCGAAATTTCAAGCTGTGTCGTAAAACCTAACATAGAGATAATGAGGTCTAAGTACTGTTTTTAAGTCCATTTTAATGAATTTAGGTCAGTTAAGAAGTGTAAGAACCAAAACGTTCAAGAACGTCCATGATGTCCGGATGTTGGTTCAAAAGGGCACTAGTGTGTCTTAGCATGTTTGACTAGTTTGTAGGAGTCAGAAATGTATGAAAAATGGTAAAAAGGTAGCTAATAAGTTTTTGAGTTGTTTCATGGTCGAAATGTTCGGGTACGACTCCCCAAGGACTAACCAAGTGCCCTTGAGGAGGACCCTAAAGTTATAAGCAACACTGCCGGGCAGTGTGCATCGACGGAGCAAGAGACTGCCCGTGTGTGGAAAAAAGGGGCGTCGATGCCACCGTTGTCCCACACTTAGCCATGGTGAGGAATCCCCTCGCCTGCACTGTCTCTAGACTCATCGACGGAGTGCAGAACGAGAGGGTGAGGGTCCGTAGGTTCAAAGACGGCCCGTCGGCGGGGTTCCGTCTCTGAAGGGTGAGTTTTCTACACGTTTTGTTATTAATTCATTTAATTAATTAAATGTTTTAGGGGTTAGTTAGGTATTAAGGGGAGAATAATTAACTAACCTAAAACCCATATAAAAGCCCAACCCCAATTAATCTAAGGGAACTCAAAAATCAAACTCTCTATCTTCTCTCAAGTTTCTCTCCCTATTGGAAGACGCCATTGAAGACTTGTCTAAGGAATGGAATTGTGGGATGGAAAGGGGAGAATTGATCTTCAAATTCTTGTAAAAACGTTAAGGTATGGGATCTCTTCACCTTTGAGACTTCTTTCCTCAAAAGGTTCCTTCAAAGGTTTTCCAAAAGTTGAGTTTTCATATGGGTTTCATTAAATTACTAATTTTAAGTTATGAATTGAGTTGTTGATGTGTTATTTAGGTTACATTGACTAGATTAACATGTATTCTAACTTTGTGGTAATTGTTGATGGTCTTGCCTAAATTGAAGAATGTGATACTAAGTCCCTAACCCTAGGTTATGATCTTGACTTACATTGTTGTTAAGGGTTGAATTACTACTAGATGATGTTGTTATGTTAATTATGATTTAATTAGGATGATGTATAGTCTTTCGTACTAGTTCTTGATAGGGGATCTAGGGTATGATGAATTGACTAAATCCTAAGCTTTGATCTACTATTGAATTATGATGTAGTGATTCTTCTACACTTCTGATTACATTGGTTATTGAATTATGGTGATTCGATGACCTAATTGAGTTGAACTAAGGGTTGATGGTAAGACCTTGACAATTATGAATTGTGAAGAAGAGTTGGTAAGTCTTGTGTTTCCTATCATTTACTTCAATTATGGTTAATTGTGATTTAGTCATGATGATTGTGTTGGAATATACCTGTTTAGGATTGATAGGGTGGTATGATATTGAATTAAATGTCTTGCTTATGGTTGTGACATTGTTTAAGATGTGAAGTTGTAGGGATGATAGTTATTACCAATGTGTCCTTACTATGAAATAGTATTTAATGTGTTAACCTTACTTATGAGAATTGTGATGAAAGGATTATACTCATGCAATTCCTACTGAGCTATTATGATGATGATTATACAAGGGCTAGACCCTATGACCTAAACTAAGTTATGAAGATGAATAAATATTAAAGACATTTTGATAAGGGACTTAGCTTAGCACCGAGTGAACTTGACAATGGGAAGTGATGACTTTCCAATAGGGGAATTGTTACCCTTTAGTTCTATATGTGATGTTGACTCCCTATTGAGGATACTCATTTCATTGATTCCCATTAGATGAGGCCCCAATTACCAAGTGGTATGTAGAGGTAATTACCTATCTCTTAGTTCTTGAACTATGTTGCTCCCATAGGAAAACTAGGTAGTGGATCCACTTAGAAAGCTACGTTTATGTTAGGTTTTACCTTGGACGGTAGACCACCTTCCATCGGTGTAAGGTTTTACAACACCGGATTCCATATTAGCTCATGTGGTCTATGTCGGTTAAGGCAAGTGTTCCCTAAACTAAAATGAAGTAATGATGTATAGACTAACTAAAGTGACTTGAGGGGTTTGACTTAGCTTAGGTAGGGGTATTGGACTCTACTTATGCCTTGCACTAGTTTGCCTTGATAGGAGCTTTAGGAGGTCAATATTATGTTTATAAATGATGATAAAGATAGATGACCTTATATGATGATTATGATACTTATGAACATGTAAATGGTATTTATTGTTAAAGTATGAGCTTATGTGTATTGAAGGTTATGTTATGTGAAGTGAGTTACTATTTATGATTCTTATTTGGTTACTTGATTAAGTAGGGTTTTGGGGCTTTACTTGGTCATTGCACTTGTGGTTTTATAAGGATTATAATTGGTTGTCTTGCTTTACTATTTACATGATAAACTCTTATTCATGGTTGTGATATGATTACTTGATGATAGGGTTATATGAGATTATGGGTTCAAGTATGTGATATGCATATAGTTTTTTGATTTGATTGAACGTGACTAAATGATTTGGATAGTTTGTTGATTGTGCATATAGATGTAAAATGGAATGATTTAACTAAATGTCCCTTTTTAGCATGTTTGGTTGTTATATGTGTATATGGTCTCTTACATAGTACATGTGGCGTACTAACCCCATTTTCTCCCTCTTTTCCAAACAATTTAGGTTCCGGTCGTTGCGATTTGGTTTGAGGCGATTGAGAAGGAGGCTTGGATACTCTTATCATCCAAGTGGTAGGTCCTCATTTTCCCGAGGATGATGCCGATAGTATACATATGGATTTTCTTAGATATTAAGACACTTATGTTGACTCTATCTTTCATTTGAAGACAAGTTGTATAAAGCCTATATGTGGCTTAGTTTTGTTGTTGTAGGGCTATGCCCATTTGATATTCTCATTGTAGATGGTTATGAGATGAGACGGATTTTTATGACTCTAATTCTATCTTATATATATGTATGTGAAATAAAAGTAGAAGACAAAGTAATTTTGTTATACGAAAGGTCTATGTATACTCGATAATAATACTATTACGTGTATGTAGAGGTCTATGTAAACCTCCAATTAGTTATAGTTAAAACTTTTAAATTTTCTGTACTTTTTGACTTTTGAATGCGATGATGATAATTAAGGGGCTAGTATTAGTCCTCAAAGAGGACGACGACGCCGGTTACGTCTAGGGGGTAAACTCGGATGTGATAGAAGCTCTAGTTCACCTTAGTTTATTTTAGGGCGTTACATTCTCCCCCACTTGGAATAACATTCGTCCTCGAATTACACTAAAGCTCTAGGACCATCAAGGACTCACTTAGCATCACATAACACATTACACTTATGGTCAAACATAAAAAATCAAAGCATCAACTAACAAGAAGCATCATTTCACACTTTCAAACACTTAGCAACATAGGCAACTTTTACCAACTTCACAAATTCCAAAACTCATTCTTAACCTTCTTTTATGGTGGAACTACCTTCAACAACATTAAACATGCCCATATACAACAGTTTTGCACAAATTGAAACTGCAATTAAGGCAAGGCAATTGTTTTTTAAAAATGCCAAATTTCATAGTGAGCATCACTTTAGCCACTGCCCAAACATTCATTTTTTTTCAAAAATTCATTCTTTGTGCAATTCATCAAGATAACATGATCATATGAACTATAAAACCACATAAACTCATTTCATAACATAAAAACAACAATAAAAAAGCGTTAAGACTTACCAAGATAATCAAATCCTGATTAGTTATCCTTCCTAGCTCCCATCCCATAGGAAAGGTTCTTCTTGGGAGCATTAGGATCTAGGGAAGCTTGATTGACATCTTTCCCTCTTGCTTTGAGGTTAGGGCAGTCCTTCATTTTGTGGCCTTTGCTACCACAACTAAAACAACTATCCATTCCGGCAAGACACTTACCTGAATGTTACTTTCCACAAGTAGGACACCTAGCCCTTTCAAAAGTATGTCCACCACCTTGAGAATGTTGGTTTGGAGCCCTATCCTTGTTTCCCATGGAAGAATCTTGGTGATAGAACCTTTTCTTAGGCCTTTGGTGACTAGAATCATCTGACCTAGGTCTATTACCCTCTTGCCTTATCTCCCTAATTTTCGACTCCTCAATTTGTTGTGCATAAACCATGAGCCTAGAGATATCCATGTCATTAAGAAGCATTATCGTACGACACTCTTTCTCCACCAATTAGACACTCCCATCACAAACTTTTTCATCCTAGCCCTAGGGTTGGCTACCATTGTTGGGGCATACTTAGAGAGTTGGGTGAATTTGAGAGAGTACTCTTGCACACTCATTCCCCCTTGACGAAGGTTCATGAATTCAACCATCTTCTTCTCCCTCCACTCTAATGGAAAGAACCTATCTAGGAAAGCCTCTTTGAATTCCTCCCAATAAACCGTACCTCTTTCTAAGGGTCTCTCACTCCTCCATTGCTCAAACCACACTTGAGCAACATCCTTAAGTTGGTAAGCGGCTAACTCCGGTTTCTCCCTAGAGGTCACACCCATAGCATCTACCACTTTGAAAATCTCATCTATGAATCCTTGTGGATCTTCATCCACCTTAGTGCCATGAAAAGTAGGAGGGTTCATCCTCATGAAATCCCAAATTCTAGAAGTGGGAGTATGAGCATTTGGTTGTGGCCTATCTCTTTGATTAGCTTAGCCCACAAAGTGGTTGTTGACGACATGAGCTTGAGCCGTTATAAGTTGGGTCAAGTTCATTAGGGAAGCCCTCAACTCTGCATTAGTCATATCTCTCTCAACAAAAGGAGCTCGAGGCATAGGAGGCACTTGAGGACCTTGGGGTTCCGGAGGCACTTAAGGTTCTTGAAGAGGAACCTCCCCATTCTCTCCATCTAGGACCTCAATAGGAACTTGGTCAACACGGGGAGGGATTCTCTCATTAGCTACAACTCCCTCCTCCCTTCTAGAGGTCGATCTCCTCGTATTAATGTCCTATAAACACAAAGAGAAGAGATTGAGAAAAGACACCTTATAGAACTCAATTCTAAGGCAGGACATTAGAATACGATAGAAAGTGAAACTTCTATCATCCTATAGCCTCTTGTCCATGGATGTGTTGCGACTCACACCAATGACCAAGATACTGCTAGATGTGGCTTGTGAGACTTTTTTAACCTAAACTATTTCCCAAAACCTTATGGTCTGATACACAGTCTGTCATGACCCAAAATCACCCCCTAGAAACAAGGGATAACCCTTGGATCGTGGCAAGGCGTACTTGACCCTTTGGGGTCTCATACAAGCCCTTTAACTATCGTTCATTACATAAGACATGAAAAGTAGTGCGGAATTTAAAACTTTTCACGAATAATTTAATAAAAGACAATCTTTCATAAATACTTACAGAATCTCATTGTCACAAGCCAACTTAAAGAAGGACTTCCATAATTTTAAATCAAAAGAACACTTTACAGTAACTTCCAAAACTTTACAGTAACTTAATATCAACATTATAGTGAACTTAAATGTACATTACAGTGGACTGTTTTGAACATTTATAGTGAAGGCATTCCAGTGAATGGCACAGTCCAAGTCATATGAAGCCGTTCCCTTTGAAGCTTCCCTAACCCAAGGTTATCCTAAGATTCCCTAAGGTGAGACAAGAAGGGACCATCCATACACCCCCTTCAAGGCACACCAAAGCAATCCTTAAGACCACCAAATCTTAGGCTTACTTCGTTTGGAAATCAAATCCACGCCCTTGTCTAACATGTGCAGCACACTCAAAGAAAATATAGGTCACACTAAGTCCAATGTGATTATAGCATCGCATACTACCACTCCCACTTAGTGCTGCTAATGAATCCCATTAACTCAAGCATTTCACAAAATCATTTATAACATTACACCATAACACTCATTCACACGGATTTCATGAAAGTACTCTTCTCCCATAGGAGGTATAGGTCACACTAAGTGCAATGTGAGAATAACATCCCATACTACTACTCCCACTTAGTGCTCCTAATGGATTCTATTGGATTGAGCACTTCACGATAGTCATTCACAACATCACTAATACACATGATAACTTAGTTCAATCTATTCCTTTGTGGAAGTTAGCTTAACCGACAAAGACCATGAGAGCTAGAAATGGAATCCCGATATTCACCCCTATCGGATGAGGAATCCTCACTTTGCTAGAGTAAGGTCATACTTCTTAGCTTTTACATGGCTTTCCCAATAGCTACACCTATGCGGGCACATAGTTAAGGGATAAGGAGATAGCTACTAAGTAACTCTTTCTCTACTAACGAGGAGTACTCATCTCAAAAGGTACATTGAGAATACAACATCTCAACTCACGAAATGTAATCCACCTCCCTATCATATCCTCTCGGTTCTAGGCATAACTCCACACGGATTCTCAACATTGTGGACTATAGGTCAAAGATAACTAGTGAATAGCACATTTCAACTCCCGAAGGGCATTCATCCTCTACCCTATCTTACATATCTCATTAGGAATAGTGGGGTTGCTACTAAACACTTCATCTCAACTCACGAAGAGTGTTCACCCCAAAACTCCCCTCTTTACTCAACTTATCCTTATACATTCACTTAAATGTGTGTGTGTACATATAAGCACACCTTGCATATAAGCATCATTTCATGCACATAACTTCTATACATGCTTTAGACCTTCATTCATTAATCAGACACCTTACATGCTTCACATAATCATATACTTCTATTAGACATAATCTAGGTCAAACATACAATTCAATCTTCACAAAATACAATACAAGACCCATTTCCAATATCTCTTCATTTCACATATTAGACCTTCAAGATCACATTCTCAATACATACTAAATAATATCAAGTTCATCAAATAAGCACCACCACCAAGAAGGTGGACCATACCACTCAAGAGCAATTTATAATAAAAACTATACAATATAAGTAACTCACCATTTACCCAAGCCATCATCACCTAAAATCAATTTCTCAATATTTCATCATAATATTGCCTTTAGGGAAGTAGCTAAATAACAATATCAACATATGAAAAACAAAGCTCATTCTCTACACAATCATGCTCACATAACCCATTTCTTAAGCTAAAAGTTTGAAATATGAATAATCCTGAGTTCATTAGGTTTTTGACAATAAAATCATCAATTAATGCTAGAATAAACACATTTGAATCATTAAAATACTTTTACAAGAATACCCATACTTAAAATCAAAGATAGAAGAAAATAGAGTTTGAAAACCCCTTTTGAAATCTTTTGGAATTGACTCCTTGAATGGAAGAGGGTTCAAGGATGGATACCATACCTTACTAAGGTAAATCCCATTTTTTTCGCTAGTGCTCCTTGAGTTTTAGCTCCAATGGTGACTTTGAGAGAGTTTGTCTTTAGAGAGAGAGTTTGAATTTTGAAGAGAGGGGTCTTGTATAGGTCTAGGACTTAAAAATAATCTAATATAACTTAAAACCCCTGAAAATATCTTCCTAGGGTCCTACAAGACTTGTGGTGAATTTACCAAACACCCCAAGACTTCACAGGCAAAAGGCTGATTTTGCAGGCAACACAAACGGTTCCCTACAGACGGGCCGTTTGTCAACCAACGCCCCGTCGATGGGGTGTCGTTGGTTGGGACTGCAACTCTACAATGTGCAGGATTCCATGTCCAAACTACGGAACAGGTGTACGGGCCGTCTCCTGGTCGACTAGCCGTCGATTGGCTCGTCGATTGGTCACTGCTTTTTGGCAGTTTGGTCCAAGTCTTGGGCCCTTTATCTAGGGCCCCTTGTGGGTCCTAGGTGGGGTAGTACCCAAACATTAAATCCCTAAACTAATTCATCTAGGTCTTAGGAACATCAAATGCAAGTTTCAAGTAAAACGAACACGTAGAACTTACTCAAACACCTCAAGTCACACAAGTACTTTCTAAGACACACCTTCCGAACGTCATGGACGTTCTTGGTCGATTGACCTTCAAACTTAACCAAACTTCACACACTGCCTAACAGTAAAGTAACTCATTTTAACTTAAAATTAACTCGACAAACAACCACAAATCTCTACTTCACCTTAGTTTGTTTTAGGGCATTACAAGCATGTTGAGCCTCATAATGAAATGATGAGCATGTCTCAATTTAGAGAAGGTAGTTCCTCCATAATTCAATGAAAATGATGAAGTATGTGTACACTATGAATTGTGGAAATAGTTCCAACTTATTTTTGTTGCTTAGAGTGCATAATGATGTGAAATTTGTGTTCCTTTTAAGATTGGTGCATTGACTATGATGTTTTATGTATGATCATTTGTATTGTGAGCTTCTGGTCATGAGTTTTAGGACTTTGAAGGTGTTTTAAATGTTTTAGTTTCATTTGGGAACGAATGTTTTCCAAGTAAGAGTACTGAAACACCCTCAAAACAAAAAAACTATTAAGCATATCTTCACATGGGTTATGAGATAATAAATTGTTGAAATAGTGAAGAATAGATTTAGAAGTCAGTTTAAAGAGTTTTGAAGTCAAATGTCAAGGGATGACCAAGAAGTTCGAAAACTAGTCTATTATGAGTTGGTGTGTCATAGTATGTTATGCTTGTTTTTATGTGTTGTTTGGAGTCTAAAGTTAGTAGGGATGACCCTAACACCTAAAGGGACATGTTTCTGGTCAAAACATATGCCTAGAACTCCCCAAGAACAAACCTAAGGGTCCTTGAGGAGGACACAAATGTTGGGAGAGAAGCTCAATGTTGCGGAACTGCTTTACCAAGGACAAAAGAGTTGGTCTGCGTAGTGGACCTCAAAGTGGACCATTTTTCCAAAATTTAATTTCAAGAAACTTCTGGGAACACTTCTGCGACGCGGAATTGTTCCCGGCGATAATTCCAAAAATAGAAGTTAAGTTTGACTTAAATAAAAGGTCCAACTAATGTAGGGGATTTTATAGTATTTTGGGGGTTTATTATATATTAAATTTGATTCATTTTAAACCTGTTTCAAAACCAAATCAAATCCCCACATCAAAAACCCATTTTTGCTCTCACTTATCTTTAGATTCTCTCTCTATCGTTATCCTCCATCGAAGTACTCTCAAGCTCCAAGGAAGGAGATCAATTCTTCAAGGTTTTAACCTGTGGGCTTCTCAATACCAAGGTACAATAATTCTCCATTCTTGAATAACCTCTCTTTCAAGAAATCCAATTTAAAGGTTTTCAAAAGTGAATCAATGATCAATTTCCCCAATTTCTATTCTATGCATGGGTTCATTGTTAAAATATTTTCTAAGTGATGATATTGATGTATTAATGTCTAATCTAGCTTTTTAATATGATTTTAATTGAATTCCTTGAAGAACCCATGTTTTGTCCAAATCTCCTAAATTAGCATACAAAATGGTTTTGATGAATGTGATTGGATATTGTCAGAATTGTGTTTATACTATGTTGTATTATTGTTATCTATTGCTATCCATGCCTAATTATAATTAATTGTTGGATAATTGAGAAAGAGTGATCATGGCTTGGATGAAAGGTATGTTGACCTAAATTGCTCTAATTCTTATTGAATTGATCTTGTGTGGTATGGTCCACTTATAGTGGCGTTATTTAGTTAAGGTACGTGAATAAGTAGATGTATTGTAGTTGTGTCCTTGAAAGCATTGAATGTGAAGTAAATTAATGTTATGATTCGTATGTATAAAGATGTGTTATGAACTTATGCATGTGATTCTTGAAAATAGAATGATTATTGGAGTATAATGTAAATGTGAGGTATGGTTATGTGTGTTGATAATGATGAATGTAGTATGATCATGTTTAGAAGATAATGTCACGAATAATGGTGATTCATCATCTTTCTCACATACACACACATGAATGAATGAATGAATGAATGAAGCTAATGAAAATTTAATGAATGAGATTCTATTGAAAGGTCTTCTCAATAGAACTCTAATGAATGAATGGGGTATTTTGGGTTGGACACTCTTCGCAAGTAACATTGTAGTATCTTGTAACAACCTCAATATTCCTAAGATCTTTCCAATGAATGAATGATAGGTTGGGATAGGTACTCTTCGTGAGTTTAGATGTAGTATTTAGAAGCAAACCCTTGAACCTATAGCTAATGAATGTAATGAAAGTCTAATACTCCATTGTGTTAAATGAATATCACCAAGAGGATATGATAGAGGTGAGTACTCTCCTATGAGTAGAGGTCGGGTACTTAAATCCAACCTCTTTAGATGGGCGCTCTCGTTAGTAGAGGTTTAGTATATAGAAGTAATCTTCTTATCCCTTAAATATGCGTCCACATAGGACTAGCTAGTTCGATTCCTTTTTAAGTCGAATATAATAACCCTACGTAAGGCAAGTGGGGATCCTTGATCCGGTAGGAGTTAATACCGAGATTCCATGTCAAGCTCGCATAGTCTATGTCAGTTAAAGCTTGCCCCTATAAAAGAATATAATGAACTATGTCTTCTGAAAGATGTACTACTTAGTGTAGGTGGTGGAATGGGATGCCATTTGTGCATTGCACAAGTATGTATTTGGAGGGAATCTTTTTGTGTCCATGTAATGGAAATGAATGAATGGGTTTATGATGTTAATAAAGTAAGTTGACTTTATATGTAATTTTAATGAAAGTTACATTACTTGTTGAATGTGATATGCCTACTCTAGGGTGGTTCCGAAAGAGCACTTAGTGGGAGTAGTAGCATTCTATGCTAAATTCACATTGCACTAGTGTAACTTAGAGTTATCCTAGGGTATGGTCATTATGTGAAGTTCTGAAAGACATGAATGCTTCTTCTAGTACCTCTATTAATGAATGTTGACTTATTTAGTTTTGATTGAAAGGAAGTATCCTGATCATTGGTATCCTTAAAGAACACTTAAGCATGTATTTAAGTGTTCATGTCTTACCTAGTTGGCTCATAGGATAGGGGGTCTAAATGGTTAATTGTCTACGTAATGAATCTGGTTTTATGTTGCAAATTATGAAGGTATTACCTTGTATGTAATGATTGATTTGCATGATATCTTTTAAATTTGTTTCATGAAGTTTTATCAAAATAACATGAAAAGCATATTTCAACTAAAATGTCCTCTTTAAAACATATTTTGCATGATTGGAAGAATTAGTGCTTAATTGTACTTACTCCATATTCTTCTCTATTTCTACATGTTTTGGGGGTGTAAAGTGAGGATTTTAGAGTTGGAGCTTTGGAATTAGTTTGTTCTCTCAAGAATCTTTGTATGTCCTCATACATTGAGGACTTACATGTAGCTTCTAGTTTCCTTTCATTAAAGACTTTGTATAAAGAATATTATCTTTCTTTCAATGTAAGGTCTATGACCCTATAATAATGAGATGTGTCTAATATGGCTTGTGATGATGAGACTTAGTTCTTCTTATGTTTTATAATATAGTTTCCTTATTGACTTTATTATGAAATGTGTTAATTCTGCACTAGTTTTCATACCTATGTGATCAATGTATTCTAAGCTTGTATAAGACCAACGAGAGGTCAAGTACGTCGTGTCATGACTTGGGTTTCTCTCGTGTCGTGAAAATTGGAAAGGATATTAAACAATGAAGATTTAGCATTTATAATCCTCTATATAATAGCCTAGACCAAATATGTGTGCACTAATTTGGGGTCAAGAGTAAGGGTTAATAAAACATGCACTAGTATATCGATATATTGGTGCGGTTAAATACCCTCCTTAGAAGACCAATCACTTAGGAGATACCTAACATATCAACTTTTCATGTCAAATACTACGAGAGAGTTACTATTATGATGGTTTACTGCGTTAAGAACTTGTGGAGAACACATATACCCTAGTTTCGTCTCATATAGATCTTACAAAATGTGAATCATGTTACTAGGTTTCTTGTTGCTAAAAATCTATCAATCGTTCGTCTGTGTTACAAAAACCCCTTTTATGGAAAGAATCGGACAAAAAGTACAATATACAATAAATTGGCTTAGTCTATACTTTATACCTTGTGAATAGACTTTATCTGATACAAATGGTTACATCTAAAAGGTTATTCCATGTGTTTTCATTTGATGAACCATATGCTAATTTAGTGACGTTGTCATCGTGTGTAATAGAATTATGGGGAGGCTAGACTTAGACACGGATGCAATCAGTTTTCATTACGTCCCACTATCAGTGCCAAATGATGCTACTGTGTGTCTATCTGAGGTACCTTCTAACTTGATTTCCAATGGGATGGAGATGCATCGAGTGTTCCTGGAAATACTTCCCTTTCTAGACAAAGTTAAAGCTCAAAGATAAACTCAACAATTTTGTTGATGTACATGGGTAGTGAGTACGTGATTTCATAGGAAAAATTAAGTGGATGCATGAGAAGCATAATAAACCACCATATTTATGATGAATCACTAAATTAAGGATTACTTTTATAAAGGGATGGATAAAAAAAGAAAAGTTGTGCTAGATATTATTTTTGGAGGATCTTACTGGGCAAACATATTTCAGGACATCACTTAGAAATTTAGAATGTCTTCTTGAATGACGAGGCATGTATACACTAAGATGTTGGCTACAACAAAGAGTAGTTTTTATATTTTAGCTAGATCGAATCAATACAATAAATTACATTCGAGAAGAAATGCAATTTTTTAGTATTGAATCATGTGGATTGAAATGCTAAGAAGGTAAATGATGTAAACTATCACACTCGATCACCACCAGCTGATGATTATAAATCTAGGAGGATGCAAACCTTTTGAATCATTGGATTTCAAGAAAAACATCAGGCTATCCATTAAGGATAGTCGTCCCCATGGTCAATGAAATAAAAATTGGAACTGCAGTAATTATAATTATGAAGGGCATTATATTAGTGATGAGAGCTATTATCTCGAAAAAAACAATAATAGGAATGGCTTTAATAATAGAAATGATTAGACTAGTCCTTATGTTCTACTAAAGAATCGACATAGAGGGTAAATTTTGAATCGCATTGAGGATATGATGATTCAGATAATGAATAGGTTTGCCTCAACTATTTACAATGTGAACATGGTGCGTACTAACTTATTGAGCATCAGTCAAAAGGTAGATTCACATGCACTATCGATTAGAAAGATTGAGTAGCAACTAAGCCAATTAGTTTCATGTTCATATTTTCACCAATAAATAACACTGCCCAACAATACTAAAAAAAAACTGAGTAATGATGGGCACTTCATAAAAAGTACTCCTCGTTGTAAAAAACAAACTATTGACCTCTCTATGTCGAACGGGTGGAAAGTATGAAGGATCCAGAGCAAGATAATGTTTAAGTAGTGAAACAATCAAAGGATAAAAATCATAAGGAAGAAGAATTTACAAAAAGGATTAGACCAATGCCGAGACCTCACCTTCCATCATACAAAAGTTTGTAAAGAGGAATAAAGGAGGAAAATATTGCAACTTTATATCCATGTTGAAGTTGTTATCGATAAATATTCATTTGATTAAAGCATTAGAACACATATTGGGGTATTTTAATTTTATAACAGATGAATTGACTGAAAAGAGGGTTGTCCATTTTGAAGGTTATGATAAGTTGGCACATCGCAGTGCTTTCTATTAGATTGTTAGTGCAAAAGAAGTAAGACCCATAACTTTTACTTTTTATTGTACCATTGGTGTGCTAAACTATTCTAAGGCCTTTTGCGACATGGTTGTAGAATAAATCTGGTGTCGCTACTTATATTCATGAAGCTGTTCTGTGGAGCACAAAAATCGATTGCAGTGCATTTACTTATGGGTGACAAGAATTTTGAAGAAAATAATTGGGACACTCCAAGATGTTTTGATTAAAGTTGATGCATTCATATTTCCAGTGGATTTTTTCATATTAGATTGAGAAGATTATTTTGTGTTCTAGTCATCCTACGGAGACCATTCCTTGATACTGCGTGCGCTTTAGTTGATGTGTATAGAGGGTAGATGACATTTTGATTGAACAATGAAAAGGTTAAAGTGGTATGTATTGTGAAATATATAGTTAAGGATAAAGAAGAGGTATCTATTCAGGAGAGATTAGGTGTTGAAGTAGTTGGTGTAATTATAAATTTTATGCATAGGGCGTTGATGAGTATGATGATTTAGTGGTCGCCTAGTAAAAAGATGGATTGTTTGGATATGAAAAATCAAGAAACACCCCTGTGAATCTAACTATTGATGATCCTCTAAACTTGGAGCGTAAGGATCTTCAATCTCATTTTTGGTATGTGTTCTTTGGAGAAAATAGTTCCTTTGCCGGTGAATATTGTTGTTTATTTGAAGGAAGGTCATGTAAAGGCATTCATATCGTTGTTAAAGCTGTTCAAAAGGGTTTTAGGATGGACTATTGCTGACATTATTTTTATTCCACCGATTATATATTCTCATAAGATCAAAATCATGCTCATTAGTAAACTAAGTATTTTACTCATGAGAAGAGTGAATCCATGAATGCAAGAAGATTTGAAGAAGGATATCAACAATTCGTTAGATTTTGGGATAGTTTCTCTTATGGTTGTTCATAATGGGGTGCGCCCGGTTCAGTATCTGCCAAAGAATGGTTAAGTTACCATGGTTACCAACACAAAGAATGATGTTTTCTTGATGAGGCCTTCAACTAGTTGGTGGATATTCGTGGATTATGATATTTAATGCATAGACAGAGAAAAGATTACTACCTAATGTCATTCACGGACCAAATGTTAGATAGTCTTGCAGGATAGGGTTGGCTTTTTTTTCAAGATGGGTATTCGGGCTAAAATCAGATCTCTATAGGTATTAAAGACCAAGAGAAGACTACTTTAAGTTGTCTTTTTGTGACATTTACTTTCAAGAGGATGACATTCCCTGTGTAAGTTATCAACGAGTTTTCAACATAGCCTGATTTCTAAATTTCCTAATACGATGAAAGATACTATTTATGTATTCAGAGATGATTTTTTTTGTGGACTGATTTGAGGATTTCTTGGCCCTCTTGGTGATTTTTTTTAAACGATTTCTAGAATGCAATATTATGCTAAACTAGGCGATGAGTCACTTCATAGTGAAAGAGGGAATAGTTGTGGGCCATCAGATTTCACCAATAGTCATGAAGGTTGATAGAGCAAAGGTTGAGGTGATTAAAAATATTTAACCACCTATCTCCTTAAAAGGAATAAGAAGTTTTCTAGGTCATGTTGTACTCTATAGGAGATTTATTTAAGTTTTCTCAAAAATCGCACACGCATTGGAAAAGTTGCTCGAGAAGGACATAAAATTTGAATTTGATTATGCATTTCTGAAAGCATTGGAAGGGCTCAAAGAGAAGTTGACTTCTGACCTGATCATTATTTCACCGAATTGAGGAAAACAGTTTGAAATTATGTGTGATGTGAGTAGGGTGTAACTTTGTTGAGTATTGGCGCAAAGGTAAAATATGATTTTGCATCTCATATATTATGTGAGCAAAACACTGAATGTTAATCAAAAGAACAATATAGTAGGTGAACAATAATTTCTTAATGTAGTCATCGCATTCCAAAACATTAGATACCGTTTTCACGTCAGTAAAGTCATTGTGCACACTGATGATTCAACTTTGAGGTATCTTCTGAAAAATGAGGATGCAAAACCGATACTCATTTGATGGGTTCTAAGGTTGCAAGAATTTTATTTTCAGGTAAAAGATATGAAGGGAACAAAAAAAGTGGTTGATATTTTGACCAGATTAAAAGAAAAGTTAGTGTTCAAGTTCTCTTATGTAGTTTAAATTGATGATGCATTTCCACATAAACATGTTTTTGTTGTTTATTTTGATCTTATACCATTATTCGCAAATTTCACTATTTATTTGTCAAGTAGTGTGGTTCCTTCATATTTTTCCTTCCACCACATGAGAAATTCATATTTTATGTGGAATCCTTTTTTTGTGAAGAGCCATTTTGTTTCGTGTCTTTGTTGATGGGATTATTCATCATTGTGTGCCTGAGGTAGAGAAGATGAGTATATTGGAAGCTTGTTATTCATCTCATGTTAGTGGTAATCATTATTGTATCTAGACCTCTCATAATATTTTTCAATGTGGTCATTATTTGCCCATAATTAACAAAGATACTCATTGTTTAAGAGTCTTGCAATCGTTGTTAAAATGAGGTATTCTAAGGTAGCAAGAACTCTCAATGACTTATATTCATGTGATTGAACTATTTGATGCATGGTGCCTTGTAATTATGGGCCTTGTTAATACTTCAAATCAGATGAAGTACATACTTGTAGCGGTTGACTATGTATCTTAATGGGTGGAAACTGTCGCGCTTACAAACACTAAAAGGAAAGAGTGTCACTGCATCCCTTAAAAAGAATATTTCTCAAAATTTTGTACACCAACAGCAAATATAAGAAATTGTGGTTCTTACTTTCCTAATAAAGTATTAAGGTGTTGTTGAAGAAGTATGGTGTTCGAAATAATGTAGAAACTCCTTATCATCCTTAATCTAGTTGGAAAGTCTATGTGTCAAACAAAGAAATTAAGAAAATCCTTACAAAGACTGTGAATACAAACAAAAATGATTGGTCAAGAAAACTTGATGATGCTCTATGGGCTTATCGCACTTGTTAACAAGACTATCATAGATTTGTGCAACACTCCGGGCAATGGTAGGTTAAACTAGAGCTTAACAGAAGGTTTGAAAATTATAAAAAATGACTCCCAATAAGTTTAGTAGACAATCTTTACTTGACATAAGGCTTTTAAGATAGAAGTTCTAAGGGGCAAGTCCAAAGAAAAATGGGAAAGCCAAGGTAAAAGGATAAGGCCACCTCAAACTTTACCACACCACCTAAACTTCCATGTACATCACCACGGATCGTTTTCATGACCATGTCTCATGCGATGCTTGGTGGAATTGCCTTGGAAAAAGGAAAGAATGTTCCAAAAATTCTAGCTACTGCCTCTAGGGCACGAGAAGGACCACACGTCGTGGTGTTGACCACACATCGTGCTGATGATCGCGACTCGTACTGTTCATCACGACTCATGAAGCCCTGCTTAAAGATGCATTGGCATTTATGATGGGGGTCCTAAAAGGATATTGCTACTTCCTAACCTTTCACGAGGGTGACCACTGATCGTGCTCATCACCACGATTTTTGAAAGGGCTCGTGAAGATGCCTTGGGCGAGGGAGCCTCATGCTCCAAAATCATGGCCATTGTCCCAACATTCATGGGCAGGACAACATAGCGTGCTAAATAAATAAGTAAGTTTGTATTTGAAACTATAAACCCATTAACTAAAATTAAAACCACTAGGTGAAATCACCATTAAAACACATATAACCTATTAGCAAGAAAGACACAACAAGAATATAAACTCATATTTGCTAAATCACACCCTAAGAATGGAGGTTTTTAGCCACACATCAAGGACTCAAAAAATAAAATTAAAATTATTATAAAATCAAATGTGTATAAGAAATTAAATCTTGATTAATAAAGGGACGAAGAATAGAGAAGACCCAATTCAAACTCAGGGAAGATGAAAAACCTTTTTCCTAAAGTTTTTTTAAAAACCCTCTCCAAACATGAAAGAAAATACATGCAAAAACAAGATTAAAGTTTGGATATCAAATTTTGTAACTAGGATTAGTATTTATTGCTTTTAGATTTAGTGTTGCAGCGGACTATTCAGCAGGGTTGGTCGTGAGTGACAAATGACTCAGCAAATATCCATTCTTCTATCTCATCATCGTTTCGTGCTTCTCTTCATCATTCTTATGTTCTGGAATATTGGGAGGTATAGCATTGCTTCGAGAAACAATTCAGTAAAACACCGACTTCTCCTTTCATTGCCTTTTTGATCAACTTCCTTCAGGGCTTCGCATTTTGGAACAAAAGAAGGAGTACATCCCTTCAGTGAATCGCCAAATGCACTTGGCGAAGCTCAAGCTTCAATATTTGCGTTCTTTTTAGCCTTTTTGTTCCCCTTTGTGTGAAAGTTTCAATGCTTGCAATAAAACTTCAAATACATGAAAGTTAAGAGTTTTCATCAGATATTGAGACTAAATAAGCATTTGAGAAAACTATTTCTACAAAAATGAAGCCTAAATTAGTCATATTGGTTTACTCATCAACCTAATCTTTTGCTTGTCCTAAAATAAAACTCATGTTCAGGAGTTCAAAAAAGGATGTTTAAAATAGTATGACACAAAACTCAATCATGAACATACACAACAACAGTCAAACTACTCATGAAAAGATCAATTGTGTACTGAAAGATTCAAGTTGTGACACAACATCACCAAATATTTTCATGCTCACAATACTTTATACTAATGCAAGTTCAAGATCGACAAAAATATCGGAATGCCCTAATACCAAGAATGATTCCATATTCAGACAAACTTCGTAAATCAATTTATGATCGGGAATCAGATGCAATGCTAACACTACACAATGAATGTTTTAACCCACAGGTTTGCCCTTATTTTCCGATCATGTTTTTTCAACTTACTCAAGATAAAATTGTCTTTCTAAGGCTTGTAATTGGGCTGAGTGGAAAGTTATGTCCATTTAGGCTTAGTGAATAAAAATCCTATTAAACTATGGAGCTTGCAACAACTGAATTTCTTCACTTTCTTCTATCAATTTTTTATCTTTCTTGTTTCCAAGTCATCCTATTATTTCATTCTATAGATTGCTTGGAAACCCAAATATTTGTTGGACTTTTATTAAATGATCTTTATTTTTCACACTCTTTATTTTCTTTTTCTTTCTCCTCTTTTATATGGAGGGTTTCCATCTCTTTGCAACACCTTGGTTCAAGGAGACTTTTATTGCACTTGTTGACTTGTCCTTTCCCTTTTCACAACACTTTTGGCTTAAGTTGGATATGCATTCAATAAAAAGTCATGAGGATTATAGGTGATGGTTTGATATAGGTTTTTAGAAGTTTTCTTTCAAAAAAGGGTAATGGTCAAGGGGTGTTAAAAATATTCTGACACGCTCACGCGTAGGTCACAGAAGAGGTATATGTAAAATTGGCTCACACTCTCTAAAGTTTCCCATGATCATCTCAAGAGCAAACCTTACTTAATAAATTAAACTAACGGTTAAAATTCAAGGTTTATTCATGCATGGTTCAAAGTAAGATCATAACACATGACATCGATATTAAAGATAAACAATACGACACACTTTCTCTTGTGTGAAACGATCATCACAAGAGAGATCAATTTGGTACATGGCTAATAACATTGTGATGCCAAGAGTTTACGTATTGTCTACACAACTTCATTTTATCTCATTTTCTCTGTACATTCATGTTTGTTTGATTGAGAGCACTATTGAAGTCATCAGAATTGATAATAAGTGACACTTAAATTTTTACGGTAACAACAAATCTCAACACAATAGGTGGCGAAAATGTTAAAAAATGAATTTTTTTGAAAGGATCAAAATTGATTTTTCAATTTTAATAACGTAATGGAGCCATAAACTCAAACAATTACACAAGAAATATAAACCACGATATAAAACAGACAACCCACCTGTACACAAAACACAAATAACAATACGAAACTATCAACACAAAAAGTTGTCACATCCCACCATAATTAAAATGTTTTTGTCCTCAAATGCAATGAAAAGAAATATCCAAAAGGTGCAATCAATGTAAGGGAAAGGTGTAACACCTCGGAAGTCCAATGAACTAGACTAGAGCCTCCTCTATTAAATAATGACTAAAATAATGTTTCTAGACCAAGACTAATGTAATAAAGTTTAATTAGAAGTATTAGAAACTAAATGTCAAAGAAAGACCTTGACGTATGGAAAGTAGCAAAATTTAACTAGTAGACGTCCCTATGTTTTGTGAATGTTTGGGAGTGTGGTATGAAGTCTAAACATGTAAAAATATTTTAAATAGGTAAAATAATGTTTAAAGGGTTTAAATATCCAATCATGACTCCTCAAGGACCATCCGAAGGTTCCTTGAGGAGGACCCGAACATTGGCAAGAAGGCTGCCAAAGCAGCCTGCGTGCAGCCAAGATATGAGGGCTGAAACGCCTCGTGCAGCCAGCACTTTGCAGGAAAATATTTCCTTGTTACACGGGTTCTTCACGAGGCTCACTTCCTCAAGCTATTTATCAGGAAAAAAAAATTAAACTGCACCCGCGACACGCATCCACTTCCCATATTCGTTCGCGGCGTTTTAAAGTCAATTTAACTTTAGAAAAAGACCCGGTTAAGTAAGGGTATTATGGGTAATTTAGGGACGGACTATATACTGATTAATGGGAAGTTTTATGTCATTTTTACCCATTCAAATCAATTCCCCAAAGCACTCTCACTTCTCTTTAAAAATTCTCTCTCTACTCAACCTCCATTGAAGGGGATGTTGATTCATGGATTAGTTTCTCCATGAAGCCCTTTAAAATTTCTAATTTCAAAACTCTTCATTGTGACAAAAAGCTAAGACTTTTGATCAATTAATGTATGGGGATGTTGATTCATGGATTAGTTTCTCCATTAAGCCCTTTAAAACTTCTAATTTCAAATTCTACATTGTCACGAAAAACTAGGACTTTTGATCTAGCCATGGGTTCAATCAAAAATTGGGATAAATTGATGTTTTCTATTGTGAAAATCTTCCTAGAACCTATGTGCACCCTATGACCTAATTTATGAAATGTTGATAGATTAATTGAGTACATATGAACATGATGCATTGTAATTGATGATTACCTAGTAATAGAATGTTGTTTTAATTCCTATTGTGACATTGATGGGAATGATCATAATACTTGATTCTTAACCTTGAATAAGGGGTAAATTCTAGGGTATATATATATGATGAATCATATTGTGCATGCACTTTCAATTTGCTTGCAAGGTACATGACTTATGATAGAATGCAGGAAAGGTAATTGGGATGTTTTCATTTTCTTGAACCTTAAACATTGTGTTGCATCAATTATATCGTCGCGACTCGGATTCTGGAATCTGAATCGCAACCGGCGTCGTTGACCTCTCAGAGGTCGCATACAAGCCTCTTCGTGCATTCTTCACATTCATACGATTAATTTTAGCGGAAAATTTAAAACTTTTTATTTATATTTGAAGTATACATAGACATCATATAAATGTTTATTTGTAAGGAAGTTCATTGCTCATACATCAACCATCTAGTTATAGAAACATACAACTTGAAAGAAATAGTATCTCATGTCATAAGTAATACTTGCCAAAACGGCACTATTACAAGCGTCTTAATAAAATAGGAAAGAAACACTAGTGGAACATACTCCACTAGTTCAAACATACTATTAAGCAAGAAATGTAAAGGCGGTCATCCTCGAATGCATGAGGACCTACCAAGTCCGGAAGAAATCTCTGAGTCCGAACAGCTACAATGATACCTTCAACGTCCACCTGAGCCTGCACCTAAAATAGTAATATTGTATGGAATTAGCACACACTTGTACTAAGTATGGATACATGCAACAACACATAACCGTAATGCATGAACAAGAATGGCTCTTCCTAATCAACATACCTTTTTTAGAAGGTCAAGTCTCCTGACTTGCCTAGTTCGTAATAGGAAGGTCATACCAGGAATATGTCACACATCATACACACATAGGTTAACATAACATACATTTCATGTTTCATATATTATACATGTCATATCCACGAGACCTTGGAATCATGGACGTAGCATTAAGACATCTCAAGTGAGGGCCCAACATATGGGACCTCAACCCGAGGGCCTCCTTTAGCAAACAGAGAGTCTGCTTCATTCGTTCATTCGTACTTCACATTATTCATTTCATTCATTCATAGGTTGATGTAAACACCAGTTATACCTAGGATGAAGTTTAAGAAACTCATCGGGATCATGAAGTGCAATGACCAAGAATGACCTAATGTCATTACTTGAGTCCGGTTTCACCTCTTGATTGTCTTGCACAAACACCTTCAGTATCATTCATTTCATTATAATTAATACTTTGAGGAACTTCAACCTTAACCGACATATCATGTGAGCATGAAATCCGGTGTCTCCCCCACATCGAAAAGAGGTGGAGTCACTGGCCAAAGTGAAACCAAAACATGCTAGCTTTATGGGTTCAACGAAGCTAGTTTCCTATGTTGGAAACATTGTTCAAAGACTAGGAGATTTAGGTAGACCCATACCCACCTTGGTGGACAGTCTCATCTCATAATAATTACGTGAACCTCCGCCCTTCCCGAAAGAAGGCATCACCACTCATAACTAGCCTATCGGTGCTTAGTTTAAAGTTCCTATTTACATTCAACTCATACATCATCGAAGCTTGTTTCAAGCATGAGGTAGTCATAGCTCATTATATGATTTCTCATGTCTTCTTTACGTATTAAGTGTGAATTGCCCTTACACTTACATATAGAATGTGATTGATACTTGTCTCTTAATATTCAACACTCTTTTAGGTGAGTACTTGTAGTGAACTTTACTTAGGCTTGGTTGAGACTTGTCTTACCATTCATCTTAGCGGCTTATCATGCTGTCACCATTTTCATTAGCATCATCGTTTAACATAATTACTCACCTTATTACGTGAATTTTAATTTCTTCATCTTTCTATTAATTTACATCGTATGTCATGTACATGGCCTTTAATGTACTTTACACTTATGGTAGTACCCCTTTCGGGTTACACAATACAAAAGGCTTACTTTCGTGATTTAAGTGATCTTAGACATTACCCGTGTTCGAATCCCTTGGGCAGCATCTATTCTCTTGATTTATTTTCATTATATGTTTGTGAGATTATGTGTCTTTATACATTCGGCCAAGAGAACCCGAGTTCGATCCCTAGAGGCTGCGTTTTATTTTATTGTATGTAAGACTTATGTGCCTCACAATTTTTGGTCAAGGGGATCCGTATTCGAATCCCTTGGGCCGCATATAATTTTTGACTATATGTGAGACATATGTATCTCACACATTTGGCCTTGAGGCCGGGTTCGATTCCCCTCCTACACGCAATATTAATCTCTTTGTAATTTACTCAAGACCTCTTCATCTAGTGCTAGAAACTTGAGGTCTCAGGTTCAATTCTTAGGTGTAGCATTTTCTTTATTCGAATTTATCCGAGTCTTCTCTAATTAGCATTAGGTCCTCAAGTTCATTGTTCTTACACTTTAGTTGAGACAATTTGGTTTCGATTTTTATATCAACTTTAACCAATACTTTATGCTAAACTTACATCCATATATCCGTACCATTTCTTTTTGCATTGATGTACTTGGCCGAGAGTCTTAGACTCATTTTAATTCGGCAATTAGTATTTTATTTTAGATCATCACTTTCATTTACTTTTCATGAACATCACGGTTTCTCTTGCATGTTAAACACACAACATTACGTAACATATAATTCACAACTTCTTCAAGTAGACCGTAACAACAATATCATGGAAAACAACATACTTGTGCACATGTAACATTCAACATTCGTACGTACATAACAAGATCATAAATAGTCCGAGAACACACATTGCACTCAATCACAATCAGTCCTAAAATCATCTACCAGAAGGCATACCAACGCATGCATCAATCGTTCATAGGATCTAATGACAGGGGCATGCAACGGGGACAACCTTAGTTTTAAGATTGGATTTGAACTGAGCTTTAGGGGACTCTTGGGAAAGGGACCAAGAGAGAAGAAAACCCATACCTTTTTCAACTTTGACAACCAGCCACAAACACGTCCTAACCCACGCACAAACCTCTCTTCCGAGCCTTGATTCTTGTTCACAAGTGAAGTTCTTTACGTGATTTCTTAAAACACTTAGGCGTATGAATTTTTCTTTTCATTATTGATGGATGAATGCCGAGAACTCTTAGAACAATGGACTTCTTTTATTTTTTTTGCTTTTGAATTGCAAGGTAAAGCTGAAAAACGTTTTATGGATATATAATGAATTAAGAGTGTATATGGAGTACACTCCTAGTTTGAGTCGTGCGCCTCTTTCTTGGGAGTTTGTTGTTGACTTATTCAACACAATTTAAATGATAAAATCAGATTGTAATCTACATATTAAGTCACTATAATGTTCTAATTTTTGTCTAATTTAGAATAATTTAAATCGCCACTTTAATCCCTCCAACTCGGCTTGAACCCGAGTGTGGAGATCCAATCAAACTCGGGTTTGACCATCGAGCTTTAACCATTTTGACTAATTGAAAACCTTATTTAATTAATTAAATATCAACCTAGGGTGATTACTATACTACCCCTAGACCCAAAATTACATTTTTACCCCTAGAACCCTTAAAACCTAGGCCTAATCCTCTAAGTCCGGTTAAGACTCACCCGGGTGAATCCTAGTGTTCGGGGACTTAACATGGCTGGAATCAACCCTGCCTAGCTCAACCAACTGACCAAGTTTGTTAGCTTGGCTGGTGCATAGGTCCTGGGTCCTGTTCGACGCGCATCAAGCCGTGTGAACCCGGTCTAACCTATGTATTCTAGATACCTTTAGGTCTTACTTAGCATAGTCGTTTTCGGATTATTACATTATCCCCCCCTTAGGAACATTCGTCCTCGAATGACACTACTCATCATATAATCAAAGAGGGTGATTTTCGAAAGCTACTTCATCATACTTAAACATTTCTCTTTTTGTGAACATTTGATTCACACTTATTTGGGTGGTGCATACCATTCAAGCTTATCTAAGGCTTCATACCTGAGATTGAGGAATTTCCTTCTCAATCACACTTAACATTAATGCACATCACAATTCATGCAACACAGAAAACATGTCTACGCTACACAAAAACAACAACATAAATTGCAAACATAACTTCATTTTAACTCATATAGTGCTATGATAAAACATACGATTAGTGACCTATCACACCAATTTGACTACAACACTTAGAAATTAGAGTTTCTTAAACATAAATCAAACTTTAGGAAGAGAATATCTAACCTTAGGAACTGAACAAATGTGGATAGCGGGATCTCATATCAGCCTAAGCCTCCCACATTGCTCCCTTAACAAGGTGGTTCCGCCATAGGAGTTTCACAGTGGCAATCTCCTTGTTCCTCAGTCGCTTCACTTGACAATCTAAAATTTCGATTGGAACCTCTTCATAGGAAAGGTTCTCATCAACTCCTAACCCCTCAACAGGAAGGATGGATGCTGGATTGCCTAGACATTTAATTAGCATTGAAACGTGAAACACTAGGTGAACAGAAGCCAAATATTGAGGTAACTTTAATTCGTAGGCCACATTTCCTACTCGCTGTAAGACCTCATAAGGACCTATATACCTCGGACTCAACTTACCTTTCTTACCAAACCTCATCACCCCTTTCATAGGTGATATCTTCAAGTAGACTTGATCACCCACCTCAAATTTTAGAGCTCTCTTTCTGTTGTCTGCATAAGAATTCTGACGATTGTAAGCAGTAGCCAATCTGTCTCTGATTATTCTCACCTACTCCATAGCCTCATGTACGATCTCATGTCCAAGGATGGAAGATTCTCCTACCTCAAACCACCCAACAGGAGACCTACATCTTCGGCCATATAGTGCTTCAAAAGGTGCCATCCCAATACAGGAATGGTAGCTATTATTGTAAGAGAAATCTATCAGCGGCAATTGATCATCCCAACTCCCCTTGAAGTCAATAACACATGCTCTCAACATGTCTTCAAGGGTCTGGATAGTACGCTCTACTTGTCCATCCGTCTGCGGATGAAAAGTAGTACTAAGATTCACCTGTGTACCCAGTCCCTTTGGAAAGATCTACAAACATGAGAAGTAAATTGGGCTCCCCTATCCGAGATTATAGATAGAGGGATCCCATGCCATCTCACTATCTCATCAATATAAAGCTTGGCATAATATTCAGCCTTTTAAATAGACTTCACAGGTATGAAGTGAGCGGACTTGGTCATTTTGTAAACAATAACCCAAATGCAATCATGTAGTTTCCTAGTGTTTGGCAGACCAATCACAAAATCCATATTGATATCCTCCCACTTCCATGTTGGAATCTCAATCGTCTCAGTGAGACCCCTAAGCTTAAGGTGTTCTGGCTTAACCTGTTGGCAATTCGGACACTCCTCCACGAATTTAGAGATATCTCTCTTCATGCCTTCCAACCAATAGACCTCTTTAAGGTCATGGTACATCTTGGTGGCACCTGGATGAATGGAATACCTCGAACCATGAGCTTCTGCCAAAATATTAGACCTCAAATTATCAACATTGGGCACACATAATCTGTTTTGGTACCTGAGTACACGATCCCCTCCTAGGGAAAATTAGTCATTCAACTTACTTAATACTGAGTCCTTCAACTCCATGAGTACTGGGTCGAGATGCTGATTGGCTTTAACATCTACAACAAATGAGGATTCTGAACTTGAGTGAACCGAAACACCCCAACTTGGTGCATCTGCCAGCCGTACACCCAATCTAGCCAATTGGTGCACCTCTTTAACCAGCTCCTTCTCCTCATCAATATGAGACACGCTGCCCAACGCCTCAGCCACTACATTGGCCTTACCCGACTGATAATAAACACTCATATCATAATCTTTGAGAAGTTCTAGCCATCTTCTCTAACGAAGGTTCAACTCCCTCTATGTAAAAACATACTGAAGACTTTTATGGTCAGTATATACATCAACATGTACACCATATAAATAATGTCTCCAAAGTTTTAATGCAAACACCACAGCAGAAAACTCAAGATCATGAGTAGCATAGTTCTTCGCGTGGATTTTCAACTGTCTCGATGTATATGTAATCACCTTGCCGTCCTGTATAATAACACATCCAAACCTACCCGGGAAGCATCAAAGTACACCACATATCCTGCACCACTCCTCCGCAACATGAGAACTAGGGCTGAAGTTAGTCGGTCTTTGAGCTCTTGGAAGCTCTTCTCACATTTTTCAGACCACTCAAACTTTACCTTCTTCTTCGTCAAGGCTGTCAATAGAGAAGTAATAGTGGAAAAGCCTTCCACAAACCTGCGATAGTAATTGGCCAAACCCAGAAAACTTTGAATATCGGTAGGAGTAAGGTGTCTCGGCCATTTCTTCACTGCCTCGACCTTTTTAGTATCAACTTCTATACCCTGGTCGGTCACAACATGACTAAGGAAGGTCACTGATCTCAACCAGAATTCACATTTGCTGAATGTTGCATATAAATGATGTTTTCTGAGTACTTGCAATGTCTTTCTTAAGTGTACTTCATGATCTTCTGTAGAGGAGTATATGAGAATGTCATCTATGAAAACTATGAAGAAAGAATCAAGGTACTCATGGAAAACTCTATTCATAAGTTTCATAAACGCGGCTGGTGCGTTAGTGAGACCGAATGACATGACCTGAAATTCATAATGCCCATATCTAGTACGGAAAGCCGTCTTAGGGACGTCTTCCCTCCTCACTCTAAGCTGATGATAGCCTGACCGAAGGTCAATCTTGGAAAAGAAACTTGAACCTTGTAGTTGGTCTAATAAATCGTCAATTCTGGGAAGAGGGTACTTATTCTTTATAGTGACTTTGTTGAGTTGCCGATAATCGATGCACATTCTAAGGGTTCTATCCTTTTTCTTTATGAACAACACTGGAGCACCCCATGGGGATATGCTCGGCTGGATGAAGCCCTTATCAAGTAGATCTTTTAACTGCAACTTCAACTCTTTGAGCTCAGCTGGTGCCATCCTATACGGGGGAATAGAAATTGGCTTGGTGTTTGGATCTAAATCAACACCAAAGTCAATCCCACGTTCAGGAGGGATTCCTGGTAAATCCTCCGAACAGACATCTGGGAACTTATTCACTATTGACACTGAGTCTATGGAAGGAACTTCTTGATCTAAGTCATTGACTCTAACTAAGTGGTACAAATACCGCTTAGCTATCATCTTCTTGGCCTTCAAGTGTGAAACAATTTGGCCAACTGGACTTGAACGATGCCCTTCCCATTCCCGCTCTAACTCATTTGGAAACTGAAACCTCACTACCCTGTTTTGACAATATATTGTGGCATAACACTTATGGAGCCAATCCATACCCAAGATTATATCAAAATCGAGCATGGCTAATTTCACAAGATCAGCGTGAGTGACTCTATCAAGGATGTGAATTGGGCAATTTTTATACACTCTCTCTGCTCTAATGCCGTATCCTATGGGAGTACTTACTAGAATTGGCTCATGCAAGATTTCAGGAAACAGATAAAACCTGCTAGCTATCAAAGGAGTAACAAACGATAGAGTGGATACTGGATCTAACAGTGCATACACTGGGATAGTAAAGATATGCAACATACCAGTGACTACATCAGATGACTTGTCTTGCTCTTCTCTACCATTCAGCGCATAAAATTGGTTCCTCTTAGGAGGTTTGACTGCAACATTTTTATTTGGCCGAGGCTGAGCATCTGCCTTGGCCTTATCCATCGTTTGAGGACAATCTCGGACCATGTGTCCAGTCTTGCCACACCCGAAGCAGGTGTTAGTACCTACTAAATATTCACACCTATGAGGACGTCCACATTTACCATAAAGCTTGCTTTTTCGCTGGACGTTCTGATCATTGCCCTTTTTGGGGACAGACTCGTTCACTTTGGCATTCGAATTTCCTGAACAAGTAGGATTACCTGAAAGTCTCTTGAACTTAGGCCTGTTCTGGACTCCAAATGAGCCCTTACCCGAGCTAGAAATAGTTTGATCCGCACTCTTAGGCTTCTTGCTTTCATGAACGCTCCTCTTACGGCGGCTCTCCTCCACTTGCTAAGCATGTACCATCAACTTGCCCAGATCCATACTATCATGCAACATGGCTGCCCGACAATCTTCCACTAGATCCTCCGACACGCCAGTCACAAACCTGCTCATTTTATCCCTGCTATTTGCCACCAGAGTAGAAGTATACTTTGAGAGTTTAAATAATTTAAAGGAATACTCCTTGACTGACATACCTCCTTGTCTCAAGTTGATGAACTCTTCAACCTTAGCTTCTCGTTGCTCTCTGGGGTAGAATCTCTCCAAAAAGGCAGTCTTGAGAACATCCCAAGTGATGGGAACATCTCCACGTGCTCGGCTATCAGCCCACATCTGGTACCAAATCTGTGCCACATCCTTGAGTTGATATGCAGTCAACTCAGCCTTCGCCTCCTCATCTACTACCATGGCACAAAGGATCTTGTGGACTTCATCCACGAACTCCTGGGGATCCTCACTTGTCTTGGACCCATAGTACACTGGAGGATTCATTCTGGTGAAATACCTCAGCCTGCTAGCCATGGTGCTAGCATGCAGGTTCTCTCTGGGAGCACCCTCTCTCACGGCTTGAGCCGTGATGTCTTCAGCCTGAGTAGTGATGGCTTGTGCCATCTGCAGCAAAGCATTCCTCACTTTACCATCTGTCAACCCAGCTGGATTGACAGGCACTTGATCAATAACAATTGGGGCTTGAGGAGGAACTTGATTTCCTCCAGCAGCTGCCTCACCTACCCTGCTGCCTGTATTTCTCCTCGTATTCATTATCTACACGTAGATACAAGAAGAGAGTTAGATTCTTAATGACACAATTATGTCACAATTCCACATAGCACGATAAAGAGTAGAAGAAGGGAAGATTTCCTAAGCATTATGCAGTCTCTAATTCATGATAGTGGTGCACTTCACTACCATAACTTAGAAACTAATTAATGTGATTGATATGAGAATGATGTCTTGGATATTTAACCTGATGCATTGATACATAGTTTGTCACGACTCGGATTTTGGAATCTGAATTGCAACCGGTGTCGTTGACGTCTCAGAGGTCGCAGACAAGCCTCTTCTTACATCCGTCACATTCATACAGTTAATTTTAGCGGAAAATTTAAAAAATTTATTTATATTTGAAGTATACATAGACTTCATATAAATGCGTGAGCACTATATGAACTTTGAGGAACTTCAACATTAACCGACATAGATCATGTGAGCATCATGAAATCCGGTGTCTCCCCTACACCAAAAAGAGGTGGAGTTACTAGCCAAAGTGGAACCAAAACATGCTAGCTTTATGGGTTCGAACCAAGCTAGTTTCCTATGTTGGCAACATAGTTCAAAGACTAGGAGATTTAGGGAGACCCATACCCACCTTGTTGGACAGTCTCATCTCATGAGAATTACTTGAACCTCCGCCCTTCTCGAAAGATGGCATCAGCACTCATAACTTGCCTATCGGTGCATAGTTTAAAGTTCCTATTTACGTTCAACTCATACATCATCGAAGCTTGCTTCTAGCATGAGGTAGTCATAGCTCATAAGATGATTTCTCATCTCTTCTTTACGTATTAAGTGTGAATTTCCCTTACACTTACATATAGAATGTGATTGAGACTTGTCTCTTAATATTCAACACTCTCTTAGGTTAGTACTTTTAGTGACCTTTACTTAGGCTTGGTTGAGACATGTCTCACCATTCATCTTAGCCGCTTATCATGTTGTCACCATTTTCATTAGCATCATAGTTTAACATAATTACGTGAATTTTTATTTCTTCATCTTGCTATTAATTTACATCTTATGTCATGCACATGTCCTTTAATGTACTTTACACTTATGGTAGTACCCCTTTCAGGTTACACCATACATAAGGCTTACTTTCGTGATTTAAGTGATCTTAGACTTTACCCGTGTTCGAATCCCTTGGGCCGCATCTATTCTCTTGATTTATTTTCATTATGTGTGTGTGTGAGACTTATGTGTCTTCACACATTCGGCAAAGAGAACCCGAGTTCGATCCCTTGAGGCTGTATTTTATTTTATTATATGTAAGACTTATGTGCCTCACAATTTTCGGTCAAGGGGATCCATGTTCGAATCCCTTGCGCAGCATATAATTTTTTATTGTATGTGAGAATTATGTATCTCACACATTTGTCCTTGAGGCCGGGTTTGATTCCCCTCCTACACCCAACATTAATCTCTTTTTAATTTACTCAAGACCTCTTCATCTAGTGCTAGAAACTTGAGGTCTCGGGTTCAATTCTTAGGTGTAGCATTTTCTTAATTTGAATTTAGCCGAGTCTTCTCTAATTAGCATTAGGTCCTCAAGTTCATTCTTCTTACACTTTAGTATAGACAATTTTGTTTCAATTTTTATATCAACTTTAACCAATACTTTAGCCTAAACTTACGTCCATATATCCGTACCATTTCTTTGTGTATTGATGTACATGGCCGGGAGTCTTAGACTCATTTTAATTCGGCAATTAGTATTTTCTTTAAGATCATCACTTTCATTTACTTTTCATGAACATGACGGTTTCTTTTGCATGTTAAACACACAACATTACATAACATATAATTCACAACTTCTTCAAGTAGACCGTAACAACAATATCACGAAAAACAGCATACTTGTGTACATGTAACATTAAACATTAGGACGTACATAACAAGATCATAAATATTCCGAGAACACACATTGCACTCAATCACAATCAGTCCTAAAATCATCTACCAGAAATAATACCAACGCATGCATCAATCGTTCATAGAATCTAATGACAGGGGCATGCAACGGGGACAACCTTAGTTTTAAGATTGGATTTGAACTGAGCCTTAGGGGACTCTTGGGAAAAGGACCAAGAGAGAAGAAAACCCATACCTTTTTCAACTTTGACAACCAGACACAAATACGTCCTAACCCAAGCACAAACCTCTCTTCCGAGCCTTGATTCTTATTCACAAGTGAAGTTCTTTACGTGATTTCTTAAAACACTTAGGCGTACGAATTTTTCTTTTCGATTTTGATGGAGGAATGCCGAGAACACTTAGAAAAGTAGACTTATTTTATTTTTCTATTTTTAAATTGCAAAGTAAAGCTGAAAAACGTTTTGTGGATATATAATGAATTAAGAGTGTACATGGAGTACACTCCTAGTTGGAGTCGTGCGCCTCTTTCTTGGGAGTTTGTTGTTGACTTATTCAACACAATTTAAATGATAAAATCAGATTGTAATATACATATTAAGTTACTAAAATGCCCCTCCTGATTTTTGTCTAATTTAGAAATATTTATATCGCCCACTTTAATGCCTCCAACTCGGCTTGAACCCGAGTGTGGAGATCCGGTCAAACTCGGGTTTGACCATCGAGCTTTGACTCATTTTGACTAATTGAAAACCTTATTTAATTAATTAAATATCAACCTAGGGTGATTACTATACTACCCCTAGACCCAAAATTACATTTTTACCCCTAGAACCCTTAAAATGTAGGACTAACCCTCTAAGTCCGGTTAACACTCACCAGGGTGAATCCTAGTGTTCAGGGACTTAACATGGCTGGAACCAACCCTGCCTAGCTCAACCAACTCACCAAGTTGGTTCGCTTGGCTGGTGCATAGGTCCAGGGGTCCGGTTCCATGCGCATCAAGCCGTGTGAACCCGGTCTAACTTATGTATTCTAGATACCTTTAGGTCTTACTTAGCATAGTCATTTTCGGATTGTTACATATATATAGTGTAGTTGATATCTTGTGTGGATTGAAAGTATAGTCCTTATAAAAACACTATATATTTATATTGTGAAAGTGTTACTCACATATGTACGTTGATTCTAGGATGGAAGTGTATTCTCACCTAATAAATCTAAGAGATTTATGTTGAATTGTATTAAACGAAGACATATTACTCTTCACACATGTAGATACAATTAAACAATGGTAGAAAGTTGGGTAAGTATACTAAGAACCGACAGGATTTGGCCAATGAGAATATACCCTTCCGTTAATGCAAGAGGTTGGATCATCCAAGTGATACTCATGAGATGGGGACTCCTCTGCTAATGCAATAGGTAGAGTCCATACAAGCAATTTCCCTATCCCTTAACTAAATGCCCTGGTAGGACTTAGCTAGTGGATCCACATAGTATCTAGTATGTAGGTTCTACCTTGGGAAGTAGAACACCCTTTTTTGGTGTGGGGCTTTACGACACCTGATTCCATGAAGGATCTAATGGTCTATGTCGGTTATGGTATATTTTCCCTATAAAATAAAGTAATGAATGAAGTATGAACTAGCCTATGATATCATAATGAGTAGACTAAGTTCAACTGGGGGTATGGGACTTCAATTTATCATTGCACTAGTAGGCTTTGAGGGATGTTATAGGGAGTTCTTTGTAGTCATGAAGTACTACGGGAATATGTAAGTCATATGGATAATAGTTGAAGTGAACATATCTTTATATTCAAATGTTGCTCATGATACATGTATTTCACTTATGAGGAGATTGTTGCTTGAAACATTTACTTACTAGACGTGAAGGTTTCCATCTCATGAGACAACACATATTTTAAGAATCTGAACTTGCTAACGTGAAGAAACCCATTTGGGAGGCTGGACTTACTAAACGTGAGACATCCATCTCATTTACATGCCCTTTCGGTTCTAATAAATTATTCCCTTTAGTAATCATCTTTGTTCATCATACAAGTTAACATTGGTCCCTTATAGATCCCTATGTAAACATCTTATCATATTAGCACATAGGTCATAACAAGTGAGCACAATCCTTTCACTTTAGACACCACATAACAAGTGAGTAAAATTTCACTTAGAACTTTATTATAATCATGAGAAACTATTTCAATCATATAATAATCATATCATAATATGCATACATAATTCATGTCTAATTCAATGTCTTATGATTAGGTATGAGGAATAGTTGGAATCAACATCACAACCACACATTAGACATAGAAGCATTACTATCTAAGTAACTCATAATTCATAATTGAATCCAAGAAGAACCAATCAATGTACCTCTTTTTCCCTTCCAAGAACATTCATACTTCCATTACCAAGAATACATAACCAATTGCATAAAAAAGGTAAATTCAAGAAGAAATTATATAATTAACAACAATGTAGTCAATCAACATATTTATAATCCTTACAACTCACCATATCAATTCAAGGTTTTCATGAAATTGCGGGAAAAACATGGGTCTAGGGAAAAATCATAGGTAATAATCAATTAACAATCAATACATACTAAAACAAAAATAATTCATCATAATTCAAAACAATTTATTCACAATTTCATTTTTCAAAGAAGACTCATCTGAGAAGAAAAACCCTAGTTTTGGGGAGATTTAGAAATCATCTTTTTGGAGACAACAAATGGTATGGGAGACTATAGGACATAGTGAAATAAACCATACCTTAAAGATTAATAGCCACGAAATTTGAGTAGAACCTTGGAGGATTTGGTCTTCTTCTTCAACCTTCAAAGCTTCTTCAATGGACGATGAATAAAGAAAGAAAGTAGAGAGAGGTGAGAGCTTTTGAGTTTCATATGTGGATTTGGTTTTTGTGGGAAATTATGGTGAAAAACTGATTTAAAATAAATATATAACCCTCCCCCTAAAATACCCAAAAGACCCCTCACTTAAATTAACCTTTTAATGAAGTCAACTTGGATTTAAATTTCAGATTTTTCATTGGGAAACAAGTCCGCGTCACGTGTCTATTACCGCATGATTTTTGAAAATAATTTTTGAAACACTACAGTCCACAATTTTCCCGTATCTCAGACAAAATTTTTGGCCTTGGTATGCCATGTACGCGACGCGGACTGGCTCCCTCCAAGAGCAAAAGATTGTTGCCTCTTGGCATCTTGCTTGGTCCAAAGTGGGGTCCTTTTGTGGCTCATACCTGGACGTTTTGATCCTATATAATTCATTTTACCTATTTAAAGTCGTTTTACAAATTTTAGGCTTCATATGGCACTCTTAAGCCTTCACAAGATACATCGACGTTTAGTAATTCAACTTGCACTAGTCCCCGGATGTCAAGGTGGTTTCTTAGCATTTGATTCTAATACCACCTAATTAGGTTTACTACTGTCATTTTAGGTCTAAAACATCATTATTCAACATATGAGGCTCTAGTATAGGTCATGGAAATTACAGGTTTTTACAGAACTAGCCTATAATATCCTAATGAGTGGACTAAGTTCCAGTGGGAGTATGGGACTTCACTTGTTTATTGCACTAGTAGGCTTTAAGGTATGTTACAGGGAGTTCTTTGTAGTAATGAAGTATTATCAGAATATTTAAGTCATATGGATAATAGTTGAAGTGATCATAACCTTATATCCAAATGTTGTTCATGCTACATATATTTCACTTATGATTATTGGTATATGATGAATGTAGATGTATATGTGTGGCCAAGGTGGTTTCTATAGTAATGCTTGGTAGGGTTGGTAGTACGGGATGGTAATTCTACATTGCACAAGTGGACCCTAGGAAGTGCTAACGTCACATCTTCATTGTAGTTTTGACATTCTTGGGTTATTGTCTTATGTGTTGTCTTGATGGTTTAAATGTCTTTCAAAAACCTCATAGATGCATACTTTACATGTGAAATGTCCCTTTATCATATTCTAATGATTTTTATGCATTTCTCCATACTTAGTGCATCAATTGTACTAACCCCTTTCTTCCTTTTCTATTATGAGTATAGGTTCTGGCTAATTGGTTTGTTTCTACATCCTTGAAGAAGTCTTAGACTTCTATTCTCTAAGACATTGTTGTATGTCCTCAAAGATTCGAGGAAATATGCACTAGTGGACACTTTGTGATTTATCTATTGATGTAATAGACTTAGTAATCTTATCTTATGTACTTTTGTTCTATAGACTATTCTGCCTAAAAGTATAATGAACCTATTTGTAGAATTTTGTTGAACTCTTATAAATAGATGGTGACAATATTAGAATATGGTCATGAATCTCTTCTATTGTTAAACGAGGAGTCTAAGTAAACTACATAAACGAGGAGTCTATGTAAACTCTATATATGATATGTGAGAAGTCTATGTATACTTTATTATGTAAAGGTTTTAAATTTTTCTGCATTATTTAATATTCATTATGCTATGCTGATCATGCTAAGATGCTTGTACGATACTTGTTAGAGGTCGAGTATTGCGGTAGCGTCTAGGGGGTACTCTCCGATCGTTACAAACTTGGTATCATATCTTAAGGTTTTGGGATAATAATAGGGTTGATGTTATAAACACCACGTCAAGTAGTGTCTTATTCATAAATATGAAGCACACCACTTTTTATGAATATGAGTCTATGAGATGATTAGGCACCTTCCTTTCTTCATTATTCAATAATTGTTCTTGGAGTCTTAACACTATGTATATAACTCTTTATTTCTAATACTTTTCTTGTTCTGATAGACCATGAATAAAATGATGAACAATGCTAGGAGGGTCGAAGATGAGAATCTGAATGACGTGTTTTCCCCTCCGGCTCCTCAAAACCCTCATGTTCCTATTGAAGAAGGGGCTATGTCCAATGTTGATATTAGGGCTGCCATCCATAGTTTTACGCAACTGTTGGATACTCAAGTTTCTCGAGATGCTATGGAGCAAGTGAATCCCAATGCTAGCACCACCGCTTCAAGGATAATGGATTTCACAAGGATGAATCCCCCTACATTCTTTGGCTCCACGGTGGAAGAAGACCCATAAGGTTTTATAGATGAAGTATTCAAGGTGGTAGATTCGATGGTAGTGACTTCTCAAGAAAAGGCGGAACTACCCGCTTATCAACTCAAAGATGTGGCTTATGTTTTGTATGAACAATGGAAGGATGAGAGGATGGTTAGAGAAGGCCGGGTTTCTTTGGAGGGCTTTCAAAACGACTTTCTTTGATAGGTTCTTTCCTTTGGAGTTAAGGGAGAGAAAAATTCAACAATTCATCAATCTTCGCCAAGGAAATATGAGTGTGAAGGAGTATAGCCTTAAGTTTACTCAACTATCCAAGTATGCTCCTACCATGATGGCGGACTCTAGGGCCAACATGAATAATTTTGTTATGGGGATATCCCATCTTGTGGTGAATTTATGAAAGTCGGCCATGCTAATTCCAAGCATTGACATTTCTCGTCTTATGGTCCTTGTCGAACAAATTGAGGAGCAAAAGCTTAAACAAATTGGTAGGGAGTTTAAGATATCAAAGCCCAATGAGGGAAATGTATCCAATTCTAGGCTTGAGATACAAGCTAAACCACGGTTAAAAAAGAGTTTTCTAATCCAAGTCCCTTCAATGCTCCAGAGCCCAATCAAGGGAGGAGGACTACCCCTAAGCCTCAATGGGAAGATAAAAGTGTCCCTTTTGTGGAATGAACTACTTGTTCAAAGTGTGGCAAAAAGCATGAAGGGAAGTGTCTTGCCGGTATGGGCGTTTTCTATGGATGGGGAAAGACTGTCATGTCATGAACCTCAAGTACACACTAGAAGTTAGAGTATCATTGAGTTTGTCACACGGCAAATGAGACTTCAAGAAGTCTTACCTAAGACTCTCGTATCATTCATTTCATAATAACATACGAAAATGAGTAAGAATTTAAAACTTTCTTCGCACACGAAGAACTCTTTTCATAAACAATAAACAAGCAGAAGACTTTCACTAAAACATTAAACCTTTACAACAACCCTTTTAACCATACATACTTTAGAATATATAACACTTGGGACTAAGCCCATACAAGACATAAAGTAAAGACTTAAGACATAAACGAACATGTGGATATTGTCCTCGAATCGATGAGGACTCACCAACACTTCATCTTCAACCCTTAGAAACTTATCCATCCTCCATGGCACATCAAGACTTCCAATTCCCTACACATTAGTCAAAAAGGGAAAAGAAGGGGTTGGCACATTAGATGTACTAAGTATGGAAGCCATGCAAAAACCATCAAAAAGGGACATTTAGTCAAAAACATGATTTTCATGAATTTTGATTAGAACATCATATTATAAATATAAGAACAACATTTATCAACTTAGAAATACATAAGAGATCATTTAAGCAAATATCACATTTTTAAGCAACTTCACAGTAACTACTTTACTGTTACAGTAAAGTCCCCTTCACTGTACAGTGAAGTTCCTTAGCTTTACTTTACACATCTTCTAGCATGTAGTCAACCCACTAAAAGTTATCCTAAGACTCACTTAAGACATACAAAGAGAGACCTCCCATACACCCTATCAAAGCTTGCCTAAACGATCCTTAAGACTACTTAGAATGAGACACATACACACTTACAATACATCAAGCACATAAACATGAGATCCTCCTACCAAAGGTGATTCGAAGGTTCACTTGGGTGAGTGTGGAGCGACCTCCCATACAATCCCTATCACGCACACACAAGGGATCCTATAGTCTACCTAGGATAGGATCATTCTCACTTAAAACAATAGCATACATCAAACATGACATTCTCCTTTCAAAGGTTATCCAAAGACCTACTCAAGTAACTCAAGAAGAGAATGTCCATAATTGACCTCTTCAATATTACCTAAGTAATCCTTAAGACTTACCTAGGTTAGGATCATGTCCACATAATCAATCAATTTCCTTAACTAGAATCATTACTAAGGCTTATCTAAGTAAGAGATGAAGTGACCATTCCCTTGCCCCCTTCATACCATAACTAGACAACCCTTAACTACTCTAGATAAGAACTTAATCATTTAACATTCTTTCTTAACTTAAGTCATTACATTAGTTAGTTCATTTAAGGGACATTCATCACATAAGAACATTCAAGTAAAGGTCTTAAAGAAGACCTAGGGACTCTCACTAACATCTTTAAAGCCTATTGTGCAATGTCTAGATATCGTCCCATACTACCACCTAAACTTCATAGAACTTTTCTAATGCTAGTAAGTATCCCATATGATGAGAATAGTCAATAACCGACATAGACCATGGTAGTAAAGCATGGAATCTGGAGTTGTTACCTACTCCGATGGAGGGTGTTCTACTTGCCAATGGTAGGAACATGATTAAGGAATATGAAGGGAGTGCTTTGTATTATAGTCTCATCCTTAAACTAGAACTACTTCTCTTACCATACTCACTCGGTGCTAGCCTTTGTTCTCATAGATTAAATCACATCAAGGTTCATGCAAAAGGGTTTGATATAAAGTTCATAACCCAATTACATTTACCATACTAAAGAAAGGTCCACTAGGGCTACCTCCCTAAGGCGACCAAAAGCTCATCATGAATTTCCTAAGGATTGATATGATGTCGTTCCAGCCAATCAACCTTAAGTCCATCATTCATTACATGAAGTATACCATTACGTTTTCGACTTCAAGTTTCATAACCTTACCACTAGGTTAAAGGTTCCACATAAAGGACCTTCTTATCATCATTAAAGGTCTTACATAACATTCATACATTCAAGAGTAAGACTCTTTAGGTTCCTAAGTCAAGACATCACATATTCATATTTATACATGCATCAAGTAAGAGACACAAATCTACCTAAACAAGACACAACATTACGTCACTTTAGCATATATATAGCATAACATTCTTTAGACACTTAGGAACGACCCTTAACATCATTATGTAAACCTATTCATTAAATTAACATCATAAACATAACCATTATAGACTCATATAGCCAAGTTAGGAACAACCATGTATCAACTCTAAGACTACACACCTACCACATAGTCATAGTATAACATGATCACCTATTAACTTCAGCAAGAGAACACATACTTCCACATTAATTCACATATAGGTAGATATGATCATACTTCACATAATCAACTACACAAATTAACATATTACTTCAAGTAGTGCTGACAAGGCCATGATCATCATAATACTTAAAATAACACCGACAAGGACACATCAATACACATAACACCGCCACCATAAGTGGACCAAATCAATCACATATAATGCAAGATCTACATTACAATATCTATACATAATAATAAGAGATTTAGGGCAGCATACCACCCAATTGATCTCACCACTTCAATACAAAGCTAAATCATCCAATTCAATATCATAAGGCCCTAACCCATGGCCATAAACATCATTCCAAAGCATAAATAATAATATGAAATGTATCTAAGTCAATTAAATGTAGATTTACCAATGTAAGATCAAGTAGATAGCAATTGAATACAATCCTTACATCATTAGAAAACCCATAGAAACCTACACTAGAATCTATAAGCATTTAGTTCATATCAATTCAATAAGCTTAATACTCAAAATATCTAAGAATATACAATACTCAATTGATCAAATTGAAACAGCGTATACACCATACATACATAATCTATACATGAATCAAAAGCCCATAACAATCTACACATGAATAAATCTCAAAGCATAATCAATTCACCCATATTTTAATGAAAATTAGAGAATTGATAAGATCAAGGGTTCATGGTGAATTTCATTGTAAAACAACAATTATACATCAATAACATCATATCTTAATGTTTGAAAACCTTTCATGCAAGAACTCAAGATGTAGAGTAAAAATTGGACTTTTTCATCTTCTTGAAATCCTTTGAAAATCATCTTTGAAATTGGCTCTAAGGTGATAGCAAGCCTTAAATTAAGAACTCTCATACCTTATTTGAAGAACCAAATGCTAATTGAAGAAGAAAGTCCATTGAAGACCCATCTTCAAGCTTCATCTTCACTTTGAACTCTCATGAGGTTTTTGGGAAACTTTTAGGAGGGAAGAGGTTTTGATTGAGATGCTGGGGTTTAAATGACAGTTTAATCACTTATATACTCTTAAAATACCACTAAACACTTAAAACAACCTTCCCCACGTTTTGTAAGACTTGGGGTGAATTTCCCAAAAAAACCAAGTCCTAACATAAAACTGCCATTTTTTCAACACCATCGACGCTAGCATCGACGATCCATGGGTGAGACCACGCCTTGTTGATGGGGTCTCGTTGGTTTCTTCAGATACCCCTCAACCTGCAGTCCACATGTACCCAACGACGAGACCCATCGACGGGCCATCGTTTGGGTCGTCGTTTGGACACTGTGTGGCAGTGTTGAGCTCCAAGCTGGGGTGCTCCTCTAGGGCCCCTTGCGCGTCCTACATGGAGTCGTTACCAGATATTTACAGTCCAAACATGCACGTATACAAGTTTAGGACCTGCCACGTGAGTTTCATCCAAAACAAACACGTAAAACTCGACGAAACATGCTTAGAATACAAGGTCATTTCAAGGCACAACATTCGAACGTCATGGACGTTCTTGAGCGTTTGACCTCCAAACTTCACGAAACTTGAAACACTGCCTACAAACATCATATAAACTCATTTAAAGATCATATAATCTCATGAATCACACATAAACACATAGAACCATACATAACCACATATGAGGCACTTAGGTGACTTAGTCGTCGAACGTCTTGGTCGTCTCTTGACGTTTGACTTGCAATGCACCTAAACTATTAACTACTGCCTCAATAACACTTTATAGACCATTTTAGGACATTAGACCACCATGACAACCATGTTAGGATCTAGCTTCACCTAAGTCATTTTCGGGATCTAACATGTCAAAACTGTACGACCAAGGGGAGTAGAGGTACCCAAACTCCCACTAACACTCCCAACACCGATGCTCCTCAGAAGAATATCAGCTTTTGGGGGTGATCAATAGGAGTCTCCTAATGTCTTCACCGGTATATTACAAGTGGTTTTCATTAATATATATGCTTTACTATATCCTGGTGCCACTTTATCTTTTGTAACCCCTTTAATGACCATGAAGTTTTACGTACTTCCCGTTGTTTCCCATGAAACTTTTTCGGTTTCTACTCCGGTAGGTGATTCCGTACTTTTTAAAAGAGTTTATAGGGGTTGTACCATTTCACTGCACAATAGAGTCACATTGGTTGACTTGGTAGAACTTGATATGTTGGACTTAGATGTTATTTTGGGGATGGATTGGCTACATTCTTGGTTTGCTTCCGTTGATTGTAGCATTTAGGTAGTAAAGTTTCAATTTCCAAATGAACTTGTGGTAGAGTGGAAGGGGGAAAACCTTGCTCCATAGAGTTGAATAATTTACTGTTTTGAAGTTTATAAGTTGATCTCTAAGGGATGTCTCTATCATATTGTAAGAGTAAAGGATATTTAATCCGAGATTCCTCCTGTAAAGTCGTTCCTCGTAGTGAAGGATTTTCAGGAAATCTTCCCCAAAGATTTTCGTGGAATTCCTCCCGACCGGGAAATAAACTTCGGCATAGATTTGGTGCCGCAAGAAACTTATTTCAATCCCTCCTTACTGGATTGCTCCGGCGTAGTTGAACGAACTAAATATTCAACACAAAGATTTACTATACAAAGGTTTCATACAATAGAGTATTTCTTCATGTAGCGCTCTAGTCTTATTCATAAATAAACAAGGATGGGTCCCTTCGGATGTGCATTGATAACCGACAACTAAATAAGGTCAACATAAATAACAAGTACCTTCTCCCTAGGATCGACGATTTGTTGGATAAACTCCAAGGGGCAAGATACTTTTCGAAAATTGATTTAAGGTTGGAGTATAATCAACTAAGGGTTAGAAAGTTGACATAACAAAGACGACTTTCTGTACTAGGTATGGTCATTTTGAATTCCGAGTCATGTCTTTTGGCCTAACAAATGCCCCGGCAGCTTTCATGGACCTTATGAATCGAGTATTTAGGAACTATCTTGATCTGTTTTTATTGTCTTTATTGATTACATCTTTATGTACTCTAAACGTGAGAGTGACTATGTGAACCATTTGGGGATAGTTTTGCAAGTCTTCAAGGATGCCTAACTCTATGCAAAGTATAGTAAGTGAGAGTTTAGGTTGAGATAGGTTGCCTTTCTTTGGCACATTGTGTCTAGTGATGGGGTAAGAGTAGATCCAAGGAAAATGGAATTCGTCAAGAGTTGGCCTAGACCTTTGAGCCCTACCAACATTTGAAGCTTTTTGTGTTTAGTCGGGTATTTTAGAAGGTTTATGGAGGGATTTTCATCCATCACATCTCCAAGGACGAACTTGACTCAAAATAAGGCTATGTTTGTATGGTCGGAGTATTATGAGAAGAATTTTCAATTTTTGAAAGATAAGCATATATCCTGTAAGACCCCCAAAATGATTTAGGGTGTATAGAGCCTAAAATGTTTGTATTAAGGTGATAAGGTCCTAAAATGTCTTATAATATGTTATTGATTAAGTGTGTAAAGTTTGAGATGATTTGGACGTCAAACGTCAAGGGACGACCAAGACGTTCGACGACTAGTCACCTATATGCCTCATGTGTCTATGCGTGGTCATATTTGTATGACATGAGACTATGAAGTATTGAAATGATTTCTAATTATGTTTATAGAAAGTATATGGAGTTTCATGAAGTTTGGATGCCAAACGTTCAAGAACGTCCAAGACGTTCGAAAGTTAGCCATTGAGACGCTCATGTGTGTCTTTATAGGGCCTTGCATGTTTGGAGGTCTTTTACATGTGCATTTTGTGTGAAACATTCATGGAAGAACCTTGAATTATCAATGTACATATTTACGTTGGAAACATCTGGGTAATACTTTCTAAGGGCCCCGCGAAAGGGCCCACAAGAAGGACCCAAGGGTTGTCAAGACATTCCCTTGGCAGTGTCAATCAACTGAAACAAACGACACCCAGTTGGTTGACCAACGGCCTTTTGGTGAGGTCTGGTCGATGGACACTTATCCTAGGCAAGACTCGACCAAAGAACAACGCAAGGTCCAATCAACTAAAGCATTAGACGGCCCGTCGATGGACCTACTGGCCGTCGATGGTGGTCCGTCGATGTAGGGTGGTGCATCCCTTCCTGCGACTGTTTTATTAAAGGGGTTAATGGGAAATTAACCCCACATCCTAAACATACCCTACATGGTTTATTTAGCTTTTTTGGGTGTATTTAAGGGATCAAAAACGTGACCAACCCATTCCCAATCCCATTCACACAAACTAATCTTTCCCTACAAAACCAATTCTCCCTAGAAACCTTCATTGTTAGTGAAGTTCAAGAACAACTTGGATCTTGGATTTCCATGGATTATTCATCAATTTTTAGAGTTGTTCAAGTAGACAAAGGTATGGTGATCCTTCATCTCTTTTTATCCTTCCATATAGAGAGTTAATCTCAAAGTTTCAAAAAAGATTTCATGATCAAACTTCTTCTTCTTCAATCTATCCATGGGTTCTTTCTAAAAACATTTTTAATGGCTTACTCATTATGAATTGATGATAATGTATTGGTTTTTAACATTATTTCAATCAAATTTCATTATGAACCCATGTCCCTTCCCAAAATCAATTTAGCCCTTGCATGGGTATTGTGATCGTTGCTTATTAATGGTTGAATTATGATTCTCTTAAGTTAAATTGCTTATACCTAATTTTATTTACGTGAATTGATGATGAATTTATGATTAAAGATCCATTTGGATCAATAGATTAAGATTTGATCATGACTAATATATGTCTTTATGTGATCACTATAATATGGACCTTTCAATGAATAAAAGTGGAATTTGATTATTTTGTGGTTCTTGTATCTAATGCCTTAGGTTAATAAGTTGGTTGAATTGTGAGTATAAATATGGTATGATCAAAATAAAGAAGGCTTGGTATTAATCGATCTAGGTGCTTCTAAGCTATCAAGTAGTAACTTGTAATCTTGACGTTTGGATGGTTGTTATGTGATTTGATTATGGTGAATTACCTTAACTACTGCCTACATGTGTACCATGATGATCATTTAGTACAATTGATTCAATATGAATGGATAACAATTGAATTGGTAAAGATTGATTTAAGTCCTTCTAGACGATAGACATTGATAGAGTAATGTATATGTCGTGATCTACATTCTAAGAGGAATAAAGCATGATTAAGACTTGGTTCCTATATATTTAGCTACTTCCCTAAATGTATATTATTGATACATTATTATTGATGAGCAAAACTAGGGAATTTACTTGATGATCTGTAACTCCCTACCTTCTACCGTATATGTGATATAGTGTATTAGATGGTAGCATGATTTTGTAGATACTTGTACATGGTTTCTTCACGATTAAATATACATATAGCTACTGACATATATATGTATTGATGATGGAATGTATGTATTTATCAATGATGATCAAAGGATAATGAAGTGGTAAGAATGGATCTTTCTCTCTACTTTCCTTATAGTATTGTAGTTGATGAAGCCTTGTATGGCATTGTGTGGTATGGTCCACTTATGGTGGCGGTGTTTACTTTATTGTCATTATATATGTGTTGACCATGGCCTTGAAGTAAAATTGATGAATATATGAGTGGGTGGTTGTGATGATCATACTATGTGAAGCTTATGCCTACTTTCCAATTCTAGTTGTGATTTAGGTTGTATGGCTATTGTATAAGCATGTGCATATCCGTGTTAGGGTAAAGTGTAGGTGCTGACATTTATGAATTAAAATGGTTAATGATCCCTTACCTATGTACCCCTATGTGAATGCATGGATAGCCAAAGTTAGGAGTCTGAAGTGTAATATGAAGTTGACTTGTCTCATATGCTATTGAGTGTTGAGTGGTCTATACTTGAAAGTGTAATATGGTCTTAAGAGTTCGGCTTCCTAAATGTTTTGTTGATAGCCATTATGTGCTCATGTTGACCAATGTACACACACACTCACTTTAAATGCATGTTCATAAGTAGTATAGGTCATGGTGTCTAAATGAAAGGTAGTTCTCATATTCACTAATGTCTACTACTATGCATGTTAACCTTATGTTTATGAAAGTATGATATGTGTCTCCTTAACTGGGATGACTTGATAGGTGTACTATTATGGGAAAGGGTATGGGACCTTGTCTATGCATTGCACATGTGTACTTTGATAGGATAGTTCCTAGGATTGGTCTCTATGTACATGATGAATGTATGGGCATGTTATGAATATGATTTACATGCTATGATGTAATATGAATGTGCATAGTGTCTTAGAATGTTGATATGAATGGATGACTCATTTAGTTACACCTATATACTTATGCATTGATATATGAACATGTGTGACATTTATGTGATAATGTGAAAGGTTTGCTCACATATAAATACATACATATATGAACAATGATCTAGTTAATCGAGGGGCCTTGAAAGGTGTGCGCAAGAATAATCTAAAACTAGATAGGTTCTTGAATATGCTATAAGCATATGAGGAACAAATATCCTAAGCCTATGTGTTACGAAATAATGTAATAAAGGCTTTTCAATAAAGGGTTACGAAATAATGTAATAAAGGCTTTTCAATAAAGGGAACTTATCTTAGCACCGAGTGAGCTTGACAATGAGAGGTGTTGACTTCCCTTGGACGAAGACTCAACATTTGTTCCTTATAGAGTGTTGACTTCCCTTAGAGTAATACTCACCTATGGATCCACATGAGGTGGTGAGTTCCCTTTTGAGGAAGGTTCACCCATGTTCTCTCATGAGAGGAGGCTCCAATTGCCAAATGGCATGTAGAGGGATCATATCTATCTCTTAGTTCCATAAACTATGCTTGCCAGGATCTAGCAAGTGAATTCACTTAGGATGCTAGGATTTATGTCAATGTTCTACCTTGCTAGGTAGGAACATCTTGCGTTGGTGTAAGGCTCTACAACACCAAATTTCATGTTTAGGACCCATGGTCTTAGTGTCGGTTAAGGCTATAGTTTCCATAAAGTAAAATGGATAATGGAATTAAACGACTAGGATCCTAACTAGGATGACTTCAGTGAGGTTACTTAGGATAGGTGGAAGTAATGAACCCTCTAGACATTGCACAAGTAGCTCCTTAGGAAATCCTATGGAGGTGACCTAATGTGTTTGAATATGTTTATGTCCTTATGCATGACGTTGTAGTAATTGTCTACTTTTATGAAGATGTGCTTGGAATGAGTCTACATTATGTGATCCTATCCTTATATGCAATATGTTGGTCTAAATGACTATATAATGAAGGCCTTGTATTGACATGAATGAATATGTCTTCACTTACTTGTTGATGTATGAAGTGTTAAGGCTTGTGGTCTCATCAAGGGTTTACTAAGTATATGTGAGGTTATGGGGCTTGACATGTAAATTGCACTAGTAGATTAAGGTTGGGATTATGAGTAAGGTCTTATAAGGCTCTATGTCAAGTAAAATATTTATATGTGCATAATGACTAGGAGTTCACTGTAATGTCCTTATATTCTTGGCTTAAATATATCTATGTTGTACTATACTTCTATGATGGTATGTGTTGCCTTGTGTAGATTGTATGTATGGTTTCCTTGTAGCTTTAAGGTGATGCATTGCACCAAGTATCACTAGAGGGTTACTTGGGAGGTTGATGAGTTAAAAGAAAAAGGGTTCACTGTTAAGGGAAATTAGCTCACTGTAAAGTGACCTCAATTATGGCTTAAATTCTGTAAGTGATTTTATATGATGTTTGGACTTTGATTATGTCTATATGAAGTATGTGAATGATATAAATGCTATTGTATAAAGGTTTTATAAAGATTTACTCAAAATGGCATTAAGTATGATTTCAAGAAAATGTCCCTTTTAAATGCATATTTTTGCATGGTTGCCATACTTAGTGCATTCTTGTACTAATCCCATTCTTCTCTAATTTTTACACAAAGGATTCTTAAAGAAGGTCACTAAGGTGAATGAGCTTGATATGTGATTTCCAAGATCAACGATAGGAATCCTTATGTTCCAAGGATCTCCTAAACTATGGTTTAGTGTAAAGTGTAGTATCATTGTACTAATGTATTATGTTGTAAGGGTCATGTCCCTAAAGTACTCTTATGATGTTGAGTCTAGGATGGAAAATAGGCTTAAGGTCTAAATATGTATTATGACTTACGTTTTATATATATATGAAGTGATATTTCTAGTATATGATGTGCTATGAAAAGTTTTAAATTTTCCGCTAAATTTACTATGACAATGCAATGAATGATAACGACCTGCAAGAGGTCAAGTACGCCATGTTACTTCTAGGGGTTGCTCCCCGGATGTGACATATCCGCTCCGGTATTTGCCTTACCAAAGCGAACGAAAGGGTTTGTGATATATTATGATGTTTCTCGAGTAAGTTGGGGTTGTGTCCTTATGAAACATTGCAAGGTGATAGCATATCCCTCTAGACAACTGAAGGTTCATGAGAAAAACTAGTATCTTCATGATCTTGAATTAGCTACCGTAGTGTTTGCCTTGAAAAAATGGAGGCATTATCTATATAGTGTACACGTGGATGTGTTCACCGACCACAAGAGCCTTCAATAAGTGTTCACTCAAAAGGAGTTTAACCTCTAACAAAGAAGGTGGTTGGAACTCTTGAAGGATTACTGCAAGAGTGTTCTCTACCACCCCGGAAAAGCCAATGTTGTGGCAGATGCTCTAAGTCAAATTTTTGTGGGTAGTGTGGCTCATGTAGAAGAGGGTAAGAAAGAGCTAGTGAAGGATGTTCATAGATTGGCCGGGTTGGGTGTTCGGTTAGAAGATTCTTCAAAAATGGTTTCATGGTTCATGATTTCTCCGAGTCGTCTTTAGTGGTTGAGGTGAAGTCTTAGCAACATCTTGATCCTCTAGTGATGGATTTGAAGGAATTGGTTCTTAGTAAGCTCTGAGTCTTTCTCCCAAGGGGGGATGGTGTACTTAGGTACCAACGTAGGTTGTGTGCACTGGATGTTAACGACTTGAGAAGACAAATTTTGTAGAAGCCCATGCTTCCTAATATTCTATTCATCCGGGTGCCTAAAAAATGTATCGTGATCTTCAAAAGGTCTATTGGTGGGAGGTTTGAAGAGGGATCTAGCGGAGTTTGAGGCTAGGTGTCAAAATTTCCAACAAGTTAAGTCTGAGCATCAAAGGCCGGGAGGTCTAATCCAAGTAATGGATGTTCCTACTTGGAAGTGGGAAGATGTTAAAATTGACTTCGTTGTTGGGTTGCCTCTGACCTGGAGGCAAAATGACTCAATTTGGTTATTGTGGACATATTGAAAAATCCTCTCACTTTATCCCTGTGAAGTCTACTGATTCGGTGGAGGACTATGCAAGAATATAAATTAATGAGGTTGTGATCTTACATGGGATCCCTTTCTCCATCATTTAGGATAAAGGTTCTCAATTTACTTATCATTTTTAGAGGTGTTCTAAAAAAGTGTTGGGTACTCAAGTGAAGCTTAGCATCGCTTTTCATCCTCAAACGTATTGAAAAGAATAGCGTACAATTCAAACTCTAGAAGATATGTTAAGAAGTGATAGATTTCAAGGGTATTTGGACGATCACCTACCATTAATTAAATTCTCTTATAATTATAGCTACCAATCGAGTATTTCAATGGCACTATTTGAAGAACTTTATGGAAGGAGATGTAAGTGTTTAGTTGGGTGGTTTGAGATTGCTGAGTCTTCACTCCTTGGTCCCGAAATAATCTATGAAGCGTTTGAGAAGGTTTGGATAGTAAGGGATAGGTTGAAAACAACCTATAGTCAGCAAAAATCCTATGTCGACAATAGAAAATGAGATCTTGAATTTGAAGTAGATTATATGGTCTACTTAAAAATCTCTCATGAAATGGGGTGATGATATTTGGCAAAAAGGGGACGCTTAGTCCCCGGTATGTGAGTCCTTATGAGAAAGTAAAACGTGTTGGTAAGGTTACTGATGCATTGAAGTTACCTAGTGAACTAGCCGTAGTTCATCCCGTATTTCATGTCTCCATGGTTAATAAATATATTGGCGACCCCTTATCTATTCTCCCTATTTACGGGTTGGATGTGAATGAGAACCTTCTTATGAAGAAGTTTCGGTGGAAATCCTAGATTGCCAAGTCATGAAGTTGAGGAACAAAGAGGTGACCTGCGTAAAAGTCCTATAGAGAAACCACCTATCTTAGGGAGCAACATGGGAGGCCGAGGCCGATATGAAATCCTGTTATCTTCATCTTTTTCCTCTAAATTCTAGCCAATATTTAGGTTAGTAATTCCTGTTAGAAGTAAAATAATGAATTGAGTTTCACTTGGATTTCTTTGTTAGTATGTGAATATTTTTGTAAAGGTTCATGCTAAAGGGAGTTTTATGAATTTTTTTCTCATGGATAATTTGTTTCTTCATGAAGTGTATTATGTGTTGTGTTCATGGAAAGTTGTAGTAAGCATGTTTAATGTTGCGTGAAAAAAAATTGAATGGTAACTATTCATGTTCATGTTGATCTCATGTTGATTTTGAGAAGGTAGTTCATCATTATGTGATGTGAAATGTTGAGCTCTTATATGTGATAAAGTATGAATTGAGTTGTTATGTGTAATGCCATGTTTATGTGTTGAATGAAGTTTTAAATTACTCCTATTAGCTGTGAATAATAATGATTTTTTATGTTGTTGTTGTTGGTTAGGCTTTTAGTATTGATTCTCTTTCTTTCCCTATAAACAATTAGGTGTCATTTGGGGACGAATATTCATTGGAGGGATAATATAACACCTCGGAAGTCCAATGAACTAGACTAGAGCCTTATCTATTATATAATGATTAAAATGATGTTTCTAGACCTAGAATAATGTAATAAAGTTGAATTAGAAGTATTATAGCCTAAATGTCAAAGGAAGACCTTGATGTCCAAAAACTAGCAAAACTGAACTAGTAGCCATCCCTATGTTTTGTCAAGGTTTGGGACTGTCGTTGAAGACTAAAACTTGTAAAAAGACTTTAATAGGTAAAATAATGTTTATAGGGTCAAAACATCCAGTCACAACTCCCGAAGAACCTTCCGAAGGGTCCTTGAGGAGGACGCAAACATTGGCAAAACATCTAAAGGATCCTTGTTTATTCATGGATTAGTTTATCCATAAAGACCTTCAAAACATCTAATTTCAAATTCTACATTGTGAACAAAAACTAGGGCTTTTGATATAGCCATCGGTTCAATACAAAATCATTTTCTTTATGTTATATGCCTTAAATTATGTTTATATTGGAGTTAGTTGATGATTTCCATTGTGAAAATCTTCCAAGAACCCATGTGCACCCTATGACCTAATTTCTTAAATTTTGATGGATGAACTGAGTATATATGAACATGATGCATTGTAATTGATGATTACCTAGTAAAAACATCTTGTTTTCATGGCTATTGTGATGTAGATGGGGGTGATCATGATACTTGATTCTTAACCTTGAAAAAGGGGTAAATTCTAGGGTTTGTATATGTAATACCTCTAAAGTGACTTAGGTGAAACTAGAGTCTTACACTTGTATATTGATGATTTGAAGTCATAAAATGGGTTAAATAAGGTTAGGAGTCCGTGTTTAAAGTTTCGTGAAGTTTGGAGGTCAAATGTCCCAGAACGTCCATGACGTTTGAAAGGTTCCTTAAAATGTCCTTTTCTGTCTTAGAGTGTTTCGTCAATTTTTACATGTTTGTTTTGGATGAAATTGATGTGATAGGTCCTTGACGTGTATATTATTGTATTTGAGTTTGAAACATCCGGTCAAAACTTTTCAAGGACCAACCAAGGGTTCTTAAGGAATGACCCAACTTGTGAGCAAAGGATGTCCAAACCAGCTTCACCTACGGATGGCATCAACACCAAGTAGGTTGATCGATGCCCTGTAGGATGGAGGCATAGGTGAGGGCTTAGACTAGGGAGCTTAAGGTCCCAAGGGAAAGTCTTTGAATCCATTGACGGCCTCCCTGGACGGCCCTTCCATGGACCTACGTCCCGTCGATCGTGTCAGCATTTCGCGCAGGCTAACTGTTAAGTGTATGAATGAATTGGGAAATTCACCCCATGAACAAATAAAGAAATGGGATATTTCCAAGGGGTGTTTTTGGTATTTCAAGTGGGTTTATAAGTCATATATGCCTAGATGAATTCATTATTCTTAATCAAAACCCAAAATCTCAGAAGAAATTATGTATAATTCCGTTGAAGCCAAAACACCATATAAAGATTCGATTGAAGATTCTTGGTGATTTCTCCATCAAATATTAATCAAATTCTTGGTCTATAATCAATTGAGGTATGGTCTTAATCCTTGAATATCTTTTCTTCAAGGAGCCAAATTTCAAAGTGATTTCCAAACTCTTTCAAAGATGAAATGGTCCAATTGTGATATCTATCGATGGGTTCTTGAATAAAACATTTTGAATCATTATATATTGATTGAATTGATGTTAATTTGAGGATTTCAAACTAGTTACTCTATGAATCCATGTAATTCATGAAAACTTAGTTTTGACGATTTTGTGGGTGACTTGACTATGTCTTAATGCTATTGAATTATTGTGTATATTGATTAGGGCTATTGAATTATGAAAGAATCACTCTAGTAATATGTGTAGGATGCCCTAATTTGATAAAATTATATTGTATCATCTTTGATTCATTGTATATTGTAATTGTTGGGTTGAATTGTAAACTATGGCTATTGGTAAGAGCCTTGGTATATTGTGTTGGATGAATTGACTATGGATTGAAGTTGTGAGGTTGGTTTAATGGTATGTTGACCTAACTTTCTCTTTATTGTGTAGTATAGGTCTTAGATAGTAATGGTGTTTGGTATGATCCACCTGTGGTGGCGGTGCTTATGTGCTATACATGTGAATAATGTGGCCTTGTTAACATTACTTTTTGTATTATGGCTTTATGATGTTATAACTTAAATATGTGAATATTATGAAGGTCTTTGTGGATTATATTTTTATGTGGAGTCAAAGCATGAATTCTCTTAGTTGATGATATGTCTCTCTGGTAAGCTATAGTGAACTCATTATGTGGATTACTTTATGTTGAAGTATGATGTATCTTGATATATTATATCATACTTGTAATAACATAGATTTATGATTATGTAGTACTAAATAGGGTGACCTATAGATGATATCGTTTATGCCTATGTGCTTCTTGAATGATATGTTATATGTGGAGTATGTGTGTGTCTTGTTGTTGTAGACTTGTGAACCTTACTTGTCACATGTAGAATTTGACTATGACTTCTTGACTTAGTATGCTAAAGATCCTTAGTCTTGTATGTGTTATTGACATGTGACCTTTAACATAGCTAAGAAGGTACTTTAGGTGGAACTATCATCCTAGAAGTAAGGTTATGATATCTTTGAAGTTGAAAGTCGTAATGGTATCGTTCTTGTTTGAATGGTGTACTTAAGGTTGAATGGATGGAACGACATGAAATAATCCTTAAGGAAAATCATTGATCTATCCTCTTGACCATTGTAGGTAGCCTTAGTGGATCCTCTTTGGTAAGGTGTAATGTGATTGGGTTGTGAACTAGATATGAAACCTCTTTATGTACTTCTTTACTGAAATATTGTATGAGAACAAAGGCTAGCGCTGAGTGAGTATTCTTGGTAAGTTTCTCTAACTAAGATGACATTAGAGAACAAAGAAACCCTCAATATTCCTTAAACATGGGCCTACATGGGATGTGTCCTAGTTCTACCATTGGCAAGTAGAATACCCTCAATCAGAGTAGGTTCATGACTCCGGATTTCATGCATATCTATTATGGTCTATGTCGGTTATTGCCTAGTATCATCATATGGGATACCTACTAGTATTGTAGAAGTTCTATGAAGTTTAGGTGGTGGTATGGGACGCTATCTAGACATTGCACGATTAGGCTTAAAAGATGTTAGTGAGTGAGTCCCTAGGTCGTCTCAAAAACCATTACTTGGATGTCCATTAATGTTGAATGTCTCTTACATGAAGTAATGAAGATAATTCCTTAAGTTAGAAAGTATGTAAATGAATAAGTACTAGTCTAGAGTAACTTTAAGAATTTCCTAGTTAAGGTGTGAAGGGGGCATAGGAATGGTCTCTTCATGTCTTACTTAGGGAAGTCTTACGAATAACTCTAGATAGGAAATATGTAAATTAATGAAGTAAGAATCATCTTATCCTACGTAGTCTAAAGGATCTCTTATGTGTGTGTGAAGGGATTGTATTGGTTGTCGCTTCATAACTCACTCAAGTGATCCTTAGAATAACCTTTTGTAGGGGTATCTCATGTTTATGTGTTTCTATATATTTTTGATGCTACACTGTAATCTGTGAGTTTCATTTGAAGTTACAGTGAAGTTCACTGTAATCTTACTGTAAGATCTTATAATTCGATATAAAATGCATATGACTTGTAATTTGTTCTAAATGTGATGTTGGTGTTTGAATGTGATTCTTATACTTTTAATATTATGTTTTAATCAAAAAGAGTATGTTTCTCATAAATGTCTGTTTCTCATGATTTTATGCATTATGTCATACTTAGTACATGCATTGTACTAATTCCATACTTTTGTCTATCTCTAAAGGTGTGGATAGCAGGTGAGAGGTTTCTTGAAGCAAGCTTGGAAACTAGGAGTTTTTCAAGCAAAGTTTAACTATGTCCTCACTTGACTCGAGGGCATAACTATCTTTAGACTTCTTTTATTCGAGTATTGTAATAGACTAAGTAATTCTATATTTCGTATTGTATGGGTCGTGTCCCAAGTATTTTTGAGTCTATGATTCGAATATGTTGAGACTTAGTATTTTTCTATGATTTTATATGAACGATATTTTAAGATATTTCGTGTGAAAACTTTTAATTCCGCACTACTTTTCATACATATTATGCAATGAATGATGTCAAGGGCTTGTACAAGACCTTTGAAAGGCAAGTACGCCATGTTGCACTCCGAGAGTGCCATATTCTCTAGGGTGTACTCTCGAGATGTTACAGTATATATGATGAAGAATATTGTGCATACAATTTGAATTTCCTTGCAAGGTACATGGCTTATGAAAGGATGCAAGAAAAGTAATTTGGATGCTTTTATTCTCTTGAACCTTAACTATTGTGTTACATGAATTATGTATAGCGTAGTTTATATCTTGTGTTGATTAAGAGTATAGTCCTCTTGAAAACACTATATATTGAGATTTTGAAAGTGTTACTCACATGTATGTTGATTCTAGGATGAAAGTGTATTTTCACCAAATGAATCTAAGAGCTTATGTTGAATTGTATTGAACGAAGGTGGATAACTCTCCACACATGTGGATACAATTAAACAGTGGTAGTAAGCTGGGAAAGTGTACGAAGCATTCGAGAGGATATGGCCAATGAGGAAAATACCCTTCTGTTAATGCAACAGGTTGGGTCATCCTAGTGATACTCATGAGATATGGTCTCCTCCGCTAATGCAATAGGTAGAGTCATTAGAAGCAATCTCTCTATCCCTTAACTATGTGCCCCCGTAGGACATAGCTAGTGGATCCACATAGTAGGTAGTATGTAGCTTCCACCTTGGCAAGTAGAACACCTTTTTTTGTGTGAGGGCTTTACGACACCGCATTCCATCTAAGATCTCATGTTCTATGTAGGTTATGGTACACCTTCACTAAATAATAACGTCATGAATGAAGTATGAACTAGACTATAATATTCTAATGAGTGGGATAAATTCAAGTGGGGGTATGGGACTTCACTTCTTCATTGCACTAGTAGGCTTTTAGGGATGTTATAGGTAGTTCTTTGTAGTCATGAAGTAATATGGGAATATGTAAATTTGGATAATAGTTTAAGTGAACATATCCTTATATCCAATTGTTTCTCAGGATACATGTATATCACTTATGATTAATGGTATATGATGAATGTAGATGTAATATGTGTGGCCAAGGTGGTTTTATGGGAATGCTTGGTAGGGTTGGTAGTATGGGATGCTAACTCTCCATTGCACAAGTGGACACGAAGTTCTAAGCTCTTACCTTCATTGTAGTTTTGACATTTTTGGGGTATTGTCTTATGTGTTGTCTATATGATGTAAATGGCTTTCAAAAACTTTATAGATGCATACTTCACATGTGAAATGTCCCTTTCTCATGTTTTACTTGTTTTATGTATTTGTCCTACATAGTACATTAATTTTACTAACCCTTTTCTCCCTTTTCTATTATGAGTATAGGTTCCAGATAATTTGTTTGCTTCTACATCATTGAAGAAAGCTTGGACTTCTATTCTACAAGACATTGTGGTAGGTCCTCAAAGATTCAAGGAAATATGCACTATTGGACCCTTTATGATTTCTCTATTGTTTTAATAGACTTAGTAATCTTCTCTTATGTACTTATGTTCTAATAGACTGTTGTGTCTAAAGGAGTAAGGACCCTATTTGTAGACTTTTGTTGAACTCTTATAAATAGATAATGTTGTGAGACGATATTAGAATATGGTCATGAATAACTTATATTTTTAAACGAGGAGTCTAAGTAAACTCCATATATGATATGTGTGAAGTCTAAGTATACTTCAATATGTAAAGGTTATAAATTTTTGGAATTATTTAAAGTTCATTATTGCATGATGTTTATGCTAAGAGGCTTGTACGAGACCTCTTCAAGGTCTAGTACGACGGTAATGTCTAGGGGGTACACTCAGGTCATTACAAAAGTATTAGGTATAGAGAAATCTTTTATAAGCCTTGATGCAGGGGGGTCACCAGAAAGACCATTTCCACTGGATGTAGCAAAGGATGGGAGTACCCAAGTATCACGACCGGGGTCTAGACCCTAGCTGAAACCGGCGTCGTTGACCTCTCAGAGGTCGCAGACAAGCCTACATACATCATCATTACATCGTATAGGTTAATTTTAGCAGAAAATTTAAAACTTTTGTTTGCTTTGAAGTATACAAAGACTTCATAGTAAGAATTGAAATATATCACATCAGTTCACCACAACCATCTAATAATGAGATTCAAATGAAGGAAATAGTTCATAACTGCATTAATATAAAGTTGCCAAAATGGCACCAATACGAAGTCTGCAAAATAAGTAAGAAAGGAACGCTAGTGGAACATCCTACACTAGCTCATGCCTACGTCTAAGCTAGAATATAAGAGATAAGCATCCTCGAAAGCATGAGGGCCTATCAAGTACGTATGAATGCTCCACGTTCGGATAGCTTCAACGTAGTCTCGTAAGCTCTAGCGTCCACCTGCACCTGCACCTAAAAGTAAAGGATTGTATGGGATTAGTAAACACTTGTACTAAGTATGGGTGTATGCAAGTACACACCAAGGACATGCATGATTAATAAGAGCTCTCTCCCAACGATATGAGTTATGGAAAGCCAAGTTAGTTGGACTTTCCAAATTAGATTAGGAAAGTCATGCTATGAGAGTAACATGCATCATCACACTTTTCATATTGCACACAGCACATAACACACATCATTTAGCACATACATATATCATATATCATTCGTTCGTATGCCGTGAGACCTTGGAATCACGGACTTAACATTAGGACTTCCCAAATGAGGGCTCAACATATGGGACCTCAACTAGGGAGCCTTCTTTAGCAAACACAGAGTCTGCTTCACTCATTCATGCGTACTTTATTTTTCATTCATTTATATACCTAGAATGTTGTTTAGGACACTCTTCGGGTTCACTGTGCAATGACCAAGAATGACCTAGTGTCATTACTTAAGTCTAGTTCACCTCTTGATTATCTTATCCAAACACCTTTGGTATCATTCATTTCATAGTGTGCATTACATGAGGCTAGCCTCATTCTTTATTTGGGAACTTTAACTTTAAAAGACATAGATCATGTGAGCTCCATGAAATCCAGTGTCTAACCCACACCTAAAAGAGGTGGAATCACCGGCCAAAGTGAAACCAAAACATGCTAGCGTATATAGGGAATTGAACCCTGCTAGAACCGTATGTTGGCTGCATAGGTTCAAAGATAGGAGATATAAGGAGACCCATACCCGCCTAAACGGACAGTCTCATCTCATGAGATTTACACGAACCTCTGCCTTTCCGAAAGAAGGAATCGCGACTCATAGCTAGCCTATCAATGCTCCGTATAAAGTTCCATTACATTTATCTCACACATCATAGAAGCTGGCTTCTAGTATGAGGGCATCATTGCTCATTAGATGATTTCTCATCTCATCATTAGTATTAAGTGTGCATTAATCTCAATACTTTCATTAGAGTGTTTCTTAGAGGCTGGTCTCTTTATTAATCTTACACTCTCATAGGTGAGTACAGTTTTTGGTAACATTTACTTAGTCTCATTTGAGATTGATCTCGTCTTTCTTATTAGCCTCTTATCATATAGTCACCACATTCATTAACTTTAGAATATTTGCTTTTCATAATTACTCACCCCTTTACGTGAATGTTCATTTCATCATATGCCAATGCACTTGGCCTTTTAGTGTGTTTCACACTCTTACTTAACCCTCCTGGGGTCACATCATTTCATCACATACATCTTAGGTTCACATATTTTTAAACGTACGCTGGACTTATGAACCCATACGTACAAGCCATGAGGCTTCGTTCATATTTCGTCTAAGTGATTCATATTTACCCAAGATTATGTGGTACAAGACTTATGCATCTTGTAAGTATGCCAAGGTCTCGAGTTCGATTCCTATGGGCAGCATTCATTAAATATTTATTCACGTAAGACTTATGTATTAATACGGAGTTGGGTAAGGGAACCCGATTTCAAATCCCTTTGGCAACACTTAGTCTTGTACTAATTTTTGATTTAGAATTTTGGTTTACATTTTCGGCTTGGGGACCCGAGGTGGATCCCCAACGCCCACACTTCTTATTCCTTTCTTTTCTTTCCTCTCTATTTTCGTTTGAGACCAAGAGGATGTGGGATTGATCCTCCACAACCTCATTTTATTATTCTTTAATTTTCTCCTAACTCCCTCACCTATCCGAGAGGTTGTGGGTTTGATCCCCACACACCTCAATTTTTAATTCTTTCCCTCTTTCATTCTTTCATTTGAGCCTTACCCCATTTCGAATCCCCCTTATCTCATTTTTATTATTGAATTTTTAGTAGATTGCATATGATGAGGTCTTGGGTTCAATCCCTAATGACGTCACCTCTTTAAAAAAATTTAAAAAATCAAACTACTCCACTCTGCCCTTGCCGAGATCAATTTCCAGATTTTTGGAAATTTGGTCATCCTTTCAATCCACTTTTTCTCAACATGTATACGTTGGATTTTTTATGGAAAATTCTTTAGTCATTTCGTACATTATTATATGCATTATTTACAAGTAATTTTATACAAAAACACAAGGTTTTAACATGCCATTTTCATGCTCCAAACCATGCCCAAGAACATGGCTGCACACACATTTTGCACACGTTTATCATCACATAATTCCGAATATACATACATGAACATAATCATCACGAAAACACTTTACATTCCTGAATTCTACTAGCAATCATACTCAACCTACAACAATCGATGGGAGTTAGTGACAGGGACATGCAAAGGGGAACATTCCTAGTTTTCGGATTAGAATTCGACTGAACCTTAGGGTTCTATTGGGAAAGGGACCAAGAGGAAGAAAACCCATACCTTTTTCGTCGTTTAACACCTTTCAAACCTGATATCAAGTGATGCCAACTCCCACGAAAAACAAATGCTTCTCCAATAAAAACTCAAGCGCAAAACGGTTGCAAAATGATTTCGCTTTTCGTTTTTAGTTTAGTTTTTCTTTTGAGTTTTAGTGTACAAGTTCTTCAAGAGTAATGAACTTTAATTTTTCTTCTTTTTGCTAATGATGAGCGTGAGAAAGAGTGTGGAGAGACGTGAGAATGAGAGTGGAGAGATGGGAGTAAGTGTAGGAGTAGGAGTTTTAGTTGAAGACTTAGTCAAACTAGGACTCCTTTCCATTTATTATTAAAAATCTGATTTTTTTAAAGGCTTAGGTGAAATGACTAATCATTCCCTAACTTAAATCAGATAATTAATATAAATATATGAAGCATCGCGAGTCTCCACCCGTGAAACCATCTATTGAGGAGGCCCCAAAATTGGAGTTTAAGGCTCTACCACCTCATCTGAGGTATGTTTTCTTGGGAAAAAGTGACACTTTGCCGGTAATTATTGCGTCAGATTTAAATGCGCATCAAATAGAGTGTTTGGTGGAAGTGTTGAAGAGGTTCAAGAGAGTTATTGGGTGGACTATTGCAGATATTAGTGGGATCCATCCCCGTATTTGTTCACACAAAATCCAACTCATACCCGATCATAAGCCAAGTATTGAGCACCAGAGACGTTTAAATCCACCTATGCAAGAGGTAGTGAAGAAGGAGATTATTAAGTGGTTGGATGCTGGAGTCATATATCCGATCGCTGATAGTAGTTGGGTATGCCCTATTCCATGTGTGCCTAATAAAGGGGGAATGACTGTGGTCCCTAATAAGAAAAATGAGCTTGTTCCAATGAGGCCGGTGACCGGATGGAGAGTGTGTATGGATTACCAGAAATTGAATGCATGGACTGAGAAGGACCATTTTCCTATGCCCTTCATGGATCAGATGTTGGATAGGCTTGCTGGAAAGGGGTGGTATTGTTTTCTTTATGGTTATTCGGGTTACAACCAAATCTCTATTGCACCAGAAGATCAAGAGAAAACCACCTTTACTTATCCTTATAGAACTTTCGCGTTCAAGAGGATGTCCTTCGGGTTGTGTAATGCACCGGCTACTTTTTAGAGATGTATGATGTCTATATTCTCCGATATGGTGGAGGACACCATTGAGGTGTTTATGGATGATTTTTCTGTTGTTAGTGACTCTTTTGATCATTGTTTGAGTCACTTGGCCGAAGTTCTCAAAAGATGTGAAGATTGCAACCTTGTGCAAAATTGGGAAAAATGTCACTTCATGGTGAAAGAGGGTATTATATTAGGCCATCACATCTCAGAGAAGGGTATAGAGGTTGATCGAGCCAAAGTTGAGGTGATAAAGAGACTTCCTCCACCCATATCTATAAAAGGTGTGAGGATTTCTTGGGCATGCGGGCTTCTACTGGAGGTTCATCAACGATTTTTCAAAAATTTAACATCCTATGTGCAAGTTACTTGAGAAAGAGTGTAAATTTTATTTTGATGAATCCTGTCTGAAGGCATTTGGAGAGTTGAAGGAGAAGTTGGTATCTGCGCCCATTATTATTTCCCCGGATTGGAGCAAACCATTTGAGGTGATGTGTGAAGCTAGTGGGGTTGCTCTTGGTGTAGTATTGGGATAAAGAAGGGATAAAATCCTTCACTCCATTTATTATGCCAGTAAGGCCCTTAATGAAGCTCAAAAGAATTATACTGTGACTGAACAAGAGCTTCTTGCGGTAATATTTGCTTTCAAAAAATTTCGCTCCTATTTGCTTGGCACGAGAGTTATAGTGCATACTGATTATTCTGCCTTGAGATATTTGATGGCAAAGAAGGATGAAAAATCGAGGTTGATTAGATGGGTATTACTGTTGCAAGAGTTTGACTTTGAAGTGAAAGATAGAAAAGGGACAGAAAATCAAGTTGCCAATCACTTGTCCATATTAGAGGATGAAGCTATGCGAGAATTGGGTGAAAAGACTGAAATTGATGATACGTTCCCTGATGAGCATGTTTTGGCCGCTTCTCATGACTTGATTCCATGGTTCGCCGATTTTGCAAATTATTTGGCTAGTGATATAATCCCATCGGACTTGTGATGTGAGGCCAAAATACATATTTTTTATCATTATTTACCTCATATTTATTATTTATATTTGTTCATTTTGAGCATAAATTTTATGAATTGTGCTAAATTGTGTATTTTATTTGTAGGATTAAATTGATGGAAAAATGAAGAAATTTAAAGCTAAAACAAATTAAAAATGAAAGGTTGAAGAAGAAAATCAAGCAAACAGCTTAATGGGTTGAAGTGAATTAAATAATATATTTATATATAAGTGCATATTGTTGCTGCGAATTGCAAAACAACGCAGGAATATGTTGCCAGCCTGCCACGTGGAATTCCTCAATGCACTGGCGGTGCAGAATCGTTAAATCACGCGGCACTACAGGCGGAAAAAGAAAAAAAGAAAAAAAAAGCACGTCAATTCTTTTTGGTTTTGGATTCCTAATTTGTTTGGACTTTAATTATTTTATTAGGGTTTTCTACATCTATAAATAAGGCATGGACAATTAGTATTTGGGGGGGGGGGGAGCCAAGAAACAAGATAAAAGACATAATATAATTTTTTTCTAGCTTTGGAGCTTTGTAAGAGCCGCCGTGGAGGCCGGAGAATTGTGGTTTATTCTTTCTTCTCCTTTATTATTTATTTGTATTCGTAATTAATAAAAATATAGTTTAGCAATTGTTCTTAACTTTTTATGATTAACACAAACAAATTTATTTTAATAAATTTTGATTGTGTTTTTGCCATAATGAGTAGCTAAGCTTCACAACTAGGTTTGTGGGAACTATGAGCGATTAACAAAGTATGAATAGTAATTAAGCAATTCTCAAATAGGTTATTGCATGTATTGATAATTCTTTCGTTCAGAAGTCTTTTTAACGGTGGCCAACGTTAGAACTCGCCTTGTTATTACTTGCCGGACCAAAGAGGTAGTTAATAAGAAAAGAATTATCAACATAGATTTAATGGGATACTATCTAATAGGCTAGTGTCGATTGGTGCGAAGTAATAACTAAGCCATACATCGATTATGATGCTTAATATGAAGTAAAGGTAAGTGTTAGTAAATTATACACACGTAGCTGGACCAAGGTACGGGGTGAAATTGTCTAGATGCCGGACCAAGGATTTAGAGATACATAACTTATCACTTTGCATGCATAACACTAGAGAAGAATTGCTATTACTAGGATTACCGTGTTATGAGCTTATGGGGAACACATTCCTAGTTATTTCTATTAATTTGGATATAAATAAATACTTAGTTCAAAGCTATTTTTTATTTTTTTTATTTTTATTTCAATTTAAAATCCCCCATTTTTATATAACGACTATCAAGTTAAATATTTGCTATTGATAATATTCTTCCATATTCTCTGTGGGATAGATCCCGACTCATAGTTGGGTAAATATATTGCATACGATCGTTTATATTTCTTTTCAAGAAGTATATTTGAACGTTATCAACTTGTCCTTTCGTCAAAGGAAAAAGTTCATGCATGATGTGAAAATGTTCTTTTGGGATTAGCCGTATTTATATAGGAGTTGTGCTGATGGCCTTATTCGCCGTTGTGTACCGGAAGTTGAGATGCTGAGTGTTTTGGAGGCATGCCACTCCTCGCCTGTGGGTGGGCATCATAGTGGTATCCGGACTGCCCATAAAATTTTGCAATGTGGCTACTATTGGCCAACCATCCACCAAGATGCTCATGAGTTCGCCAAGGCATGTGATAGGTGCCAAAGAGATGGAGGTATTTCTAGAAGGCAAGAGCTCCCTTTGAATCCCATTCTTGTAATTGAGTTGTTTGATATATGTGGCATTGACTTTATTGGGCCTTTTGTGAGTTCTCATGGGATGAAGTACATTCTTGTGGCGGTTGATTATGTGTCAAAATGGGTGGAAGCCATAGCACTTGCAAAAAATGAAGGGAAGAGTGTCACCACGTTCTTGAAAAAGAATATATTTTCCAGATTTTGCACCCCTAGGGACATTATTAGTGATGGGGGATCCCACTTTTGCAACAAGTTGTTCAAAGGTTTATTGGAGAAATATGGGGTTCGCCACAATGTAGCCACTCCCTATCATCCACAGAGTAGTGGGCAAGTCGAGGTGTCAAACAGAGAAATCAAGCAAATTCTGGCAAAAACGGTGAATGCTAGTAGAACAGATTGTTCAAGGAGGATTGATGATGCTATTTGGGCCTACCGGACAACATACAAGACTCCCATAGGTATGTCTCCTTACCAACTTGTATATGGGAAGGCTTGTCACTTACCAGTTGAGTTAGAGAACAAGGCCATGTGGGCAATGAAAAAACTGAAGATGGATTGTAATGAAGCTGCGGAACAGAGATTAAATGGGTTGAATGAGATTGATGAGTTTCGCTTGAAGGCGTATGAAAGTTCATCCCTCTACAAAGAAAAGATGAATAAGTACCATGATCAAAAGATTGAAAAGCGCGAATTTGCGGTTGGGGATTTGGTGCTTTTGTTCAACTCTAGGTTGCGCTTGTTTCCGGGCAAACTCAAGTCCATATGAACTGGTCCATTTTGATCAATCAAGTGTTCCCTCATGGTGCGGTTTAGTTGGAGAACAAGGAGGGTGCACGGTTCAAGGTCAATGGGCAAAGAATCAAAATCTACTTTGGGCATGCGGAGAATGCGAATGAAGTGGTTGAGGTATACCATCTTGATAAAGTCCGAGTAATCAAGATTCTTGCATCGTGCCGCGATGTTAAATCAAGCGCTGATTGGGAGGCAACCCAATATGTATCCTCTAGACAACACTAGGTTTTTCTTGTCTTAGTAGGAATAGTCGCATTATTTCAATTTTTACTTATTGTCCTGAGTAAATTTTCTTTTATTTATTTTAAGTCTGTTGGCTAGAGAGTAGTTTAGGGTCCGTATCTAAAAAGTGTCCAGAAAACACAAAAAGAATGGCTTATTGGGTGCTAAATGTGCAGGTACCAAATCACCAGAAATCTGCAGACATTAGTCTGGTGCACTGATCGACGGACCAATCGACGGGTCGTCATCCCATCAACGGACCGTCGATGGGGTCCGTGGATCACAGGTTTGTTTTTCAATGTTGTCTAAGTTAGGGCACAATCGAAGGAGTAGTAGACAAACCATCGATTGATTTACGATCCGTCGATGGGGAATCGTAAGTTCCCTAGATCCAAGGACCCGACCCGACCCGGCTGACTATATAATGAATTTAAACTCTTCAATTACTTCCCCACCTTTTCAAATTCTCCCCCAAACGTTTCCCTCCCCATATTCCCTTACTCCCCCACTCACTCACACACTAATTCACCCTTAATCCTCTTTGATTTCATATTCTCTCATCATCTCCACATTCCCAAAACCCTCATTCCCCAAATTCCCATCCTTTTCTTTCATCTTTCCGGTCGGTGTTCGAAGGCGGCCTTAGTATTGATCATTGCAAAGTTCACCCTTACAGTCACTCCACTACAGAATACAAGTATGTCCTTCTCATCTGCTCCCTAATCTCATGTCCTTTGTTTGGAAACCGAAGTGCTAGCATGTGGGTCTTGAATTAGGGACAACCTTGCCTGATTTAACTATAATTTGAGAGTTTCTTGTCCCTAAGAATGATTGCAAATGTATGGGGTAAGGGTGAAATGAATTCTGAATGGGTTAGTTTTGTAGTTTTCTGACTTAGGGCTTTTTAGTCTCTTAGAATATACGATTGCAATTGGAATAATCGAAGCCCTACGAATGACGAAATGGTGTGTTGATTGCTATAGAACATGTTGTTAATTGATGTGCTTGAATTTGTGGGGGGGGGGGGTGCAAAGGGTGTAGAAACAAATCTGTCTCTGACCAACAGTACGAGACCCCATCTACGGACCGTCGGTCAATCGATGGACCATCGATGGGGTCCGTCGATAGCCACACCTCGACCTAGTTCAACTCTAGAACGATGGAAGTGGACGACGGTCCGTCGATAAATCGACGGACCATTTTGCACGTCCGTCGTTTCTAACAGAACCTTTGTCTCTAAAGCTTTCTAATATCTTGTCTAAGTGTCCAACGACGGAAGTGGACTACGGTCCGTCGATTGATCAACAGACCGTCCTGCACGTCCGTCGTTTCTAACAGAACCTTTGTCTCTAAAGCTTTCTAAAATTTTGTCTAAGTGTCCAATGACGGAACTGGATTATGGTCCGTCGGTTTATCGATGGGCCGTTCTGCACGTCCGTCATTTCTAACTGCAGCTACTGTAGACTTATAACTTCTGAAATGTACTAAGTGTCTACCAACAGACCCTATCGACGGACCGTCGATAGTGCATGTCGTTCAGTTCTGCACTTCACTGTGTTTTATGTTCCAACTTTGGTGTTTGTTTCTTTCGAGTGTGTTGAATGATTATACTGGAACTAATAACCCTCCTTTGCAGGTACAAATGGCCCCCAAGCCCGATATTATCTACTCTCGAGGATGATCCAAGACCGTCGCCCCTTCACGCCAGTTGGTAATTGGTTCATCGGACGATGAGCGTGACCCCAAAAATATGCCACCAGGCACCCAGACACCGACACATGTTGCTAGGACCACTCGGGGCATGTCTAAGAAGGTGGCGTCCGGCGTAGTTACTGCCTCCCAGTTTGATGAGGAGCGCACACTAACCGGCATACCCTCTAGGTCTGCCTCGGGTTCTGAAAGAGCCTTTGGCTCCGGGGAGGCTTTCAGGTCTGAGTCAGCCCACTCTTTAGGATCGCATGGTGCCACTGTTCCTGCTGCACCTGCCCACTCTGCCTCGTCTAATGAGGCCGATTAGTGCGGATTCTACTCCAGCACCCCAGTTCGACGTCCCTGCACCGGTTGCTGATCAGCCCAGCCGGTGGTGCGTAAAAGGCCAATACCAGGTTTACAGGGATGCTAAGCTGCTCAATGATAAGGGGGTCATGACTCGAACTCTGACAGACGAGCGGCGGGTTTTTACAGGGAGTCTCCACACGATCCCTGCTATACATGATCTCTTCACCCACCATCAGCTCGAGTGGATGGCTAGGAGCGTGGGACGCTACAGTAAGGAGTTGGTGTGAGAGTTCTACGCTTCTTACGTAGCAACTCTCCGGGCTTCTTTTGATAGGCGGTCAAATCCCGCCAAACAGGCACAACTTACCGATGTTCGAGTCTGTGGCCGCAGGGTGGATATCTTTTTGCCCACCATTCGGCGTTTCTTATACGGTGCTGATACAGATGTCACTAGGGACCCTCTCACCCCCGAGTTTGACTACCATTGGAAACTGATTAAGGAGAAATATTTCTAGCGAGACTAGGTTGTGAGAGAGACCACCAAGAGGTGGATAGCCCAGCACATTTCCGTGGATCGTGAGGGTGCATCCTGGGTGCTGGAGCCCAGAGGCCTTATCAAGAAGGCCAACCTCACAATTGCTGCCAAGTTCATCTGGCTATTGGTCCGCCACTGCCCATCCCCCACAGCCGCTGACAACATTCTTACATGGGATAGAGCAGTCTTAGTTGCTGCTATGGTTGCGGGGTTCGAGGCTGATTTTCCGAGGCTGTTGCTGGCAGTCATCCATGAGAGGGCCTTTAAGGCCTCGACCACTTACCCCTTTCCCTATATGATTTTTGAGTTGTGCAGGTCTTCTGGAGTGCCCATTTGGCACATTGATGTTCTCAAGACTCCTACTGGGACAGTGGACATCGGTCTCATCCGGGATGAAGCCAATGAGGCGGCACCCAACAGAGGTCCCAGAGTAGAGGTGAAGCGGCTAGGTGAGAACTTGGCGGACACGGTTGAGCAAGACGAAGGGGCTGATCAGGCTACATCAGAGCCTACAGACACCATCCCGGTTGAGTCTATCCCGGGCACTAGTAGAGCCCCGAGTTCCTCCAGATCTAAACCATCAGCAGCACTGGTCCCGATTGCTAGGGTCCAGAAGTTAGAGGCCCAGATGGACACATGCTGCATCATATCCAACCTTGGATGCAGATGTCCATTGCTAAGGCGGAGGATCGGATAGAGAAGAATATTTCCCAGCAGGCTCAGAGGAAGATTTTGGCAGTCCACCAACGCCTTGATGCGTTCGAGTTGAGAGTTCTCGCCCGTCCATCCCCTACTATTGATTTGACTACTCTCCAGGCTGCTGTGGCGAGTCTGAGGGATGATGTGGATGCAATTTCAGATGTGCGGGTAACTGAGCCTGAGGCCACACCTGCGGAGCTTACTGAGGATATGGTGCTTAGTGCACTGTTCCAGACCACCGCTGCGCCATCGCCTCCGCTACGTGAGAGTTCCAAGAGGCACCAACCCAGAGAGAGTGATGAGGCTCGGGCTAGGAAGAAGGAGTGCACTGAGTTGAAGGCCGCGAGGAGAGCCTCTTTGGTAGATGAGGAGGCTCGACAGATGAGGGCTCGTGAGTTGGCTATTGGGGCGTCTAGCTCCAGGCTTGAGGATGTTGAGAGGAGAACCACTGAGGGTGCAGAATTGCTGCGGACACTAGTGATGGTGTCCATACTACTAATGGAGTGGGTTCTGGGCAACCGGACCCGCCTGCTGGTTGATCTTCGGTGCTATGCGCCTCAGGTTTGCTTCACCTACCACCTTATTATTATATTTCTTATGCATTGGGGACAATTGCATGCTTTCCTGTTGGGAGTTGGGTAAATGGAAAGTGAGTGTTAGGGCGAAGTCTGATTAGCCCAACTCACGATCCTCTCTTGGGGTTTTCTTCTCTGTGTTCTTTTGCCCCAAGAGACTGGTTATTTTACTGTTGAATCGGCCTATTTAGTATCTTCTACAAAGTATGAAGGTGAAATCTGAAGCATGATGGCTAAATACAAAGATATCCCGTTCTAAAGAGAATGCTTGCATGATTAGGCATAGTGAATGTTGAATGTGTTGGCTCTAAGCATGACATAGAGATACACCATTGCATGACCCTCAATCTAATACTCGAACTAGGTGTTCGATAATCTGGTAGGGTAATTAGGTGTAAAGAGAGTGTGAGGAAAGTGTAATAGTCCACTATTGGTACCTAGCTAGAACTTGCCCGGTTAGTCCTGCAAAAGTAGTCTGTGTTAGACAATTAGGAAAGGATCATAGGCCCTGGTTCAAATTAGCCAATCTTTAGCTTAAATAAAAGAAAACCAAATGAAATTAATCCCTTTTTGATCCAACTATTTTGAGCTTACAATGGACCTTTCTTTTATACCCAAACTCATCTTCCTTGGGTATAATGTGTTGGCCCTGGTCCCTCCTTGGACATGTGCACCTCAACTTAGGCTAAAAGCATAAATTGAGGGTGGATAATGCAAAAACCGATCTCGTCTTGGCCCTGACCCAACCTTGGGTATTGTGTACCTCAACTCATGGCAAAGACATGAGTTGAGGGTGGCTACTATGAGTAATGGTTCGAAAAGGGGGGTTGAAAGGATTATTGTGAAAGGAAAAAGAAAAGAAATACTGAAGAAGAAAAGTGACTCAATCAAAGTAAATAGCAAGTGAAGAATTTTAAATAATAATAATAAAAATATGAATAAAAATAAAAATAAAAGAAGTGTTTAAAAGAAGAATCATTTGCACAAAAGGAGAAAGAAAGGAGAAAACAAGGCAAATAATACAAGAAAAGGAAGAGTAGGGCATAATAGACAATGAAAGAGGTGAGATGCTTAGCTGTAATGTCAAGGAGGGCAACAAGTCACTAAAATGTATACATATGTACCATACCTGACACTGAGCGTACGTTACAAGCCAAGAAAGTCCTATCGTGATCCTAAGAGTCTAATATGATGAACTTAAGCATTGAAAATAAGGGCAACCCTATGGCGACAAGTACGAACTAGGTGTGAAGTTGTTTTGAGCGTGAGTGTTGAATAATGATCCTTATACCCAAATTTGAAATCACTGAGCGAAAAAGGAGGATATCAATTGAAGTGAGAACACTAGTTGCAATATTGGAAAGTTAGTGCCTTTGTGAGAGATAAAAGAGTAGAGGTGTCGGCGTGGTGAGTCTGTGTCATGGTCTGATCCACATGAATGAGCCTAGTGAGCCTAAGAGTGAAATCATGAATCAAAACAATGAAAATAGTTGGGATTGATAGCCATATGATTGCGAAAACTTAAAAAAAAGTATACGTTTGTAAAAAGATGTTGTGGTATGTCATAGTGCATCGCTTGAGGACAAATAACGAATTTTAAGTTGAGGGTGTTGATATAGCGTGGTTTTACGGTACTTTCAATGCTTTTTACTTAAGTTTAATGTGTGTCTAAGGCCTTTCTGTAGTAATTTTAATATATTTTTATCTGTATTTGCAGGAAAACTGTCCAAAATGGAAATGCAGATGACTGTGCTGAAATCAGTGCAGAAGTAATGACCTATGAAGCCATCGACGGTCCATCATATCTACGGTCCATCGGTGGTGATCGTCGACTGGAGGTTCAAGCATTTGGAAGCAACTCGGGGAAATCTGACCAAGTGTGGGCTACGAAAGGATCGACGGTCCGTCAACTGATCGATGGACCTTCCTGGCAAACCGTCGTTTCTAACAGAGAGTAGTCCCAGTATCCGATTTGAAGAAATCACTAAGTATGGAAGGACAGAGGCATCGATAGACCGTAAGTGAGACGACGGACCGTGCTGTTGGTCCGTAAATTGTAACAGAGAGGATGCAAAAGTGAAGGCTGAAGAAAAAGTTAAGTATGGACAGACGGAGGCAGTTGACGGTTCGCCGATTGATCGACAGACCGTCAGTTGGGTCATTGACTGAAGACGCGTTTTGGGATAGATTTTCATTATTTAGAACTCCTTTTAATTTAGGACTTTATTATTATAAATAGGGTTAGAAACCTCATTTTTGAGGTTAGACTTTTTATTATTTTTCATAATCTTGTTACTGGAAGTTGAACATTGGATTTTGGGAATTACTTCAAGTTTCCAGAGTCGATTCTTACAATATTTTTGTTAATTCAAGTGATATTTCTAGATTTTCTTCAAACTTGTCAAAGTAAGTACATGAATTCTTGTTTAACAACCATGAATTGTGTAATTCTAAGCATGGGTAACTAAATCCACAACTAGGGTTATGGGAACCATGGGTAATTAACAAGATAAAACTAGCTAAATTACAATTCTAGAATAGGTTCTTGCATGTATTGATAATTCTTTCGTTTAGAATTCTTTTTAACGAGTGCACGCGTCAGAACTTGCCCTATTTCTACTTGCCGGACCAAGGAGGTAGTTAATAGGAAAAGAATTATCAACATAGATTTAGTATACACTATCTAATAGGCTAGTCCCAATTGGTGTGAAGTAGTAACTTAGCCATACATTGAATATGATGCTTAATATGAGGTAAAGGTAAGGGTTAGTAATTCAACACACGTAGCCGGACCAAGGTACGGGGTGAAATTCTCTAGTTGCCGGACCAAGGAATTAGAGATACATAACTCACCACTTTGCATGCAAGACACTAGGAAAGAGTTGTTATAGCTATGATTATCGTGTTATGAACCTATGGGGAACACTTACGTCCTAGTTTCTCTCATCACTTGACAAATACCAAAGTTTTAATCTAGCTACTTGTTTACTTAGAAATAATTGAACATTTTTGTTACACAAAACCCCCCTTTTATTTAACTGTTTTCGAAAAGGACTTGACTAAATAGACGTAATCGTAGATTAAAGTTAAGTCTAAACCATTTTCCTCGTGGGATCGACCCCAACCTAACAATTGGGTCTTTACTTGATACGACCGCTTATACTTCTTTAGGGAAGTATAATTTGAGCGTATCACATGACTAGAGTGACTTCATGATAGCTTAACTTGGTTAGACCAAAACCACTTCATGGTAGCTTTGGATTGAGATATGTGGCTCTCCTAAGAATAGTTTAGGGTCGAGGACTTGTGCTCCCCTATTGATAGCTTGCATCTATATGAATGTTTTCATGGTGGCTAGGTTGGTATTCTTATATCCTTTCTTTGTTTGCTTGGATTGTATGTTATGATGTTTTCCATGCTAATAGGTCTGTTATGTTAGTATGCTAAGCTTAATAGGCTAGAAGGTAGGATAAGTTAGCATGGAATAGGATAGCCTAAAGATGTACTTAGTATGAATTGTAGAATGGGATGCCATTGATACATGACACAAGTATGACTTGAAACTACTTATGAAATGGTCTCCTATGTGATGTATGCTTACATTGAATAGTTTCTATAGTTGCCTTCCATTATATGATTGACTAAAGATGATAGTTCCTTGTCATATAAAGTAGGTCTAAGATAACATCTTAAGATGGTTAATATTAATAGGGTGATTTAAAGATATGCTTAGTGTGTGAGGTAGAATGGGATGCCCCACTTGCATTGCACAAGTGTACCTTGAAGTAACCTACGGGTGTAGTGCTCTTATGTGATGAAGAACTTAGGTCTTAATTATGAAAGTGAATTTATGATAAAGAATGACCCAAGTGAGGTACTTAGCTTAGGTAGTAGAATGGAATGCTACCTTGGACTTTCACAAGTGTACTTGGAGGTGGCTTGTGATGTAGTTGACTTGAGTAAGAAGGACAAATAGTTGAAGTATGATCCTATTTATGCCTTAAGTTGAATTACTATGTTAGAATGATTATGATATTCATGTTATGTTTATGTCATTATCTCATATGATTATGTATTATATTGACTAACCCTTTGAGATATCTGTAACGACCCGGGAGCACTCCCAAGTCGCCACAAGGCCTAATCGACCTCTCGGAGGTCTCATACATTCCACACGGATCATTCATTACATACAATACTCAAAATAATAAGAATTTAAATCATTCTTCACACCCGAAGAATACTTTCATTAAATAGCAAGTGGAAGAATTTTACAAACATCTATCTTTACAATGTCTCATTGCAACCATCTAATACTTTACAGTACAACATTGGTACTAAGCCCATACAAAACTAAAAGACCAGAAAAGGAACATGTGAGTCTTGTCCTCGAATCTATGAGGACTCACCAAAGCTTCACCTTCAGCCCTTAGAAACCTATCCATCATCCATGGCATACCAAGAACTCAAATCCTTACACTTTAGTCAAAAAGGTAAAAGAAGGGGTTAGCAAATTTAATGCACTAAGCATGGAAGCCATGCAAAAACCATGCAAAAAGGGACATTTAGTATAGAAATGTGCTTTCATGACATTTTGATAAAAACCTTCATCATAAGAGTTTAAGAAACATAATACTAGTCAACATCCACACATAAAAGCATTTTCCAGTAACATCAACATATAACCAATTATTCCACCTTCATCAAGTAAGACTTTTCGTCATATAGACTCTCTACCTGAGGTTAATCTAAGGCTCACTTGAGTAAGACATGAAGAGACCGCACATACACTCTCTTCAAGTACACTTATGTAATCCTCAAATATATTCTACATAAGAACCTTTCTATTCAACATACTTTAATTAAGTGAACAATATTCATTTAAAGCCATTTAAGAGACAATAATTCAATAGGGGACTTCACATAAATATCTTTGAAGACCTAGGGAACTCACTTTAGCATCATTAAAGTCTACTCATGCCATAAATAAATAGTGTCTCATTCCACTGCCTACACGTTGTAGAACTCATCCAATACAAGAGTGCACATCCCACATGATGAGAATAAGCATTAACCGACATAGACCATACTATCCAGGTATGGAATCTGGTGTCGTAAAGACCCCACACCATGGAAGGTGTTCTACTTACCAAGGGTAGAACTAGTACACATCCCATGTTGGCACCTAGTTAAGGGATATAAAGGGTTTCTTTGTACTCTAGTCTAATCTAAAGTAGAGCTACTAACACAAGCATATCCACTCGGTGCTTTGCCTTTGTTCTCATAGAGTCATACATTCACGTAGGTGTATTATAGAGGGCGTCATCATCCTTCCTACCAAACCATAATACCATTGCCAAGAAGGGATCCACAAGGGTCTACCGATCAAGGTTCATTAGGATAGCTCTTATGATTTCTTTAAAGATGGTCACATGCCGTTCCGTACAACCTATCTCTAAGTCTATCATTCCACTCAAGAAGGAGGCACCATATAGGTCTATTCCTTCAAGGATTCTTATTAACCTTCTTTTCATATTCAAAGTTTCACATTCTTAACCTTATTTTCATATACAAGGTTTTACATTAGTCTTTTATAAAAGTTCACTTACTCTAGGTATACCGATCCTAGACTTCCATTCATTCTTTCATTCATCCACACATACATGACAAGGGTGCCTAAGCCTACCAAGTCAAGAGATCACATTCACATAACTTTCATGCATCAAGTTGGGATAACTAGGTCTACCTAACAAGACACAATATCACCGTATAAAGACTCTCATTAGTCTATTATTATCACATACCAACATTTAGAGGAACATGCTTTCATTCACCGTATCACATAACTTTACGCAAAATTACCTCAAAATCACATAAACACCTTAACATTATGATCATTACACAATACCACACATATATCACATAATGACTTTACTTTATACATTAACATAAGCCATAACACCTTCTACATAGTCACATTCTTCATATACCAAAATTCACACTATACTTTCAATATACTATAACAAGATAATACTACAATTCACATAATAATGCCGACAAGGCCATGATCTCAATAAGAACAACAAGTAAACAATGTCATCATAAGTGGACCATACCAATCAATAGCAATATTATATCAATTCTACATTAATTAAGAAAATTAGTTCAACTTACCTTCTTCCAATAGCCAAGATCACCATTCCTTAACATCTCCAACAATTCACAATAAAATAGCATAATTAACCATAGAATTCAACAATACAACATAATCTAAACTCGATTCTATCATCATTAGATCATAAGCAATTAACTCATTCAAGGGTTCATGAATGTTTCATTGGAAAACATAAATTTAACATCAATAATATCATATCTAATAATTTGAAAACGTTTCATGCAAGAGCCCATGACTTAGAGTGAAAATTGGACTTTTTCATAACTTTGAAATCACTTTGAAATTGGCTCTAAGGTTATAGAAAGCCTTAGATAAAGTACTCCCATGCCTTATTATATTAAATACATGATAATTGAAGAAGAAATCCATTAGAATCCACCATCCTAACTCCATCTTGACCTTGAGCTTCCATAGCGGGTTTTGGAGAGAACTTTTGAAGGGAAAGGTTTTGATTTTGGTATTAGGGTCTAAATGAGGGTTTAATCAATATAATACACTTAAAATACCTAAAAACACCAAAACAACCATTCATTCACTTTAAAGGAGTTGGGGTGAATTCACCATATCACCCCTAAGTTGGCCGAACAACAACTTTTGCAGACCCAAACGACGCCCACCAAACGACTGGCCATCATTGATCGACGCCCCGTAAATGGGGTCCATCGTTAGGATCATAGGATCAAATATGTGCAGGCCTTGCAGGCTTGGTCGTAGCCCAGACTGACGAGCCGTCGATTGGTCAACTGGCCGTCATTCATGGTCGTCGTTTGATGCTGACTGGCAGCTTCTTGGCAAAAGGTTGGGGTCCTCCTCAAGGTCCCCTCGTGGGTCCTTGGTGGAGTCGTACCCGGACATTAAACCCCAAAACATGCTCATCTAATTTCTAGGGTCCTCCACGCTGATTTAGAACTCAAACAGCACCCTAAACTTCCATCAAAACACTAAGGCACACACATGCACATACACGACTAGTCTCCGGACGTCTTTGTCGTCCCTTGACGTTTGACCTCAAACTCAACCGGACTGACCTATAAACTAATTTAGACATTAAATTAGCTAGTAAGCAACCCTTACAATACAAGTGAAGTTCTAGTTCAACCTAGTTCATTTTTAGGGTTGTTACATTTTCCCTCTCTCTTAATTTTTTTTTAATTTGATTTCTTTTCAAATTGTTCCAAAATTTTCACCACCATATTTTAATAATTTTATTCATGGAAAGTATAAAATAAAAAAATTGCAGGATTCAATCTGTTTCTAACATTTTAAAATTACTTTTCCATCTCGATACTAATTATTTATATTGCTAATAATAGTTCTATAAAATTATTTATTAAATTACAAATTAAGATATAACTGATTACAAATTTTCTCTGTTAATATAAAAATTAATTCTTTTAGAAAGTGTAGATAAAGTTTATATAATTAAAAAAAATAAAGGTATAAATTAGTAAAACTATAATTTTATTTATGATTTTTATGAAATTCGTAAAAGAAAAAGTACTCTGTTAATAGGGAAAATGCACAAGTACCCCCCTAGACTATGACCGAAATCCCAAAGATTAACTAAACTAAGGATCTATTACCCCGCTGAACTTATTTGTTTTGTAATTTTATACACCTTTTGTCTTACGTGGCACACTCCGTGACTCAACGCAATTGAGGCGCATGGGAGATATTTGGATGCCAAGTAAGCCAAAAAGGGGCACAAAATTACAAAAAAAAAAAAAAAGAAGTTCAGGGGGTAATAAGACCTTAGTTTAGTTAAGGTGTGTTTCTGGAATTTCAGTCATAGTCTTGGGGGGTACTTGTGCATTTTTCCCTGTTATTATGAAAAACAAAGAAGGTATAAAATTAATTTGTTCCTTTATTCTTCTTTCGACATTTTTATGTTTTCATAAGCACTTAAATCCATCAAATACTATTCAATAAAAAAGTATATTGGAAAAAGCATCAACGAACTTAACACACAATTATGTAAGTTTGTGATACTATTTTCATGAAATTCAAAAATGAAAAAATATCCCTATAAAAATACATAATTTTTTCTTCAAATTATATAATATTTTTTATTCCTTAAATTCAAGCTAGGTGAAATTTAATAAATATTTTTTTATCTACTTACACGTTTCTTACGAAATTATAAATAAGAAAAGATAATTTATTAATTTATTCCTTAAATGATTTTTGTGACTTTATACATTTTAGTTATACTTTTAATAAAACGTTATTGTTAGAATTAATTTTTTTTAACTTATAGCTTAATTTTATAAAGGAAAAATGAAATACAAACAATTATTATTTATTATAATATGAATGGAATAATGCACAAGTACCCCCTCAACCTATGCCCGAAATCGCAGAGACACACTTATACTATACTAATGTCCTATTCCCCCCTAAAATTATTTTATAAATAATTTTCTACCCCTTTTCGGCCAACGTGGCACTATCTTGTGGGCCCAGCGTGTGTGAAAGTTTTTAAACTAGTGCCACGTAGGCCGAAAAGGGGTTGAAAGTTATTTATAAAGTAAATTCAGTTGGGTAATAGGACCTTAGTATAGTATAAGTGTGTCTCAGATTTCAGCCGTAGGTTGAGGCATACTTATGCATTTTCCCTAATATGAATAAATAACATAGTACAGGAAAACATTTATATAATAGAATAAAAACTTATACGATGATCATAAAAAATAAATCAAAATTCACTACATAAAAAAGAAAAGCATAGACAAATTAGATTAGTTAAGAATGAAAAAAACATTTTTAAAAATGTAACAAAATGTTTATTGAAATAAATGTAAAAGAAAAAAGAAAAAAATGCTTAAGACCCTTTATCACTTGGGAGATGGGTCCTAGTCCATTTGTCAATCAAATAGTACCTCATACAAGTATGATTTGGCATGCCTCATGCATAATAAAATTTTTTGAAAGAAAGACTATTCTAGAATCTTCATCTCAACTGATGACATAAGTACTGTTTACCCAAATATGAATGAAGAATTTCAAGAATATTATGGGTCGTCCTCTCTTCACCTTTCTATATAATAGAAAAATAAAGAGAAAATAAAATGGAAGATAACTGTAAACTCAATGTAAATGAATAGAGAAATGGGAAACTACAGTGTAAAATAAACATGGGTAATTAAATGTAACAAAATTAATTTCAAACCAAGCAACAAGAAAATCAAAACAAAGTAGCCATGAAAAAATAATCTACAATCAATCCTTAAGAGAGCAACCAAAGTAGAGATCCATGAACAACATAACCGAGTAAGTATTAACTTAAATATTGAGCAGATGCGAACCAATAAAATAATAGTAAAAATTACCGGAGAAGCATGAATCCGGCCAGATTTGAAGTTGACTAGTGATTGGGGCTTTAAATTTGTCGTGGCTCGTTGGAGATTAGGCTCACCGGAGCTTGAAGTTGTTGTTATGGTGTTTGCTGGCTATTCTCTTGTTTGAGCTTCAAGCTCTTGCCGGAGCACCTACAAAATAATAACAAGCAAAAATCAAAAGAAAAGAGAAGGGGAGAGGGAAAGGGACTGGCGGCGTTTTAGGTCTTTTGGGGTCGATTATTTGGGGTTGTGGGTTGGTTTCTGAGATGGAAAGCGTTGGGTGTTAGAGGTAGAGGAACGGCAGTGGGCTGGTTATTGTTTCTCAGTTGTTTGAACCTCGTCGGAAAAAATGGAGGAGAGGGAAGAGGACTGGTTGTCGATGGTCTTGGATCTGTTTCGAACTTGAAGCTCGGGCTTTTGGTGGTTTTTTGATGGTGGATTCCTATGGAGCTGTTGGTCATTTGGGGTGGGTTTTGGTTGAGTATTGGTATTGGGTTGATAGTTGCTGGAGCCAAAAGATAGCTAGAGGGCATGGTTGGTGTCTGCTCACCGAAAAAGAGGATTGGAAAAGTGAGAAACAAGGAAGGAATGGGGTGTTGGGTTTGTTGTTGAGGGTGGAGGTTGGTTCAAGATGGTGGTGTGGGTTGCCGGGAAACAGTAAGAGTGTAGGAGAGAAAAAGGCTTGTGTTGTCGTTTCTGGTGGTATGAGAAATGTTTCCATCCCTACTTCATTCAAAAAAGGAGAAACATCGTGGTGACTCAAAAAATAATCAACTAAGTCCATTTCAAATGAATTTTAAGAAAAATGAGTTTTAAAGGAGTGACCACCTAATTTTAATAAAAATTAGGAAATAAATTAAAAATGTCTACAAAACCATTAGATTCTAGGTTAGGGGTTCATGTTATTCCGAAGGGAAGATCTATAAAATACACACTATAGTAATAAAAAATCATAATTCGAACTACGTTCGAATAGTTTCAATGGAAAGCAATTCTGTGTACCTGTAAATACACCTAGTACAAGTGTTAGTAATTAATAAATATGAATAACTCAAATAACAATTTAAAAATAAAAATTTGTCTTATTAACATGGAAAGCCTTGGAAATGGACGGAAAATTTTTCATCGGTCATTTTAACATACAAAATATATAAACATAGACTAAATTTCCATATTTTAACATCTGAGAGGCCTCCAAAATCGATGGAGAGATTATTTTCATTGGCCAATAAAATAATAAACAATAAACGAAAATAATAGTAGTCTAATGGATGACTAATGAGAACTTCACAAATAACAAATTCCAACAACAGATATTTTTTCTAAATTGTAAAACAGAACACAATAATATAACCATGTCAAAACAAAACAAAGAAAACAATAGCTTAAGCATATGTCAAACTGTAAAACAAAAACTTACTGAAAAAAGAAGAGATATATAGGCCCAAAACTTAAAATAATCAACCAATTACTAAGGCCAAAAAATCAAATTGACTACAACTTTGTCGTTGCTGGAAGATTAAACAAAACCAACAATTATATCTGAAAAACAGAGAATAAATAAAGTGAAAATGGTACAAGATTAAATACAAAGGATTACCGTTTGCAAGTTGGTGTTTTTCCATCTTGGAGCTGGCCGGAAATGGCGGAAGGGAGAGAGCAACATGTTGGAGATATCGTGGAGGGGTTTAGTTCGTTGTTGTTGTCCATCACCGGAGCTTGGATCTGGTCTGGTCACTACATTTCACCGGCCTTAGAGTTGAAATACCTGCAAAACCAAAACCAAAATCATAAATGGGGATATGGGAAGGGGACTGAGAAATGATCGCTCCTCGCCGGAATTTCGTGATGTCTTGGTTTCGTGTGGGCTTGAATGTTTCGAGATGCTGGTTGTAGTGGTGGTGAAGTATGTATGTTACTAAGGTAGTTGCGGAAGCTATCAAGGAAAATGGAGAAGAGAGTGGCCGGGTTTCTAGGTTTGTTTGGTTCTGCTGGTGGGTTATTGTTGGTGGGGATTGCTAGAAAAATGGGGGTCATTTACGGTGACCTTTTAACCGGAAAAATGAGAAAAAATGATGGGGTTTTGGAGGTGGACAGTCAGATTCCGGCATGGTGATGCATTTCCAAATCTGTCCTTGCTGGAAGAATAAGGCCAGTTGGGTTCGGATGGTGATTTTGTTGGTTTATTTTGAACTTGTCGGTTGCTCTGGTGGCTATGGAGGAAAAGGAAAAATGGATCTTGGGGGTGGTAAACTTTTAAAAGTGAAGGGAGTTGTGGTTTTGTGGGTTGCAATGGGTCTTTGGGGTGGTGGTGATTCAGGCATGCTCATCAAAAGAAATACGGAAAAGCGTAAAAAAAATAATCCTTAGACTATTGGAAATAGCTTATATTTATCCTTAAACTATATTTCGGCTCAAATCTACCCTTTCCATCAAATTATTGGGTTAAAAGTGTCCTTCCTATTAACGGAAGTTGTTAAATTTTATGTGGATGCCACATCGATGTCACATTGTACGCCAATAGGGTTCTATTGCTACATAGACTAAAAGGAAAATGGTCAAAAATACTCTTAGACTATCCAAAATAACCCATGTTTACCCATAAACTATATTTCGGCTCAAAATAACTCTTTTCGTCAAACTATTGAATCAAAAGTTCCATTCTTATTAATGGACGTTGTTAAATGCCATGTGGATGTCAAATGGATGCCACATTGCACATAGGATAAATCCCTTAATCTTTAATACTCTTTTCCCCCCAATTCATTATTTTCCAGAAATGATTTAACCCCTTCTCCTTCATTTTGCGGCTAGGGTTTTACAGTTTTATTTGTTGCTGAGTTTCAAAGTGGATATTCGTGGTTATAGGTTAGTAGATATTTTTTTATTATACTTAAAACCATGAATACCCATTTTGAAACCTAGTCCCGAAGAAAGTTATGAAACCCTAACAGGAAAATGAAGGGAAAGTTGTGAAATCCTAACTGTCATGCTTTTAATTCGTAAACATAATAAAATAAGAAAAAAAACTTACTAACCTACAACCACGAACATCCATTTTGGAACTGAGTCATGAAGAAAACTATGAAACCCTAGTCGCGAAATGAGAGAGAAAGGGTGAAATCGTTTCTCGAAGATAACGAAATGAGGGTGGAACCCTATTGTCTTGCAATATGGTATCCACATGGCATTTAACAACTTCTGTTAATATGAAAGGTGTTTTGACCAAATAGTTTGATAGGAAGGGTAGTTTTGAGCCGAAATATAGTTTAAGGATAATATATAAGTTATTTCAGATAGTTTAAGGGTATTTTTGACCCTTTTCTGCTTAGTCTATGTGGTAGTGTAACCCTATTGGCGTGCAATGTAGAAAAATGTGGCATCCACATGGCATTTAACAACTTCCGTTAATAAGAAGGGCACTTGTGACCCAATAGTTTGATGGGAAGGGTACTTTTGAGCCAAAATATAGTCTACGGATATATACGAGATATATGAAATAGTTTAAGGGTATTTTTGACCCTTTTCCAAAAATATATAAGAGACCCTTTCTATTAAAAATTTGAACATTATTATCCCTCCTCTAAAAAATAATTCACCACCCCTAACGTAACCACTAAGAAATAACTTATATAGACACATCAAAAATCACCTATAGTGCAATACCATTTTCTTAAAATTATGGGCTAAAATCACTAGCTAATAAAATATCTCTGTATGAAAATTTAGCCATATTCAAATAAATTTTTAGACTGTGCAAAATATCAAAATAAATATTAACAAATGTAACAAACAAATGAATATTAAAAGAATATATAATGAACGTAACCAATGATATGTAAAAAATATAATTAAAAAATAATGATTTAATCTAAACAAAAAAAAATATTTGAACGTATTCAACCGGCTATGACAAAAATTAATGCAATTAAAATTAACTGATAAAACATCTTGAAATTTTCACAAATAAGGATAAATATCGATAAACTTATTTAACATTCTAAAAATGTATTTTGAACTACTGAATAAATAAATATTTAAAGTTAAGAATTTTAAAAATGTTAGACAATAATTAGGTGTCAACACAAGGCGTCGGAAAATGTGGGTGTAGAGGAACAATGGTTTGGATAAGAAACAAAGGGATTGGTGGGTTCTTTCCACCAGAAAGGGGAGAGGATTTTGTGTTGTCGGAGCTTCGCCAGATTCCAGGGTGGTGACAGCCAAAAAATTATTAAATAGTGAACCCTTTTGAGTATTAAAAATCTCAAAATTTATAACCCTCATCTAAAAATTAATTCACCACCCCTTAACTTAATGGACAAGATATTCTTTAAATAGAGAATTGAAAACCACCAATAGTATAATACCACTATGTTAAAATTGTGGTCCAAAATCACAAATTAATAAAATATTTGTCTATGAAATATTATCCATATCAAAATGAATTTCTGGACTGTGCAATTAATATTAACAAATATAAAAGACAAAATGAATATGAAAGAAAAAGTAATGAACGTAAGCAATGATATGTTAAAAATGCAGTTTAACAGAAATAATTAATTTATAAAAAATAAACAAATATTTGAACGTATTAAACATGCTATCACAAAATAATATAAATATAATTAACCTATAAAAATCCCAATACTTTTAGAATAAGGATAACTATCAACAAATTTCAGTAAAATGATAAAACATGTATTTTGAATTATTTAAAAAATAAAATACTTAAAAAGTATTAAATTTAGTAATATCAAACAAAAATTTGATGTCAACATACATATTTTACATGGAAACACAAATATTCATAAACAAAGAGAGTAAAATCTTCATGTTCATAATCCTTACCACTAATCACTAAAAAATTCAATCACCTACTCTAACTTTTATTCTTCAATCTGATAAGCTCCCTTTGCACATTTAAAATTTACTTTTATATCTACCAACTTTGGGATTAAAGGGGGGACAAAACAGAAAACTTCCCCAAAGTCATCATTTCTTCAAGAGTAACAGTAACTTCATCTCACAGAAACACAAAACAGTTAGTCTCACAACACCACCTTTCTACCAACCCAAAAATCAAATTTTGATCAGTTTGGACTCTATAAACTAAACTCTTGATAGCTTCGTATATTCCTGTAGCTTTCCATACATGATCACGGATAACCTCAATCATTTAAACCCATTCTTTCCATTTCAGTTGATCCCGCCATCCATTGCAACCATAAAAAGAGACTTTCAATGGCCACCTACAATTCAAATGGAAAATGAATTGAAGGAGGCTTCAAATTTGGTCCTTCATTCCAAACAACAATTGAATTTAAGAAATGGAAATTTTTATGTTGTCGGATTCAACTAAGTTGTGAAACCAACATCTCGTTTGTTTCATCCATCATTGGATCTTCTGTCGATTCCTAAAAATACAGTTCACCTTGTTTTTGGACAAACAAAGAGTAGATTTGATTCTTTTAGGACATGAAAAAGTACTTCTGGTGTGTTTTTCCTTTCAAGTTTAAAATGGGAATGACGGCTACAAATGATTTATGCAGAGTACGATTTACTTGTCATAATCTTCTTTGTCCTTTAGTGAGCATCAACTTAAGATTATACGTTGACTGAAATGGAGGTTTTTTTTTTTTCAAGGGGTGTTAAACATACAAAAATTAAACATATGAGTTAGTTTAGGGATTGTATAAATAGAACGGATATAAATAAAACTTTTGACCTATCTACATAGTATATCTTCTGAATACATATGGTTCCGTCATTGATGATAATGAATATTATTTAAACTTTACGTGCATAAACATTTAATCCTAAGTCTCGATAAAGGAAGAAAATTGTTCTAGACTATCTGTCAACGCAAAACTGGTGAATTCTGATAAAATAACAAAACAAAATATGACAATCTCTCTAATTATGACATATTCACTAAGTAGTATTCTATTAATTCTTAATGTGATTTCAGAACTTATTTAAAATCACTCTATAAAAAACCACTAGTTTGGTCAAATTTAAGAACAAGGGGTCCAACTCAAAAACTAAAAGAGCACCTTAACAAATAGTCTGTGTCCGAAAAGAGTGTACTTAAACAAGAGAGATTCATGGAAACCTGAAAGAACTGGCTCACCTTTGAATTCATTCACGCTCAATAGTCACCTAGTTGAGGTCTATCAATAGTCGCCGGAAGATGTCGTGTACTCAACAAAAATAAAAGAAAGTGCAGTATTAGTTCACAACCACAATTTACTTGTAGGATCACACGACTATTCCATTAAGTGAAACATATATAAGTCATTACAACATCATAAATGTGCATATACCGAACATATACAATATCAATTATCATGTACGAGCAACGTAGAATTTCACATTCTCAATAACAACGATATATGACAACTCAATGGTCCTCTCACGAGACCCACATTAATATACTCTCATGGAACCCATACCAAAACTGATAGTGTACAGGTTCGTCATATCCAATCTGATGTTTATGCCAGAACGTGGTAACCGATCCCATGTTTATATCATAATGTGGCAATAGAACCTAGTTTGTATGATGGTACGTGGCATTTGATCCAATCAACAAGCCACAATCAAAATCACAATGTAAATTCTCAATAATCAGACAATCAAGAAGTGATTAATGCCATATAATTATTCGTTCATGGATATTAGCATTTAGTGTGATGAATCATGCAACATTCGCATATATGCATGCATTATAGTGAAGTACGAACAAACATATATCAAACAATCATGAAATAAAAATCATCACCAAGCTTGAATCCCCCCTAGGCACTTGAATCTTCCCTTTTCGAATTCCTTCCGCTTGTTCGTGTTCTAAAACTAATAAATTAACACAAGGATCAATAATCGAGGCCTAATTACACAAATTATATTATAAATCATCAACCCTAGTCCAACCCTTGACCACCATTCCTAGGTTAGGGTTTTCTTTCACCATAAATCTCAAATCAAAACCCTCCCTCATCGATAATTACCCAAAAAGCTAGGTTCCACGGATCAAAAAATGGATTCTTGGAGTAAAATCCTTACCTTAAGAACCAAAAGTTTTGAAAAACCTTCAAGAAAAGACATAGGGTCGTTCCTTAGCTCTCAAAGTCGAGAAGTGCAGAATAATAACATTTTTGGGTTTTAATACCGACTTAATTTGCGATTGTCCCTTTGTGGCACCCAATCCTGCTACAGAGGCTCTGCCCTGGCGGGAATGTTCCCACCCTAGAGGATTTCATGGAAACAGATAGTTAAATTCAGATCTTCAATCCCCCATTTCACAAAAACCTTCATCCCATGACGCTCAAAAAATACCCGTTCACGGTAAGATTAGTTTCGGAAGTTCTACTAGCCAAAATTGTCGTAAAGTCATACAAGTTACTTAACGTCCTAACTATCCACTCATGTGGTCAAATTCATAATTAGATCTCTCATTCATTACCAGATTTCCCTAGACCTCACTGACTCCGATTTCGTCCAATCTGGACTAGGTTGGAAATTTCAAGTTACTACCAATAAGTTTCTAACACCAATTCTTTCCCCATTGGCTTTTTCCTAATGATGGAATTAGGTTATTAGAATATATACGAAATTTCCCATCATTAGTCCTGAGTGATCAATTAGGAAAGATTGGCAAAGTAAGGGTAGATTAGTACGTCAACCGCTGAACAACTGGGATACCTATGTCGCATGTCCTTAGCTTCCAAACATCGTGATCGATAAATTCAACCGGTTCTTACTCATACAGAAGGTCTTCTTTAACAAAAATGAGTCTCACTTTATGATATAATCACAGACCCCAAACCAACCAATTGAATACCTACACATCCTTCCATATAATGCCTTAACGAAGTCATCATAATACTCGAGTGATAATTATTATTGTATGCAAACTTAACTAACAATAAAAATATTCTCAATAACCACAAATGTTGATCGTACACATGTCTACAACATGTTATCAAGGACATCCACACAAACACCAGGACGAATCCTTTCTTAAATAACCATATTTAAATTCTAAATCAGTACTCACAAAAATTAGAGGTGAACCTGAACCAACCAACAAACACTCATAACAAACATATTTCTTATCAACATCTGCTTCTCACAACATAAATTTCCATGAGCTTAAGTTATAAAAATTTGATCTTCAGACATCACATACTTATCTAGGGATATGTCCAAGCATACAAACCCTCCAACAACACTATCGAAATGTCAGATTTAGAAATTGTAGATTAACTCTTTAGTTAGTAAAATTGAATCCAATAATCCCCACATTCAATCTCACATGGTCGATACATGACCTCGATGACTAGATTAATATTAAGATTGCCGGAAAACCGTAACTACGCATGATATCTCTTCTATAAACTCTCATAAGCAAGGTGGTACATTTAAAACCACTTAAATACATTAACAACTCAAAGACAACACCATATAGTTAATCTGAAATAACTACGTCTTCCTAAATCATCCCACTCAACCAAGAGAACATCGCAAGATCGGTACACCTTATCCACCACTAGAGATCCACCAAGAAAAATGAAAACCCGCGTGAGCATATCTAGTGAATCATACTTACAACCATGCAAAAATGAAATAGTTGGTCATATAAGAATTTACCGAATAACACGAAAGGTTTTCCTATGTAGAGTCAATACAAACCATTTCCATTCACATGACTCCACATACTCTTCCGGAATTGTTCAACAACGAGACACACACCCAATTCACTCAACATAGTGAAACAATCATATGTAGGTCATCATAAACATTTATCAATTCAGGATCAAGTATCATTCCACACCTTGAAAACTCACACCTTGAAAAAGTATATCGCCACGAATGTAGACTTTCAATAAAAAATCTTAATTGTAAGTTCAACCGTATAACACAATCCCTTATCTATGAACATTATCTTATACCTCAAAGATTTTTATGAATCAATAGATTTTCCCTTATCATGGATCGTATCTCCATCGATCTCACAATAGTTTTTGTTAATGATTAAATCGCACTCATTACTAAACTCAAAACAAAACAAACACACTTATCATCACATTCAAGCTACTATTTGTACACTCCTTTCTCAAGTCTTTTTAATAGTTTATAACAAATCTCATGGACTTGTGAAACTATAACCAAGCCCAAAAAAACAAATTAAATCACACGTCTCTTAACCCAATTAGCTACCCTCTAAAGATATCTCTTTAGCCTTTGCAATCAATAAAATATTTTTGCTCTCTCCTCTCTCTAAAGTTGTACTAAATCCTACTATTTTCCTTCACTGTGACTCTAGATCTTTTAAGTTCTATTCAAGTGGTGCTGAAGTATCTCTTAAAACGTTTCAATACAACCATGTTACTCACCCAATATTAGAAAATTACACCCTTAGATACTCACAACTCATACTTATTATACAAAATTTGCTTAACAAACAATCCTATTATATAGTTTCATTCCATCACAATATATCACAAACTCATACAACCGTTAGACTCGGTTATCCATGGCTATCAATACGAAGTCAACATTTTCATCGACATGACACCTCAAACTCATGTATACCCATCAAATTCAAAAGGATTAACTCCCTTTTTATACGCACTTGTTTACTAAAATACTTCAATTACCTTCACGCAAGTATACTCATTGGGACTTTCATTATCGATAAGTTTTCATTCCGATATCAATCCACAGATTTATGGCTTAACATAAAATTATCAGTCCTCACACCACCATCATTCTTATTATCAAAGAAGACAGGAGTACCCCACGTGGAAACACTAGAACAATAAAACCTTTATCAAGAAGCTCTTGGATTTGAGCATTAAACTCTTAATTTTGCCACAACCATACGATAAGGAGAAGTGGAGTTAGGGAGAGAGCACGTTTCCAAGTCAATGCAAAAATCTATATCTCTATCCAGAGGCATACTAGACAAATAAGTAGGAAATACTCCTCTAAATTGAGACACCACATAAATAGAATCAATAGAGGGAGACTCAACCTCAACAGCCCGAATATGAGCTAAATAATCCAAACAATCCTGCCCCACCAATTTCCTACCCCACACGAATGATACGACATTAGCTGACTTACACTTGTACCCCCCTTCCCACTCTAATCTTTCCTTTCTCGGGATCTCTAGAGTTACCGACTTAGTATTAACATTAAGTACAACATAATTGGGTGACGTCCAAGTCATCCTGAAGATTATCTCTACTCCATCATATCCAACATAATGAAACCAACCCAGGTTTGAACATTCATAAACACAACATGATAAACACGATATACAAGGGTGACTATGATTGACTCTTTAATTAGAGTAGAAACATTGATAGGGGCATCAAGTACATCACAATTATATCAAATACCAAGGCAAAAAGAATGTTAACATAAGAATAAGTAGAACACAAATCAAACAACACATTAGTGAACCAGCGTAGTACCTCTGAACATTGCCTCAGACACCTCAGCCTCGGTCTTGCCTGGAAAGGCATAAAACTGAGTCATGACATCTTGATGGGCAACCTCCTCACTTGGATGTACTACAACTCTACATGTATTTCAATTTCCTCGGACTCCACGACATCGCTGATTTCCTCCTCGTATGCCCAAGTTATCCACAATTTTTTGATAACTTATATTTGATTGTTGAACACTGAATTAGATCATGGGGGTAAGTTTTGGTACGATTCGGGGTCCATAATTATGACTAGAGGAAGATAGGGGAGACAAGACTGAGATTCTGTCTCGGCATATTCTGCTATGGCAATATAAATCCCACAGTGGGGTCTCGACGTGGCGGGGAAATCTCACCCCAGCGGCCCTGACTAAACCAGAACCCATGTCAACAATTTATATATGGGGTTCCTCATTTTTCTATATTTTCCCTATATTTCTCGGCTATCACTAGACATTTAAGAAAATCCTTTAGCTAGGACAATCATTGTCTACCCCCCGGTACACTAAATGAACTACACACATTAGAATCCTTTTACATCGTTCCAACAGTTGCACACACTATCCCTATGATGTACCCAGACTATCACACACTTATCAATTGGTCGCAACCCATGTCAAAATTTCTCACTTACGAACCACTTCATAATTTATCTTTACCCTTGCACCTAATATCGTGATGCTTTTCTTTTCGCAAAAAGTTTCACGTCACTCAAGCAGTTTTAACCTGCATGCAAGTTCAAATTTATTAATTGGTTCGTTCCATAGATGAACATTACTGAACATTATACTTCTCCACTAAAATGGTATACATACTACGTGCTATGTGTATCTCTAAATAGTATATCAAATGATTATTCACGATCTGAATTCATATTTTTTCTGTAAAAGATACCCCACAAAACAAGTGTTTTTTCTAGAATGTTTTTAAATAAGTTCTGAACACATTAAGAATTAATGGAGTATGATTCCTTTTCTTTTTTTAATTGGTCGTGATCAACGACGCTATCCTACAGTCTGAGTGTCTATGAATCAAATCTAAATTAGTCACCCAACCAAAGGTTTGGGTCGTGTCCCAAGGGAGTGGTAGTGAAAATAGTAACTACTTAGAATTCCATTATAAATAGTGATAGCTTAAGACATTTTATAATATAATAAAAATTAAATTCAGTTTGTGACACCAAAGTGTCAAATATCAAGATTTGTTTGTCACAAGTAGTAGAATGCAATAACATAAATGAGAAAGAAGTATGGGAGAGAATTCTTGGGGTGTGGTCGCTATATATGAAAATAAGAGTGGTGGATACATGATTTCGGTAGCTAATTTTGCAAGACAATGACGACTAGGTTAAGCTTTAGGTGAAAGCAATTTACCTCTCGAGCAACTTACCCCATAAGAAATGTGTTCCTCTCGGACACCCACTCGTCTAAACAATCCACCCTACGCCTTATCCATACTCGCATTTTCAACGTGAGTTCTTGGATATATGACTAGGGATCACCCTCTCGGGCCGAACCTCATGTTGACCCACTCCTTAGGAGATTATTCTAGTGGTCTTAGTTTCACAACCTCTCTTTCGAGCAGGCCGAAAATAAATGGATGTTTTGTATTTGCAACTACAAACACATTAGATTAAACCACAATTACAAGGTGAAATCACCATAAAAATACAATCTAAGCTACAAGCAAGAAAGACCCAGAAAATTAATCATCCCATAGTTGTTAAATCACACCCCAAGAATGAGGATATTTAGCGACACATCAAGTAATAATCAAATATACTTCAAATGATAAAGCAATCAAGTGGGTATAAGAGATTAAACCTTAAAAGTGGCAAAGGAAGGTAAATGGACAAGACCCACTTCCAAAATTGGAAGAAGAGATTTATTTTAGCTTCCACAAAAATCCTCTCAAAACTTGAGAGAAAACTTAAGAACAAAGATTCTAAAAACTATCAAGTGTAATTGTTTCACACTCTAATTTTCTATATCTAAAAAAAAAGGAGTTCAGTATTTATAGACTTCAGAATTGTGCTGGCAAATCTTTTTGGCGCAGTTAGTCATGATTCGGCGAATCGCCCTTCGTTCAGTTCATCACCGCTTGCACGTTGCCTTATGTGTTCTCGATCAATATGAGGAATTCTTCTTCTTTACAGAACTGATCGACGAAGCACCGGCTGCTCCTTTTCATCCCCTTTTGATACACTTCCTTCACGGTCACTTGCTATAAAAGAAGGCGGAACTTCTCTATACGGCAGATCGCCAAGAGTGCTTGGTGATGCGCACCTTTGAATCTTCAACTCTTTTTCTCCGTTTTGCTTCCGTTTTTTGCCTAAGTGTCCATGCTCCTAGCAAACCTCAAATACCTGAAACTTAGGAGTTTTTATCAGATATTGAGATAAAATAAATAATCGAGGACACTATGTGCATTAATATAAGGTCCTAGATAGGTCCAATTTGAGGACTCATCAACACCCCAACTTAAACTTTTGCTTGTCCTCAAGAAAACCTTAAGTTCAACCATTCAAGTAGGATATCTTAAATAGTGCTACACAAGACTCAATCATGAATATGCACAACAAGACTCAAGTTACTCATGCATAGCTCAATTGTATACTCAAAGATTCAAGTTGTGACACACCATTACCAAACATTCTTTAGCTCACAATACTCGCTACAAATGCAAGTTCAAGATCAACAAAAGTATCTAAATGCCCTTACACAAAGAATGATTCCATTTTCACACACGTAGATTTACCAACTTAGGATGAGGAATCTGATGCAACACTCACACTTACAAAGTGGAACACAATGCATGTTTTCACCTATAAGTCTGCCCTTATTTTCCAATTGACTTTTGGTTTGGGTCACTCAAGATCAAAAAGGTCTTTCTAAGGCTTGTAATGGGGGTTGAGTGCAAAGTTATGGTTATTTAGGCTCGGTGGCTTTTTCTTCAATGAGATGCGACTTTCTCAAAACGTCCCCTTTCTTCCTTCATCAATCCTTAGTCAAGTTTCTTTAAGTCATCTTTTTATTCTTCTCCATGGATTGCTTGGAAATCCAATTTATTTTTGTGCTTTTATTCCACAACATTCTTTTTCTTTTTCTTCTTTTTTTATATATGTGAAGGGTTTCCATTTCTCTGCAATATCATGGGTTTGCGAACTTTTCTTGCACTTCTTGACTCATCCTTTCCCTTCTTACCACACCCCAACTTAGGCTTTTGGCGTATGTTGGCTATTCACTTTTATGACATCTCAAGAGGATTATAGGTGATGGATAATGTAAGGTTTGGATTTCATCAAGGGTTTTCTTTTCAAAGAAGAGGTAAGGCTCAAAGGGTGTTCAAGAAAGTTTCACACGCTCACGGGTTGGCCACAAAAGAGGTATATGTCAAAGTTGGCTTACACTCTTTAAATGTTGCCTAAGATCATCTCAAAAGGATATCTTTCTAAATCTATCAGACTAACGGGGAAAATTCTAAGTTTATTCATGCAAGGTTCAAAGGAAGCTCATCACACATGGAATTGACACTTAAGTCAAACAAGACAACACACTTTCACTCGTGTGCAATGGTCATTGCAATAGAATCAATTCGATAATTGGCTAATCAAAATGGGATGCAAAGAGTTCACATATTGTCTATGTAATTTCATTCATTATCGTTGTAGCTTCACATGCATGTTAGTTCGTTTGTGAGAATTTTTCAAGTCATCGGTATTGATTGAAACCGAGACGTAAATTTGTACAAGAACAACAACATTCAACACAAGAGGTAGCAAAAACTTCAAAAGTAAATTTTTTTTTGGAAGGGTAAAAGTTATTATGAAATTAGGACCCCAAGATATGCAAAACAAAGTTGAGCCTCACCCCACCACAACTAAAAAGTATTTTTCCTCAAATGTAAATAATGACAATATCAAAATTTTTAAGAAAGATAAACCAAAGGGACGAGTGAAAAAGAGATCATGTTTATGCAACTTCTTTATACGTCGAGGTATGAGCGCCCAAAGTGTCTTCCCGAAATAAGACAATTGCTCCTAAAGTGCTACTACTCTGAGTTTCACTACTGTTTTCAGCTTCCCTAGCCTCAACTACGATGTCGGCTATTATTATTTGATCAATGTTGTGGGCATCTCCAAACGCTTGTATTGCATTAATGAAACCTTGATCCCATGAAGGCACATTAGGGTCTATGGGAATTTGTCTTTTCGCCCTGGCTTCTTTGGTGTATTTTCTCTTTCAGGCTAGCTCCGTTCTCTTTTCCTCATTTCTAAACTATAATTCTCTTATGTGCCTGTGTGAATCATTTCTCCCTGAGACTTTTGGTCTAGACATTCTGCGAAAACTTAGATGACAAGTTAGGAAGTAATTTAAAAAGGGGGCAAGAGAGGTTCTGATTGTAGAGTCACTTTGCCAAGATAATTTGTAACATGTTGATTCTATTAGGGGTTTCATTAAAAATATGTCCAAATGATATAATGGTGCAGACAAAGGAGAACATTAAATCTTTTGGCGAGTCTCTGAGTGCAATTTGTAACTAAATCTTACCGCCAAAAGTTAAAAATAAGACAGTACATAAAGCATTAAGTTAAAGGCAAAATGGTGACGTTAAGGCATACCGCCGAGAAGTTCGCTGAGCTGCACTCAGTTTACCAAATAGCCCAATGTGCCTATTTTAACTCCATTCTTTCAAATTCGACCCCGAAACCATGATAATGTGATTGAAACCTTTTCAACATCAATTTTAACGAAGACCCATAGCATTTCGACAATCCCAACACATACAATTAAGCTCAAAGTACAGTCAAAAGGGATTTTACCAACTATGCAGGAAATATCGAGAGACTTAGCAAAGATTTTTCACTATCAATCATTATTTAAATGAGTACAAATTTTAATAAAATAACTTATGGGTTTCATTACTAACATTTGGTGATGAATTAGATTTGTAATTACCTGCTAGGTAGAAACGTGAATCAAATCCGAGCACAATCCTACACTTAAAATACTTTGAAAATATAAGAAAGATAACTACTAAAATGCAGTGTAAGTTTGTGAAAAGAGGATGAAGTGAAAGAAAAGGCATGATATAGAACTTTTTATCCTGTTACCTGTGACCGTCCAACTCCCTCCTGTTCGGCGATGTTAATTTGTTTCGCACAATTGATCGGAGTGTCTGTGTTATTAGCCAAACACGACAATAGTTTCATCTGTTGCTCGTGTCTTGTCGGTGGTCTATATCGAGTTTGCCCAATAGATAAGCGATACACTAATAATATCTCCATTCCTCCGAATATTACAGGCTCCATCTTTGAGGTGTATCAAATCAAATGGCTGGAGTGATTTGCAACTCCGAACTTGTCGGCACTCCACCAAAATAATATGTTCTTTTCACCTTGAAACTTTCCACTTACTTCCTTTCCTTCACTTGCACAATCAATACATATTGTTTTATCAATGTAATGAAAAGTAATTAAAGGGTTTGGGGTTGCCTCCCAAACAACGGTTTAGTTACGTCGTGGCACCACGTAGGAGCACTTACCAAATGTCTTCCAGGTACAATTCTTCAATCAAAGATATCTCCTTATAATCCTCGAGGTACAATTTGAAATGTTAACCGTTAACCTTACATGGGTTCCCTCTTTGCTCACAACTTCTATGGCACAGTTTGTGAATGCACGAGTTACTCGGAATGGTCCTTACCATTTGGACTTCATCTTGCAGGGAATAATCTCAGCCACGATTTGTACAACAACACCCGATCCCCTACATTGATTTCCCTCCGCACTATCCGTGCGTCATTCCATTTCTTAATTTTTTCTTTGTAAATAGCTGAGCTTTTATAAGATTTGTGCCGGAACTCATCCAGTTCATTCAATTGTGCAAGCCTCTCTTTTAAAGCTTTTGTCCAGTCTAGGTTTAGAGATTTCAAAGCCCATAAGGCCTTGTTTTCTAACTCAACAGGTAGATGGCATGATTTCCCGAAAACTAGCTGATATGATGTCTAACTATGAGTGTTTTGTAAGCGATTCGATATGCCCACAAGGCATCGTCAAGTTTTCTAGACCAGTAGGTTTTGTTGTTGTCCACCATTTTTGCTAGAATACTTTTGATTTCTCGATTTGACACCTCCACTTGGCCTCTTGTTTGAGGATGATACGGAGTTGTAACTTTGTGTTTCACCCCGTATTTTCTCAATGCATTCGAGAACCACTTGTTGCAAAAGTGTGACCCTCCATTACTAATAATTGCTCTAGGATTACCAAAACGTGCAAAGATGGATCACTTTAAAAATTGGACAAGGCTCTTTCCTTCATTGTTTGGAAGTGTGATCGCTACCACCCATTTGGATACGTATTCCACAGATACTAAGATATACTTGTTTCCAAATAAACAGACAAATGGGCCCATGAAATCAATCCCCCACACATCAAAAAGTTCAGTATCTAAGATCGGTTTGAGGGGTAGTTCATGTCTCCTCGATAACCCCCCCATTGGTGTTGACATTGGGGGATTTCTTTGCAAATTCGTAAGCATCTCTGTAAAGCGACGACCAGTAATAACCACTTTGGAGTACTTTGGTTGCGGTGCAGTTCCTACTGTGATGATCTCCCACTGTGATGTGTGGCAGGCATAAAGGATGTATGTTTCTTCCTCTTCTAAAACCCACCTTCTGATGACATTGTCACCACATTCACAAAACAGTTATGGCTCATCCCAGAAATATTTTTTGACATCAAACAATAACCTTTTTGTTGGTAATGGTTTAACTCATCCGGTATCAGTCCACACACAATATAATTAGCAAAGTCAACATACCATGGTGTGTGAGAGAGAGATAAAGAAAATACTTGGTCGTCTAGGAATGATCATCTATATCCGTTCCTTCCTCGATGATCCCTTGGTTTTCTAATCTTGATTAATGTCTGCCACCTGATTCTCACATCCTTTTCGATATTTAATTCAAATTCATATTCTTGAAGCAGCAGCACCCATCTTATTATTCTTGGCTTTGCATCCTTCTTTGCCATAAGGTGACGAAATGTTGCATGGTCTGTATGCACGATCACTTTGGTACCTAATAAATATGCTCCAAACTTTTCAAATGCGTAGACTACTACTAGCAGCTCCTATTCAGTGACTGTATAATTTCACTGTGCGTTGTTTAGAGTTTTGCTTGCATAGTAGATTTGGTGGAAGTGTTCGTTTTGCTTCTACCCTAAAACGACTCCCAATGCCATACCACTAGCATCACACATTACTTCGAGTGATTCGGTCCAATCAAGACTAATTATAATCAGTGTGGATACTAGTTTCTCCTTCAAGCACTCAAAAATTGCCATGCAAGCATCGTTGAAATTGAACTTCACTTCCCTTTCATACAATTTTCATAGTAGAAGTGTGATCTTTGATAAGTCTTTGATAAATCTTCTATAAAACCCGGCATGACCTAGAAAACTGCGGACACCCTTAACATAGATCGGTGGGGGTAGCTTTTTGATAACTTTAATTTTTGCCTAATCTACTTCCAGCCCTCGTTGTGACACTTTGTGCCAAAAAACAATGCCTTCCTTTTCCATGAAATGGCATTTCTCCCAATTTAGGGCAAGGTTGGTATCCACACATCTTTGGAGAACTTTCCCTAAATGCATCTGACAATCTTCAAATGTATCTCCCACAACTGAAAAATCATGATGGAATCTTCCAGCATGTATGTGAAGATAAACAACATTCACCGCTGAAAAGTTGCTTGTGCATTACAAAGGCCAAATTGCATCCTTTTGAATGCAAATGTCCGATAAGGACAAGTGAAAGTGGTTTTGTCTTCATGGATATATGATTTTATCTAGAGTAGCCATCAAAAAACAATACAACCCTCTTTATGACAACCTATCAAGCATTTGGTCCATAAAAGGCATTGGGAAATGATCTTTTTTGGTCCAAAAATTTGGTTTTCAATAATCCATGAAAACCTCCATCCTGTGACAGATCTAGTTTGGACAAGCTCTCCTTTTGCACTAGGGATTACTGCTATCCTACCCTTTTTTGGGACACATTATACTAGGCTCACCCACTTACTATCTGCGATAGGATAATTACTCCTGCATCAATCCATTTGATGATTTCCTTTTTAGCCACCTCTTACATCAGAAGGTTTAATCTCCGCTGATGCTCTATATTGGGCTTGCATTCATTGTCCAGCCGAATTTTGTGAGTGCATACACCCGGAGAAATACCTAAAATTTCAACTATAGTCCAGCCTATAGCTTTGATGTGTCTCCGTATTACTTTGATGGGTATTTTAACTTGATATTCAAGAAAATCATCTGTAATGATTAATGGCAATGTATTGTTGGCTCCCAAGAAGGCGTATTTAAATGTGATGGTAGTATTTTCAGCTCCAAAACTGGGGGTTCTTCCGTTGATGGCTTAGCAGGTGGACTCTCTAGATTCTTCAAATTGATATCCAGTTTGATTGGATTTCGTGCATGCCCCCCAAAACCTTCTAGAGCAAAAACTATTTCATTATAATTGTGGATTTCCGATTCATCATAATTCGCAATATCTGACTCGAGGGGTTCAGTTTTTTGAATTAGATAACTCACACTTGCCACTACTTCCTTTACAATGTCTTTAGTGGATACCAGATGGATATCACTTGGTTGTTTCATGGCTTTGCGAACGTTAAATGTCACCTCATCATCATTCACTCGAAACATTAACTTGCAACTTTTAACATCCACCAATGCTCTTTTGGCTGCTAGAAATGGTCTTTCCAATATAATGGGTATTTCGGCGTCAATATCCTAATCCAAAATTATGAAATCATACGGGAATATGAATTGATATACTTATACCAAGGTGTCAAGAGGATTCCAACCAGATGCTTGATGGATCTGTCCGCCATGAGGAGTCTCATTGTTGTGGCTTTTAGTCCCCCCAATCCAAACTGCTTGTATATTGCGTAAGGCATCATGTTGATACTTGCTCCAAGGTCACACAAAGCTTTTGTAAATTAGAGCATTCCAATGTTGCATGGAATGGTAAAAGCCCATTGATCTTCCCTTTTTGTAATCGGCTCCTTAGTCATTGTCGCGCTATAATTGTGTGCTATCTCAATTGTTTCATAGTCCAGAGCTCATTTCCAACAATGCTTATACCAAGTGGATGTTGATTGACAAATTCTTAAATACAAATAATTTTTTTTTGATCTTTTCCTATTTTTTCATTTCAGTTGTTGGGGAAATGGTAGGGGTATTTCGGGCAACGAGATTGCCAATTTTGGACTTTCATTATGCTGCACCGCTCCTCCTAAGGTTTCTTGATTAAGGTTTTGGCAAATTGAACATTCAGCTTCTTTGATGCTTCTTCCCCAATTTGATATTCAAAGTGGTCTTTAAGCTTATCTTCTTCATCACTTTTCTTATCGCTACCCTTCTGCTGCGTATAACCACCACTAGATTCCTTTCAACATTTCCCATCCTTTTTTTGGATGCTAGCTGTGTTGCTAATACATTTAGTTGACATTCTAGCATCTCAATTTCATTTTCATGTGAATTCACCTTGCTATTAAGTGAAGAAAATCATCTCTCATTCCTTTAAACAAATCATCACAGCCTACAAATTTATCAAGGATTCTTGTTAGTAAATCGTTCACCCTAGACTATTTGCCTTTACCCCTGATTTCAGACTGTCACTCTGTTGAGTATGATATTTTCATACTCATTATGCTTTACCCAATATTGACAGGATTTCCTAGGTTCTTCGCCTTTTAAGTAGTTCTAACCTTTGTTCCCACCCTATTGATAGCGAGGGTGAAAACCTCTCCTCAATACTTTTGCTGTTCCAACCTTGATTCTCGTCCGATCGAAAATGATTGGAAGAAAAACCCTCCTCGACACGAAAAGCTTCACCCCTCCCCTTCATGTGGTCTTGCAATATATCCATTTGAGACAATATTTTCTTTATGTTTTCATCTCTCTCTTTTTCTTTATCGGGTAGCTCTTGTGTCATTCTGAAACACAGTGGAGAGACTTGGTCTTATTTAGTGTACCACACCTGATTTACTTTTTGTCATGTTATCTAGGAGGGATGATTCCACTTCAAAGGACTGTAACATTATTCTGCCTTGTACTAATTAATCAGCTATCCATTTGTTAACTGAGTCTAGGCTTTGGTAAATGTATTAGAGTAGTTGTTCACCTGGAAGCCCATGTGTGGGAAATTTTTGCAAACATCTATTGAATCTAACCCATGATTCATGGACTATTACACTTTCCCTTTTCTTGAAATTCTGAATATCGTCCCGTAACTTCATCATTTTTAAGGAGGTAAGAACCTTTTGTTGAAGGCTGATATCAATTCTTCCTAAGATTTGATGGATTTTTTGGGAAGTTCGGACAACCATTTGGTCGCCCCTCCTAACCGTGATAGTGGGAACAAGCGAAGTTTTATTGGTTCCTGTGACCAATCTTTGAACAACAAAGGAGTGCACAATTCCACAAAACTTTGAATGTGCTTATGTGAGTCTTCATGATCTAACCCTCCATATAAACCCCTAAAATGTATGATATGGAGTTGTCACGCCCTGAGCTACACCCAAGACTTGGACACGGAACCTAGGACCACAAGTGATCCCAAGCTAACCCTGTTGGCATGATCATGAGCATACTAAAGATAATAAACTGATGCGTAAGCTAAATCATAATTTAAACTGATGAGTTTAATACAAAGAAGTTATTAGCTCAACACTAAGTTGAAACTAACTATGTCTGAAAATAGCCTCTAACTGAATAGAAATGCTGGGACAGGCCCAAGCTAAGTCTACGAAAAACTGAAACTAGAGAACTAAAATACTAGAAATAACTCATGACTATTGTCCTCGGAGAATGAGGACTCACCACTGATTCTGCTGAACTGGATATCGGGAATCGATCTAAGCGTGATCTGGATGTTGATAATCTGAACCTACATCACGATAAGATGTAGCGCACGTATACGTCAGTACTTGAAAGGTACTGAGCATGTAGGATAGAGCAAAGCTGAACTAAAACATAACTGAACTAGCACAAAATGAAGTAAAATGTTCTGAATATGATATACTGAATGCTGAGATAACTGAATGCAATGACCAATTTATAACATGCTGAAACTTAATATTGAATATATTGATAAATGGTCAATGCAATAGAGTATGACTGAACTATGGGAGCTACTAATAACCGATAAGAAAACTACATGAGCTAAATATCGAGTACGGTGTATATGCCCCATCGAGAGGACCTAATAGACCCTTCCAGAGGTATAAACGCATGTTGGCGTGATCACTAAACTGATGCCCACAGAGGGGACTTATAACTAACTTGGCTACTAGTTCTCAGACTATTTGGGTACGTTGAACCCTAGGCTAACTCGGTATTGTTCTATTCCCGATGAATTAAGTGATTAAGACAGTATGATTGAATTTCTATAAATAATGGATAGCTCAAAACATGGACATGCAAACTGAGAATGCAAAAATTAATATAATAATTATGCATTATAACCGAGGCACGTATAACTGAATAACTGAAGTATCTGACCTAGCATGTGTAATTAAAGAACTAAAGAAATACATAGCTAGGGTTCTGAAATTCATGCAATAATCTGAGTAATAACATGGTAATCTGATTTGGAACATATAACTAACTAATTCATGATATTCTATTGAAGTTCTAGAAATCCTAGGTCTAATCATGATAAGGGAATCAAGAAACAGACTGAAATCTAGGGACCCAATGAATGAAAGGAACCCACTAGTGAAATCCCACATACATGGTGATGAAATCCATGGAGAAATATTATGATTTCGGGGATGGAACTGCTGGAACCTTGTTGCGTTCTTGAACTAGGGTTCTTGACCTTTTTGTCCTTTCTTGCTTTTAATTTTATAAGTTTTTATTAATGATTTTGACTTAGGTAAGTTCTTGTTATGTTTCTAGGCTTAAATAGATTAAAATCTGATGATTAGGGTCAAAACGACGTATCTTAGGGTTTAAATGAAGTAGGAAAAGACCAAAAGACTCCTGAATTAATTGTTGTCGGACCAAACGATGACCTGGACTGACGGGCCTTCATTCAATCGAAGGTCCGTCGTTTGGGTCTGCTAGGCAGACCTTCACTAAAACGGCCATAACTTTTACTCGGATGTTGTATTTTAGCAAACTCGGTGGCTATGGAAAGATAATTCAATTATATATCATTTAATAGGTCATGGGACACCTAATTCAATTTTTGCTTAAAGTTATGATCATTTGAAGTTGACCCAACAACATTTCTCCCCTAACTAACTGCTAACTTTCACCTATGGTCACGCCTACGGACCATAGATTGAACGACAGTCCGTGTTGTTCATCCGTCGTTCCTTTCAAAGGCTGGGTCGTAAGAGTCTCAATCCACGAACACCATCGACGGACCGTAGTCTGATCTACGGACCATAGGTTCGTCAGTTGGTCGAGACTTAGTCGATTTTCCTAAGATGAATTTTGGGAGAGTTTTAGTGGCAAACAACGGATGCACACTACGGGCCATAGATCAGACTATGGTCCATCGATAGTGACCGTTGATTACACCTAGAAATTTCTGAAAAGCTGATTTTTGGTCTGTTTTGAATATGGGGTGTTACACTATCTCTCCCTTTAGAACATTCGTCCTCGAATGAAGACTAAACTAGCTTAAATAGATGGAAAGAGCTGAAATCCTTACTACTAAACACTGAGGACTGAGTTTCTGATTTAACTGAGTTCCAAGAACATGTAAATGCGCTGATAATGCAAGTACAAACGTAGGGAACATTATCCTAAGACTGAATTAACGCATGAATGATTGAAAAATTGAAGAGGAACTACTACCTCAAGCTGGAGTTGAATCGGAAGGAAAGAGGTGAGGATACTTGTCTTTCATGGCTGCTTCTGCTTCCCAAGTAGCTCCCTCGACGGTCTGACTCCTTCACAAAACCTTGACTGAAGCTACTTCTTTGTTTTTCAACCTTGTAACCTGAAGATCAAGAATCTCAACTGGTACATCCTCATAAGAAAGACTATGTTTCATAGTCACACTCTCTAATAGTACTATAAGGGTTGGGTCACCCACACAGTTTTTCAACAGTGAGATGTGGAAGACTGGATGCACTATTGCTAGTTCTGCCGGCAACTGTAAATCATATGTCACCATGCCAACCCTTTTTAAGATCTTGTAAGGGCCTACATATCTAGGACTGAGCTTCCCTTTCTTGCCTAACCTCATCACCCCTTTCATAGGTGACTCTTTCAGGAATCCCAATCATCAACTTGGACCTCTAGATCATTTCTCCTTACATCTGCATAATATTTATGACGACTCTGTGTTGTGTTAAGTCTATCTCTAATGAGTTGCACTTTCTCCATAGCATAAAGGACTGAATCTAGCCCTATTAAAGTTGCTTCACCTATTTCAAACTAATCAACAGGAGATCTACATCTGCGCCCATACAGTACCTCATAAGGGGTCATCTGTATGCTAGAATGGTAGTTATTGTTGTAGGCGAACTCAATAATAGGAAGGTGATCATCCCAACTACCTTTGAAATCGATTACACAAGCTCTCAACATATCCTCTAGGGTCTGAATGGTATGCTCTGCCTGTCCATCCGTCCGCGGATGAAATGTTGTGCTAAGGTTAACCTGAGTACCAAGACCCTTCTGAAATGACTTCTAGAAATGAGAGGTAAACTGAGGTCCTCTATCTGAGATGATAGACAAAGGAACCCCATGCAACCTCACAATTTCATTAATGTAAAGCTTGGCACAGTCTTTTGTCGAATATGTACTCTTGACTGCCAAAAAGCGAGAAGACTTAGTCATCCTATCAACTATCACCCAAATAGAGTGATGATGTCTGCAAGAATGCGGTAACCCTGTGATGAAATCCATATTTATCCCTTCCCACTTCCAAGTAGGAATGTCGATCTCTTGAGTCATACCCCCTGGTTTCTGATGTTCTACCTTGACTTGCTGGCTTACTTACAAAATCTGCTATATCCCTCTTCATGTCATTCCATAACAGACTTCCCGCAGATCGCGGTACATCTTAATGTCACCTAGATGAATAGAACATCTGGAGTTATGGGCTTCTGCAAGAATATGTTGTCTCAACTCGCCCACATTAGGAACACACAATCTACCCTGGTAGCGAAGTACTACATCTCCCCCTTGGGAGAAAACCTCCACTCTCTGATTATAGACTGCGCCCTTAAGTTCAAGCAAGATTGGATCACTGTCTTGATTTTCCTTAACCTCTACTACCAAAGAAGATTCTTCCCCATTCTGAACTGTTACACCACTGTCTGGTATGCTCATAAGGCAAACTCCAAAGCGAGCAAGCCTGTGAACTTCCTTCACTAGCTCATTCCTTTCTTCATCAACATGGGCTACACTACCCATAGATAATCTGCTAAGATCATCTAGTACTGCGTTCGCCTTACAAGGATGGTAATGCACACTCATATCATAATCCTTAAGAAACTCAAGCCATCTCCTCTGACGAAGATTCAACTCTTTCTGGGTGAACACATATTGAAGGCTCTTATGGTCAGTGAACATATCTACATGAACGCCATACAAGTAGTGTCTCCATATCTTGAGTGAAAACACCACTGCTGCAAGCTCGAGGTCATGAGTTGGATAGTTCTTCACATGAACCTTAAGTTGTCTAGAAGCATAAGCTATAACCTTATCTTGCTGCATCAACACACAACCTAGGCCAACTATAGATGCATCACAATAGATCACATAACCGTCGGAACCCTCTGGTAGAGTCAAGACATGAGCTGTAGTCAGTCTAACTTTCAATTCTGCAAAGCTTTTCTCACAATCATCTCACCATTGAAATATGACCAATTACTGAGTCAACCTAGTCAATGGTGAGGCTATGGATGAAAATCCTTCCACGAACCTTCTGTAATAACCCGCTAGACCTAAGAAACTCCTGATATCTGTAGCAGAGGTAGGTTTGGGTCATTTTTTCACTGCTTCTATCTTCTGTGTATCCTCTCGGATCCCCTCGCTAGATATAATCTGACCAAGAAATGCAACGGATTGCAACCAGAACTCACATTTGCTAAACTTAGCAAATAACTGGCAATCTTTGAGAGTCTGCAGAACAACTCTCAAATGACTTGCATGTCCTTCCTCATTCCTAGAGTAAATGAGGATATCATCAATAAAGACAATAACGAACAAGTCCAAGTACTGTCTGAACATTCTGTTCATCAAATCCATGAAAGTTGCAGGAGCATTAGTTAGTCCAAATGACATAACTACAAATTCATAACGACCATACCGAGTTTTGAAGGTTGTTTTCAGAATGTCACTATCTATGACTCTGAGCTGAAGATAACCCGATCTGAGGTCTATCTTTGAGAACTGACTAGCACCGTGAAGTTGGTCTAACAAGTCATCAATCCTGGGGATGGGATACTTATTTTTGATTGTGTCCTTGTTCAACTGTCTATAGTCAATGCACATTCAGAGATAACCATCTTTCTTCTTTACGAACAACACTGGTGCACCCATGGTGAAATACTAGGTATGATGAATCCTTTATCTAGAAGGTCTTTCAACTACTATTTCAATTCCTTAAGATATGCTGGATCCATTCTGTAAGGACAAATATATTTAGGCAGGGTATCTGGAAGGAGATCAATTCCAAAATCGATTTCCCTTTCGAGAGGAACTCCAAGAAGATCTTCTGGAAACTCACTGACTACTTGAACTCACTCAAAAGTTGGGGTTTCAAAGTTAGAATCCTTAACCCAAACTAAATGATAGAGATAACCCTTAGAGATCATCTTTTTGGCCATAAGGTAAGAAATGAATCGTCCCATAGGTGCTAAGCTACTACCCTTCCATTCTAAGATTAGTTCGTTTGGAAACTGAAAATGAACAATACTAGTTCTACAATTGACTGAGGCAAACATGAATGTAACCAATCCATGCCTAGAATGACATCGAAATCTACCATTTCTAACTCTACAAGATCTTCTGAGGTGACTTTCTGAGAGAATGTGATAGGGAAAATTCTATATACCCGTCTAACTATAACTGGGTCACCAACTCGAGTAGAGATTGAGAAAGGTTCTGAGAGAGTTTCTGGACTAACATTGAATTGGAATTCTATGTAAAGAGTTACAAAATAAAGAGTAGCCCATGGATCTAACAATGCATACACATCAAGTTCAAAGACTCGTAACGTACCAGTAACTGCTTCAGGAGAACCTTCCTGATCCTTGCGAGCCTGAAGAGCATACAACCTATTATGGCGCTGACCGCCACCTGTACCAGATGAGTTACCCTGCTGAGTCAGGCGACTTGCTGGTGCTATTGAAGTTGTAGACTGAGTTATGCCATTACCACCTTCTTGACCTTTTCTAGAAGGACAATCCCTCAACCTGTGAGCGCACCCAAAACACCCTTCCTTTCCTGCAAGCCACTCGTCTGGATTGTTCTTACTATAGTTAGGGCAAGTGGGGTAAGTCTTGGTTCCTGAAACACTTCCCTGAGCCTTATAGCTTGGTGCCCTAACCTTCTGATCATACTTGTTCTTGGAGGATAGAACACTAGTTGATGAAGGGGTTGGAGCTGAAAAATTCTGCTGACTCTGCGAGCGATTTCCACCACCTGATTCCTGCTAAGAATAGTAATAGCTCCCAGTCCTAGCCTTTTTATTCTCCTTGGACTGTTCCCTAAGCTTATCACCCTCAACGTGCTGAGCATGAGTCATAATCCTAGACATGTTCATATCTCCCAGTAACATAGCATTTTTGCACTCTATTTTCACCAAATCTGACACTCCATACAAGAACTGATTCATCTGAGCCCTGTAGTCAGCAACCATGTGAGGATCATGCCTAGAGAGTGGGTTAAACTTGACCCCATAATCTTGGACTGTCATGTTATCCTGTCTTAAGTTCATGAATTCCTGGGCTTTTTCTTCTCTCAACTCTATTGGGAAAAACCAGTCCAGAAAGGTCGCACTAAATCAATCCCAAGTAAGAGGAGTTGCATCAGTACCCCTATTATCCTTCCAATGAGTGTACCATATATGAGCAACAACTTTCAGCTGGTATGATGCTAACTCAATCCCATCATTCCAGTGACTTGCATCACCTCAAATAGCTTCTTGATCTCATCCAAGAAATACTAAGGATCCTCACTGGTCTGCGATCCTAAGAACTATTGCGGATTCTTCCTAACAAAGTCACAGACCCTGGCTGATATTGATCTACCATGTCCATTCTCATGAGCTTAAACCCGCTGATTGTTTCGGTTGGCGACAATCTGAGCCAACATCTGAATGGCATTCCTAAATTCAGCATTGGAGACTTCCTGATCTAGGACAAGAGGAGCTGCGTTTGCATTCCTAGCGTTAGCTCTACGAGGAGGAATGATCTAAAACGTAGAACGTCAAGTTAGAATGGAATTAGATCATACCTTATGCATGATGAGAGTAACAACAAAGTGAAGTTTTCCTAAAACACTTCATAGCCACCCTCTCATTAGATGTGGTGCACTTCACACCCATGAAAAGGACTCTACTTAGTGTGGATTTTTAGACATCCTAGGACACTTAAACCTAGTACTATGATACCAAGTTTGTCACGCCCCGAGCTACCCCCGAGACGCGAACATGGGACCTAGAACTACAAGTGATCCCAATCTAACCCTGTTGGCATGATCATGAACATACTAAAGATAATCACCTTATGCGGAAGCTAAATCATAATTTAAAATGAAAATATGTGGAATACCCATATGCTAATTCGGAGAGAATATGAAAACTGATGATTTTAATACAAAGAAGTTATTAACTCAACACTAAGCTGAAACTAACTATGTTTGAAAATAGCCTCTAACTGGCTAGAAATGCTGGGACAGGCCCCAACTAAGTCTAGCAAAAACTGAAATTAGTGAACTAAAATACTAGAAATAACTCATGACTATTGTCCTTAGAGAATGAGGACTCACCACTGATTCTGCTGAACTGGAGATCGGAAATCGGTCTAAGCGTGATCTGGATGCTGAGAATCTAAACCTACATCACGAGAAGATGTAGCGCACGTATGTGTCAGTACTTGAAGGTACTGAGCATGTAGGATAGAGTAAAGTTGAACTAAAACATAACCGAACAATCACAAAAGCAAGTAAAATATTCTGAACATGATATACTGAATGTTGAGATAACTGAATACAATGACCAATTTATAACATGCTGAAACTAGATATTGAATGTACTGATAAATGGTCAATGCAATAGAGTCTGACTGAATTGTGGGTGCTACTAATAACCGATAATAAAACCACATGAGCTAAATGTGGAGTCCGATGTATATGCCCAATCGAGAGGACCCAATATACCCTGCCAGATGTATGAAAGCATGTTGGCGTCATCACTAAACTGATGCCCACAGAGGGGACTTACAACCTACTTGGCTAGTAGTTTTGGGACTATTTGGGTACGCTGAACCCTAGTCCAACTCGGTATTATGCTGCTTCCAATCACTTAAGTGATTAAGACATTATGACTGAATTTCTATAAATATTGGATAGCTCAAAACTGAACATGCAAACTTAGAATGCAACAATTAATCTGATAATTATTCATTTATAACTGAGGCACGTATAAATGAATAACTGAAGTATCTGACCTAGCATGTGTAATTCAAGAACTGAAGAAATACATAGCTAGGGTTCTGAAATTAATGCAATAATCTGAGTAATAACATGATAATCTGATTTGAAACATATAACTAACTAATTCATGATATTCTGTTGAAGTTCTAGAAACCCTAAGTCTCATCATGATAAGGGAATCGATAAACTAACTGAAAACTAGGGATCCAATGGGTGAAAGGAACACACAAGTGTAATCCCACATACTTGGTGATGAAATCCACGGAGAAATATTTAGATTTCGAGGTTGGAACTGCTTGAACCTTACTGCGTTCTTGAACTAGGGCTCTTGAACTTTTTCTCCTTTCTTGCTTCTAATTTTCTAAGTTTGTATTTATGATTTTGACTTAGGTTAGTTCTTGTTATGTTTCTAGGCTAGAACTGATTAAAATATGATGATTTAGGGTCAAAACGACGTATCTTAGGATTTAAACAAAGTAGAAAAAGACCAAAAGACCCCTTAGTTAATTGTTGTCAGACCAAACGACGGCCTGGACTGACGGGCCGTCGTTCAATCGAAAGTCCGTCATTTGGATCTTCTCGACAGGACTTCTCTAAAACGGACATAAAACTTTACTCGGAGGTTGAATTTTAGCAAACTCGATAGCTATGGAAAGATAATTCAATTATCTATCATTTCATAGGTCATGGGATGCCTAATTCATTTTGTACTAAATGTTATGATCATTTGAAGTTGATCCAACAAAATTTCTCCCCTAATTGACTACTAACTCTCACCTACGAACCGTAGATCGAATGACGGCCCGTGCTGGTCATCCGTCGTTCGTGTCAGAGGCTGGGTAATAAGAGTCTCAATCCATGAAAACCATCGACGAACCATAGTCGGATCTACGGACCGTCGGTCCGTCAGTGGGTCGAGACTTTGTCGATTTTGCTGAGCTGAATTTTGGGAGAGTTTCAGTGGAAAACGACGGATGCACAGTACGGGCCGTAGATCAGACTATGGTCCATCGATAGTGACCGTCGATTGCACCTGCGGATTTCTGAAAAGCTGGTTTTTGGTGTGTTTTGAATACGGGGTGTTACAAGAGTGTTGTGCTAATAACTTCAAAAGACTCATTTTCCTCACCCTGGGGTATGCCGATTGCACCCATACCCATTGGAGTTGTATCATACAAACTATTTGCATCATCTATATCGTCTTGTCGTAGATCACTGATCACTGGGTTGTTTGTGTTGCAAGGAGCAAATTCATGAGGGTTCATTGTTCCTGTTCTGAACATAAACACTTGAACTAATACTAAAAATTAAATTAGTACAACCATACTAAACAGAACTAAAAATTATAAGAACTACATTTTCACGTGACACCACTCCTCGGTAGCAGCGTCATTTTGATTCTTTTGCTCTTTTTAATTGCTCGTGATGAATGACACTAGCCTACAGTCTGAGTGTTTGTGACTCGAAGCAATTTTAGTAATCCAATCAAGGGTTGGGGTTGTGTCCCAAGGGAGTGGTAATGAAAATAGTAGCTTCTTAGAATTTTGTTCTAAATAGTGATAGCTTAATACATTTTCGAATATAAAAACAAATTAAATTTAGTTTATGACACCAAAGTGTCAAATAACAATATTTGTTTGTCACAAGTAGTATAATGCAATACAATAAATGAGAAACAAGTATAAGTGAGAGTTCTTGGGGTGCGATCTCTATATGTGAAGATAAAATTGGTGGGTACATGGTTTCGGTAGCTAATTTTGCAAGACAATGATGACTAGGCTAAGCTTTAGGTGAAACCAAGCTCCCTCTCGGGCAACTTACCCCATGTAAAATAGGTTTCTCTAGGACACCCACTCATCTAAATTATCCAACCTACGCCTTATCCACACTTTCTCTTTTGACGGAAGTGCTTGGATATGGGACTATAGATCACCCTCTCGGGCTGAACCTCATGAAGACCCACTCCTTAGGAGATCATTCTAGTGGTCTTACTTTCACGACCTCTCTCTCGAGCAAGATGAAAACACATGCGTGATTTTTTATTTACAGCTACAAACCCATAAGATTAAACAAACCACAACCACTAGTTCAAATCACCATTAAAAATCAATCTAAGCTACAAGCAAGCAAAACCCAACAAATTAATCAACCCATAATTGCTAAATCACACCTCAAGAATGGGGTTTTTTAGCCACACATCAAGTAATAATCAAATATACTTAAGATGATAAAGAAATCAAGTGGATATAAGAGATTAAACCTTAAAAGTAGCAAAGAAAGGTAAATGGAAAGACTCACATCCAAAATTGGAAGAAGAGCTTCTTTCTTCAAGCTTCAACAAAAACCCTATTCAAACTTGAGAGAAAACTTAAGAACAAAGTTTCTAAAAAATATCAAGTGTAATTGTTTCACGCTCTAACTTTCTATATCTAAATAATAAAAGAGTTCAATATTTATAGACTTTAGAATTATGCTAGCAAATCTTTTTGGCACAGTTAGTCGTGATTCAGCGAATAGCCCTGCGTTCTGTTCATCGCCGCTTGCACGTTGCCTTCCTTGTCTATTTGTTCTGGATCGAAGGGTGGAAATCTTTTGCTTTGCTGAACTGATTGGCAAAGCGTCGACTGCTCCTTTTCATCGTCTTTTGATCCACTTCCTTCACGGCTCACTTGTTGTAACAGAAGGCAGAACTTCGCTATACGGCGGATCGCCAAGTGTGCTTGGTGATGCGCTCCTTTGCAGCTTCAGCTCTTTTTCTCCGTTTTGTGCCTAAGTGTCCATGCTCCTAACAAACCCTCAAATACCTGAAACTTAAAGTTTTTATCAAATATCGAGATAAAATAACAATTGAGGACACTATTTACATTATAAGGTCCTAGATAAGTCCAATTTGAGGACTCATCAGAATATTACTGAGTGAATATATGTCATAATTATAAAGATTGTTTTATTTTGTTTTCTTATTTCCATCAGAATTCACTAGTTTACGTTGACCGATACTCTTCAAAAATCATATTCCTTTATAGGGGCTAAGGATTAAAAGCTCATGCACGTAAAGTATAAATATTATTCATTATCATCAATGGCAGAACCACATGTATTCAAAAGATATACTATGTTGGGTTAAAAGTTTTATTATATACATTTTATTTACACAATCCCTAAATTTACTCGTATGTTTATTTACTTTTTATGTTTTAACACCCTTTGAAAATAATAGTTCCTCCATTTCTGTCTAATTATAATCTTAAGTTGATACTAACTAAATGACAAAGAAGATTATGGCAAGTAAACCATACTCTGCATAAATCATTTGTAGTCATCATTCCCATTTTAAACTTGTAAAGAAAACACACAAGCAGTTCTTTTTTTTGTCCTAAAAGAATCAAATTCACTCTTTATTTGTCCTAAACAAGGTGAATTGCGCACTTTAAAGAATCGACAGAAGATCCAATGATGGATGCAATAGAAGAGAGGTTGGTTTACAACTTGGTTGAATCCCACAACACATAAATGCCCATTTCTTAAATCAAATTGTTGCTTCGAATGAAGGACCAAATTTGAAGCATCCTTCAATTTCTTTTCCATTCGAATTTGAGTGGCCACTAAGAGTCCCTTTACATGGTTACAATGGATGGAGGGATCAAAAAATAAACTGGAAAGAATGGGTTGAAATGATGGAGGATATCCATCACCTTGTATGGAAAGCTACAGGAATTTAAGGAGCTATCAAGAGTTCTGTTTATAGAGTCCACACAGATCAAAATTTGATTTTTGAGTTGGTAGAAAGGTTGTGTTGTGATACTAACAGTTTTGTGTTTCCATGGAATGAAACTACTGTTACACTTGAAGACTTGATGATTTTGGGAAGGTTTTCTATTTTGGGTGAGTATGTTTTTCCCCCTTCAATCCCCTGATTTGGTAGAGATTAATGAAAATCTTGAGAATGTGTGAAAAGGCTTATCGAATTGTAGACTAATAATCAGATTAGGTGGTTGAATTTTTTCATGAATAATAGTGGTAAGGATTATGAACATGAAGCTTTTCTTTCTCTTTGGTTATCAAGATTTGTGTTTCCATGTAAAATAAGTGCTGCTATTTTCTCAATAGTTGTTAATCTTGATAGAGTATGCGACTAGTACTTGCTCATGTTGGTTTTGGGGAATTTTTTCCCTTCATGTGTGGATAAATACAATTCCAAGGTTTTTGGTCTTCCTTCCTTTCCTTTGTGGATTAATTTAGCCCAATTTTATTAGCACGCTTTAGTCATAAGCATAATATTATGGTGCATATGTAAGACTTTCTTTTAGCTTTTATTTTAGAAGGATCATAAGAGATTGAGAGCATCCATAAAGAGAGAATAGTGATAGAACGCAGATTTTCGCACATGCCTTAGCAGCCAATTTTAAATCACGATTTCCGCTTTGTTTTCTATCCGATTGAGTTAATTTTTGGATAGATTGTTCCTTTAAACTTAATATTTCATTTGGACCTGGAAAATTGTGAGTCTGAATGCTGTGGCTCCATATTTCTTATCGTGAAACAGTAGATGCGATTTGGTGGTTTTACTCCTTTTATTTCTCTAGTTTTTGGTGTTATCTTGTAGTTGTATTGCTCATTGTTTGGCACTTTGTTGCTGGCCATTTTGGAGAACAATTTTATAAATCTTGTTTGTTTTATTAGAGCTTAGGGCTTGTGGTTTTTTCTCTTCACACCGAAGAGGTTTTCCACATTAAAATTCGGTGTCTTGATTTATTTTTCTCGCTTGGTTGAATTGTTTGCTGCCCAAACAGTTTGATCTTGCCTTATTTTCTCTTATCTTGGTTCAAATAAAAGTGAAATCTCTTACTTGCATTTTCTTCGACTATTGCTCTATCATGCACGTTTATTTTGTGCTTGTCTTTCCTAATAGCTCTTGCTATTCTTGCTAGTATATACAGGGACTTGGGCTCGTCGAAACAGGTTACGATAATGGCGTCATCAGAAGTGAGAGGTAAAAATGGAGACTGATTTGACATTCATAAACTTACTCTTTGGTTGTCATTTTTCTTTGTTCAAGTTTGGGATTAGGAGAGGATGGTATGTTTGCAGCCAGAGAAGGCTCCAAATTACAATATAATGAGTCGGGTGAGAATACGCCCATGGCAGAATATGAAGCAATCATGTGTATTTAATGTGAGGGCTACTGTTGACTCATCCAACGAGTTTATTCGATGGAGGCCATACACTTTGGTTGTGGAAGGTTGGTCGATTCCCAAGTTTTACAAGGATAAAGAAGAGTGGAAAATAGTTGGAGGGCAAAATTTGGATATAGAAATAGAGTCTTTCGTTCAATGCTTGAGGGCATCTTAGCTTGTTGGTTTTGATTGTCAGGAGCACTATCAACCAAATCGGGTAGCAATGAAGTTTGGACATGATTAAGACTTCCCTAAATGGATTCCTCGCCCACCTTCAAGCCCATAGTTTGCCTGGTACAACTACAGCAGACCTATCGATTCTGATTTGAGGTTATACTATCCGCCTGGGCTGTTTGAACCGGATGCAACTACACACTATTTGAAATGATGGAGAAACAAAACTAATCAAGATGTCTGTGATGTTCTTCCTGATCTAGTGAAAGAAATTCAAGTGGAGAATTACCTTGAAGTTCCTCCTGGTTTTTCTCCTCATTGTCATCATCATTAAAAAATTCCAGATTGTCATCATCATTGGCATCTTTCAATGCCTTTCAAGAAAGTCAAGAACCGGAACAGTATGAAGAAATGATCCAAATAGTGGTTGGAATATGGTATTATTCGAAGCAACCCCACAAACAAAAGCATCATGTATCACCTCTAAAAACTCTAGCAAATTTAGTTCTTCAAAATTATATTTTCAACCAAACATAATATAATTTTTCTCTAGTGAAGGAGATGATCTATAATTCATTTTTTTACAAGACACATCGACGGAACAATCTGCAACACCAAACATGGATACTAACAAAGCCGCAAGCATGTTCTTATTAACACCTTTGCCTACATTCCAAGTAACAACAACATTTAGTTATCAAAATTTTTCCTCAGCAGTGCAGAATGATTTGAATTCAGATCCATTTGGGACATTTTTGAGTAGCGGTTGAACGTTAAATGAGAGTATGCATCAGAAGGATTTTTTTAGGATTAACAGATAGTGTGGTTACAAAATCAAAACAGGATAATAGCTAAGCATGTATCAGCTTGGATTCCAATTTTGATCTTTAAGTTTCCCGTTTTGATTTTAATATTAGTTTTGATCTTGCACTTTTCACTATGACAGTGAAAAATAGCAAGGAAAATTGTATCAAATCAAAGTTCTATTCAACCCAAAATTTAAGTCCTTTTTGTTCCATTTATAGATGGATAAATGTCACCATAGAATGAGCAACAACAAATAAGAAAATATAAGAAGAAAATAGTGGGAAAAGAAGAAAGACTTGAGCAAAAGTTGAGAGGAAATCATACCCCAAAATAGTAAGTTCTTGAAAGTATGAAGGAGAACTACAATATCTGTAGCACTCTTCTGTTCTCTTGGAAATCACCCATCTAGAGCTATGTGAAGCATGAAATATGGTCTATGAAATTCAAGGAGGAAGGAGCATACAAAAAGTCATTTATACTTACAAGTTACATGTTACTCATAAACACAATAAAGATAAGATAGAGAGTTGTGGAGGAAGGAACAATGGGTTGCAGGAAAAATTCAAAAGAAGATAAGGAATAAAATACAGAGAAATCAATTGGGTTTATTCAAGGACACTGAATGATTCAAAGATTGGAGAGAAGAGGAATGAGGTATAACTCAAAAATACGAAAAATGCCCATAAATGTTTTGTCATCTGAACCATTGAACTCGAGATCCCCCTTGTAATAAGATGCATCTTAACTTTCATGAGGATTATATTTGAATATTGAGACATTAATCGATATTACTTTGAGCTCTATTCTATCACAAAGATAACAACATGTATGTGTTTTGTTCAATGACTGTTTGATGTTATACCTTCATTCTCTCGTTAAAGAATATACTTGAATGAATTCAGAAATATAGAAGATCACTTAAAGGAACAACGCTTATATGCACAACTTTACTGAAAGATAATTATTTCAAGAAGTTTTTTTTTTTAAATAGTATTGTAGAACATAATAATAATTATATTAGTGATTTTGTTCAATAATTATTTGATAATATATCACCACTTACACTTTTAGTCAGTTTCAAAAAGAAAATATCTTTTTCCTAACTTAACTCTTTAATTTCAATATCACACATGACATGTTTAAGAACAAAAGAATAAATAACATTTGGGCACATTATTTATCTCCTTAGTTTAAAACAACAAGTTTTTTATTTTATAAATACTTACCAAATTAAACTAAGATAAAACGTAGAGAGTAAATCTCCAAAGCAATTTAAGGAACAAATTTGAATATTAACAACTATATTTATTAAGGATAGGCCAAAGTACATGTATCAAAAAAATTGCATCTGTCATGATAATTTAACATTTATTGCTAGTATTGGAGTTGAAACCTAGAATGGGAAGATTAAAGGATGAAAATTGTTAGAGGAATGAATAGAGGTAGAGAATAGAGGATTTGCATATGGAGGAGAGCATTTTCGCAGAATTAGAAGGAGGAGAAATAGAGCCCTGGTAATGAGATAATTGATTTTCAAATCATATATATATATATACCAGTTGTCTTTTATTTCTTAGTTCAAAATTTTATTTTAGATTGCTACATGTACAGAAATCATAAGGGCACCAACCAACAAACAACATCTGATACAAACATGGGCAATCTCAAAGTTATTTTACAATCTGTATAAAGCAATGTATTTCATGATCTTATTATTTTATTGCAAGTTTAAGCATGATCATAGTATTACCCATGTGCTAGGTGTAATAGCAGTGATACCATTTTTATTTTCGATTCAATGTGCACCTCCTTGTTCAAATTCCTACTGAAGCCATTATCTTGTTAACTAATAGAAGCACGAGTTTTACAGATACATGAAAGGTAACAAAATGTATGATAGTTTATCTTTGATGAAAATATATGCATGGTATCAAATTAAAAATCATGCTTAAAATTATAATTTTAAAAGCACACAAAATATTGAAGTCGAGTCAGCTTTATACTATATATTAGGTGATAGAAATGGATTGAAATATTTGATATTCCTTGCCTTTTACATTGCACTTAAGGTAACCTTTTATCTGTTCAGCATTCTCAAGATAAATTTTAGGTTTTATTACACAAGTGGAGTAACCTTAATAGTATCAAAAACACCGGAGAGGTTGTGATGTTATGTAAGTATGAACAACATTGAACATAAATGGACTCTTTTCTCTTATTAGTTAAAGGTGTATTTATTTTTCCCACTCAAAGACAAAATGTAATGAGGGATTGGAGATGTTACAAACGTAAAATAAATGTATAAATTAGGATCTCTAGAACTATATTGCTAATTACAGGCATGCCTACATTATGGAAAGCAATTTACAGAGATTCTCTTTACATGAACTAATGGTGAGAAAATCAAATAGACAATTGTCCACAGTCATATTCTTAAACACATGTTTGAACTTAAGGACTACAATATTTGTTACTTGTTATCAACGAAAAAGACCTTATTAGTGAGCAATCTTGTTCTAGATATATGAATGAGTCGATGTCGCTCTACTTTCTCATGTTGAATCAAATGAATTTCTCGTAAATCCAAAAAACTTTCTTTATTTTGATAAATACCGAAACTCGATTTACTTCAAGTTAGAACAAGATTCGTCATTGGAAAACAAATTATTGCAACTCAATTGGTACAAACTTAAAGTGTTTCAATTGTCTGGTCAATTTTATATTTGAAATAACAATTCAATTCAAACTTTGAAATACCAATTACAATTTCTTATAGAATCATACAAAGCATCTAAAAAATTCTTGGGAAGTCACAGAAAATAGTGTGACAAAATTTATAACGAAAACACTCGAATGAAAAAGATGAGAGAAGAGTTGTTGTGTTTGTTTTTCATTTTTCTGAAAAGATGAGAAAGAAACTAAATTTTTTATCACGAATGAGGCAAGCACAATTATAATGTGGTAGAAAAAAGTTGTATGAGGCTCCATTTATTATTTGACAAGTAGATAATTGAGTTCGATTTAAAAAAATGGTCCAAAATCATCGTTCTCTTTCTTCATTTACGATGTTTTCCCTCTCTCTTACTATTTAGTTTTTTCTTTTTATCAAATTGTTCTATATTTTTCACCACCATATTTTAATGATTTTATTCATGGAAAGTATAAAAGCAAAAAAAAATTGTCGAATTCAATCTGTTTCTAACATTTTTACATTATTTTCTTATCTTGATATTAATTATTTAAATTGCCAATAATAGTTATATAAAATTATTTGTTAATTTACAAATTAAGATATAATTAATTACAAATTTTCTATGTTATTATAAAAATTAATTCATTTGAAAGTGCAGATAAAAATTATAAAATCAAAAAAATAAAGGTATAAATTAGTAAAGCTATAGTTTTATTTATGATTTCTTAAGAAATTCGTAAAAGCAAAGTAGTCTATTAATATGAAAAAGAAAGAAGGTAAAAAGTTAATTTGTTGTTTTATTCTTCTTTAGACATTTTCATGTTTTCATAAGAACTTAAATCCATCAAATACTCTTCAATAAAGAAAATATAACGGAAAGAGCATCAATGAACTTGATAAACAATTACACAAGTTTGACTCTATTTTCACGAAATTCAAAAATGAAAAATATCCCTACATAAATACATATTATTTCCATCAATTTCTACGATATTTTTTATTCCTTAAATTCAAGCTAGGTAAAATTTAATAAATATTTTATTTATCTACTTACACGTTTCTTAGGAAATTATAGATTAAAAAGATAATTTTATTAATTTATTCCATAAAAGATTTTAGCGACTTTATAAATTTATTTATACTTTTAATAAAAAATAATTGTTACGTTTAATTTTGTTACTTATATCTTAATATATAAACGAAAAATTTAATACAAACAATTATTTATTATAATATTAATAGATAACATAAGATAGGAAAAGAAATTAATATAATAGAAAAAAACTTATACGATGATCATAAAAAATTAAATCAAAATTCACTATATAAAAAAGAAGAAACATATACTAATTAGATTAGATAAGAATGAAAAAACATTTAAAAATGGCAACAAATATATATTGAAATAAATGTTAAAAAAAGCATAAATTAATTAGATCAGTTAAGAATGAAAAAATATTTTAAAAAATGAAAACAAAAAATATATTTAAATAAGTGTAAAAGAAAAAAAGAAAAAAAAGGCTTAATAGATGCCCTTAATCACTTGGCACATGGGTCCCAGTCCATTTGTCAATCAAATAATGCGTCAAGTATTATCTGGAATGCCTCATGCATAGTAAAATTTTTCGAAAGAAAGAGCATTCCAGAGTCTTCATCTCAATTGATGACATAATTACCGTTTTATCCTAAGATGAAGGAAGAATTTCAAGAATGTCATGGGTTTTCCCCTCTTCACCTTTATATATAATAGAAAAATAAAGTCGAAATTAAATGGAAGACAACTATAAACTCAACGTAAGTGAATACAAAAATGGGCAACTATAGTGTAAAATAAACATGAGTAATTAAATTTAACAATATTAATTTCAAACAAAGCACGTGCAAATCAAAATAGAATAGTCATGAAAAGATAATCTACAATCAATCCTTAAGAAAGCAATAAAAGTGTAGATCAATGAACAACATAACAGAGAAAGTATTAACTAAAATATCGTGCATATGTGAACCAACAAAATAATAATAAAAATCACCGAAGAAGCATGAATCCGGCTAGATTTGAAGATCACTAGTGATTGGGGCTATAAATTTTTTCTGGCTCTTCGGAGATTAGGCTCACCAAAGCTTCAAGTTGTTGTTATGGGTGTTTGTTGGCTATTCGCTTGCTCGAGCTTCAAGCTCTACCGGAGCACCTACAAAAGAAAAACAAACAAAAATCAAAAGAAAAGGGAAGAGGGGAAGGGGAAGGGAAAGGGACGGGCGGCATTTTGGGTCTTTTGGGTCTATTATTTTGGGGTTTTGGGTTGGTTTCTGAGATGGAAAGTTTTGGGTGTCAGAGGTGGAGGAACGGCGGTGGGCTGGTTGTTATTTCTGGGTTGTTTGATTCTCTCCCGAAAAAATGGAGGAGAGGGAAGAAGACTGGTTGTCGATTGTGTGGGTTCTGTTTTGAACTGGAAGCTCGGGGTTTCGGCAGGGGCGGCTCAACACAATCGGAGACCTAAAGCGAAATTTCAATTAGAGGCCTAAAATTTAATAAATTTCATATGCATTATTTTTTTTTAAAAAAAATCTTGTATTTTTAAATGCAAGGTATATTTAATATTTTTTTTATAAATGATTTATTCAATTTTCTTTTAAATTATTAGGTTTAGACAAAATTTTATCAATTTCATGTTGAAAAACATTTGCTTACTCGGGCAATTATAATATAAATTGTTAACATAATTTGATTTAAGAAGTTGATAATTTTGTATACCCCACATTTTACTATGCTTGTCGTAATGCTTGGAAATCTAAGAAGAAATAGAATTTTTTTTTACAATTGACTTGCTCAACACTTTTTGACTATTGATTCATATTTTTGATAGAATATAACTCTAACTAATTAGAAATTTAAAGAAGAGAGTGTCAAAGGAGTTAAAATAATAAAATAATGTGAATATTAGCATAGAGACTGAGAAAATAAAACAATTTTTCGTGATTTCTTTTATTTAAATTAGATTAAAGGAAATAAAATAATATTTTTTTAAATATATATATTCATAAATAATTAATATTTTCTTTAAAAAATAACACAAAATTTATTATTAGTAAAAAATTGAGGCCCCCTAAAATTGGGGGCCTAAGGCCAATGCCTAATTTTAAAAGGCATAGAGCCGGCCCTGGGTTTCGGTGGTTGTTTGATGTTTGATTCAGATGGATATGTTGGTCATTTGGGGTGGGTTTTGGTGTTTGATTGATTGTTGCTGGAGCCAAAAGATAGCAAGAGGTCTGAGTTGGTGGTTGCTCGCCTGAAAAGAGGATTGGAGAAGTGGGAAACGGGGAAGGAATGGGTTTTCGGTTTGTTGCTAAGGGCTGAGGCTGGTTCGAGATGGTGGTGTAGGTTGCCGAAAAACAGAGAGAAAGGAGGAGAAAAAAGGTGTGTGTTGTTGTTTCTGGTTGTTGAACAAGGTGTTTACATCCGTACTTCATTCAAATAAGGAGAAACATCGAGGTGACTCAAAAAATAATGAACTCAAAGAATTTTAAGAAAAAAGAGTTTTAAAGGAATCGCCACCTAATTATAGGAAAACTAGGAAATCAATTAAAAATGTCTACGAAACCATTCTAGTTAATGCGTTCATGTTATTCCGAAGGGAAGGTGTTAGAAATTCTTCGAAATCCACCATTGTGGATCCCGACTAAATTCATTATTTTCAAATTGAGGAGATAAAACAAATACTCTAGTATAAGAAAAATTAATATCCTTAAATAATAAAATAAAACAATAATAAGTAACGGCCTAAGTTTGTCTAACGTCAATAAGATACACAATAGTAAATAAAAAATATAATTCAAACTGCGTTCAAATAGCTTCAATGGAAAGCAGCTCCGTGAACCTGTAAGGACACCTAGTAAAAGTACTCGTAATAAATAAATATGAATAAAAATAAATTACTCAAATAGCAATTTAAAAATAAAAAATTATCTTATTAACATGAAAGACCTTAAAAATCGACAAAAATTTCTTCATTGGCCATTTTAACACGCAAAATATATAAACTTAGACTAATTTTCCGTGTTTTAACATTTGGGAGGCCTTCAAAATCAACAAAGAGATTTTTTCATTGGCCAGTGAAATAATAAACAATAAACAAAAATAATAGTAGTCTAATGCATAGACTAATCAGAACTTCACAAACAACAAATTTCAACAACGATTTTTTTTCTAAATTGTTAAAAAAACACAATAATATAACCATGGCAAAACCAAACAAGGAAAACAATATCTTAAGCCTATATCAAACTGTAAAATAAGAACTTTCTAGAAAAAAAAGAAAATCAGCCCAAAAAGTTACAGTAATCAACAAAGTACAGAGGCCAAAAAAACAAATTGAATAAAACTTTGTCGTTGCCCGAAGATTAAACAAAATCAACAACTAGATCTGAAAAACAGAGAATAAAAAAGTGAAAATGATAAAAGATTAAATACAAAGGATTACTGTATGGAAGTTTGTGTTTTTCCGGCTTGGAGCTGGCCGGAAATGGCGGAAGGGAGAGAGCTATGTGGTGGAGAGTTCGTGGAGGGTTTTGGTTCGTTATTGTTGTCCATCACCAGAGATTGGAGCTTTTCTGGTCACTCGGATTCACCGGCCTTAGAGCCGAAATACCCGCAAAAACAAAACAAAAATCATAAAAGGGGATAGGGGAAGAGGACTGAGAAATGATCGCTCCTCACGGAGTTTCGCGATGCCTTAGTTTTGCGTGGGTTTTAAGGTTTCGAGCTGCTGGTTGCAGCGGTGGTGGTTGCGGAAGCTATCAAGGAAAATGGAAAAGAGAATGACCGGGTTTCTGGGTTTGTTTGGACCTGCTGCTGGGTTATTGTTGGTGGGGGTTGCTGGAAAAATGGGGGTCATTTCTGGTGACCTTTTCACCAGAAAAAGGAGAAAAACTGATGGGGTTTTGGTGGTGTATATTCGGATTCCAGCATGGTGATGCATTTCCAGATCTGTCCGTGCAGGAAGAAGAAGTCCAGTTGGGTTCGGGTGGTGATTTTGTTGGTTGGTTTCAAACTTGCTGGTTGCTCCGGTGGCTACGGAGAAAAATGAAAAATGGAGCTTGGGTGGTAAACTCTTAACGGTGAATGGACTTGTGGTTTTGGTGGTGTAAATGGGTCTTTGGGTGGGGTGGGGTGGGGTGGGGTGGGGTGGGGGGAGGTGGTGATTCCGGCATGGTCATAAAGAAAGACTGAATATGGTAAAAAAGGCCTAACCCATCGGTGGTTCCTTAAACTTGGCACAAACTTTCACTTAGACACCTTAACTGAGCGATGTTCATTATAGACACTTCATGTAAGATTTCGTTGTGTCATTTTGGCACCTTTTTTATTATCAGCAACAACATATAATGTGTGTGAATCACACACGCCGATGACGTGTAAAGTGATCAATTAAATGACAACATTTATCATTTGTGTTCGATGACGTGTAAAGTGACCAATTAAATGATAACATTTGTCATTTGTGTTTGATGACGTGTAAAGTGATCAATTAAATGATAACATTTGTCATTTGTGTCAAAAATAGTTTTAAAATAATTGATATTGAGTAAAAATAAAAACTGACCAATAAATTAGTGACATGTGATATTTTCCCCAAATAAAATTAAAATAAAATTAAGCCAACTAAAAGAAGCCTCCCACCCCACCCGCAAAGCCCCCCACCCCCGATCATCTTCTCCAAAGCCCCCCACCCCAGATCATCTTCTCCAAAGCTCTCGCCACCCCCACTCCCAGCCAATAGTGTTCTCCAAATCACCCCCGCCACAAACCCCGATCGACTTCTTCAAATACACTTTCATCCTATCCGCGATAATCTTCTTTAAAATCCAAAAACAAAAATTTTCTTTCTCATTTAAATTCTATTTTGGGGTCATTAAAATAGCCTTTGGTTCCATTGCTTTGCTCTCCAAATACCTTTTTCATTTTGCATAAATTATCCCCACCCACGCCGGCATATTGTGTTTCTTTGAATTTACTCCCTTTAAATTATTGAAATAATCTTTCTTAAATTTCACTTTGTCCTAAATATTAAATTTTTCATGAAAGAATTTTACGAAAGAGTTTATTCTTAAATTTTAAAAATATTTTTTGTCATTTTTGTTGGAAAATCTTCATTACAATGAGGGAAATTTAATTTGGTCAAAATGGTGGCTGAAAATGGGGAAGAAGATGATAAAAATAATTAAAAATTGATTAAATAACCTTTTCACGCGCCTATCAATGAGTGTGCCACACTCATCATGCCATATAAACAAAAGGTGTTAAAATGACACAACGAGATTCCATATTAGGTGTCTATAATAAACATCGCTCAGTTAAGGTGTTTAAGTGAAAATTTGTGCCAAGTTTAAGGGGCCACCGATGGGTTAGGCCGATAAAAAAATATCCTTAAACTATGTAAAATAGCTCATATTTGTCCTTACACTATATTTCGGCTCAAAATTAAACTACCCTTTCCATAAAATTATTGGGTCAAAAGTGTCATTTTAATTAACGGAAGTTATTAAATGCCATGTGGATGTCAATTGCACGCCAATAGGGTTTCACTGCCACATAGACTAAAATGAAAATGGTAAAAAATGTCCTTAAATTATCTGATATAGCTCAATTTACCCTTAAACTATATTTTAACTCAAAACTATCATTTCCATCAAATTGTTGGGTCAAAAGTGTCCTTCTTATCGACGAAAGTTGTTACATTTCATGTGGATGTCACATTGCACGCTAACAGGGTTCCTATGCTACATAGACTAAATTCCTAAATCTTTATTATTTTTTTTTATTTCGTTATTTTCTAGAAACGATTTCACCCTTTCTTCCTCATTTCGCCGGTAGGGCTTCACAGTTTTCTTTGTCACTGGGTTTCAAAGTGTTGTAAGTTAGTAAATCTTTTTTCTTATTTTATTATGTTTACAATCACGAATATCCACTTTGAAACCCAACCCCGAAAAAAGTTATGAAACCCAAACCGGGAATGAGAGAAAAGTTGTGAAATCCTAACTATCATGTTTTGAAATCGTAAACATAATAAAATTAAAAAAAATATTTACTAACCTACAACCACGAATATCCACTTTGGAACCCAGTGATGAAGAAAACTATGAAAATCTAGCCGCGAAATAAATGGAGAAGGGGTGAAATCATTTCTGGAAAATAATGAAATGAGGGGAAATGAGTAATTAGGATATAGTCTATGTGGAAGTGGAACCTTATCGTCATGCAATGTGGCATCCACATGAAACAACTTTCGTTAATAAGAAGGATGCTTTTGACCCAATAGTTTGACGAGAAAGGTAGTTTTGCGCTGAAATATAGTTTAAGGATAAATATGAGCTATATCGGATAGTTTATGGGTATTTTTAACCCTTTCCCATTTAGTCTATGTGGCAAACATGTGGCATCTAAATGATATTTAACACCTTTCATTACTAAGAAGTATACTTTTGACCCAATTGTTTAACGGGAAGGATAGTTTTGAGCCGAAAAATAGTTAAGGGTATATATGAGCTATTTCGAATAGTTTAAAGGTATTTTTACCCTCTTTCCAAAGAAAATAAAACACCCTTTCTAATTAAAATTTTAAAATTATTTTCCCTCCTCTAAAAAATAATTCATCACTCCTAACTTAATCACTAATAAACAACTTATATAGAAAAATCGAAAATCACCTATAGTGCAATACAACTATCTTAAAATTATAGGCCAAAACCTCTAGATAATAAAATGTCTATGTATGAAATGTTAACCATATTCGAATATATTTTTAGGCTGTGCAAAATGTCAAAATAAATATTAACAAATAAATAAACATTAAAAAATATATAATGAACGTAACCAATGACATGTAAAAATATATAATTTTAAAAAATAAATATTCAATCAAAATGAAAAAATATTGCAACGTATCAACCGGTTGTGACAAAAATTAATGCAATTAAAATTAACTGATAAAAAATATTGATACTTTCACAAATAAGGATATATATAGATAAACTTATTTAACATTCTAAAAATGTATTTTGAACTATTACATAAATAAAACTTAAAAGTTATGAATTTTAAAAATATTAGGCCAAAATTGGACGTCAACAGAAGCCGCTGAAAAATGTTGGTCTAGATGAACAATGGTTTGGAGAGGAAACAAAGGGATTGGTGGGTTCCTTTCACCGGAAAGGGGAGAGGATTTTGTGTTGTCGGAGTTTTGTCGAATTCCTGGGTGGCGGCAGCCGGAATATTAATAACAGTGAACCCTTTTGATGATAAAATCTCAAAATTTACATCCCACATCTAAAAAATAATTAACCACCGCTTAACTTAATGGACACACCATTAGTATAATACCACTATCTAAAAATTGTGGACCAAAACCACCGATTAATAAAATATATGTGTATGAAATTTTTTCCATATCGGAATGAATTTATGGAATGTGCAAAATATAAACATGAATATCAACAAATATAACTAATAAAAAGAATATGAAAAAAATGTAACGAACATAACCAATGACATGTTAAAAATGCAATTTAACAGAAATAATAAATGTATAAAAATGAGCAGATATTTGAACGTATTCAACATGCCATGATAAAAACAGAATTAACCGATAAAAAAACTAATACTTTGAAAATAAAGATAAGTATCAACAAATTTCATTAAAATGAAAAAACATACATTTTGAACTATTTAAAAAATAAAATACTTAAAATGTAGTATCTTCAGAAATATCAAACCAAATTTTGATGTCAACACAATATTTTACATGGAAACACAAATCTTGATAACTAAAGAGAAAGAAAAAGCTTCATGCTTATAATCCTTACCACTATTCCTTAAAAAATACAATCATCTACTATGATTATTCGTCTTCAACCTGATAAGCTCCCTTCACGCATTTTAAATATTTTCTTTAATTTCTACCAACTAAGGGGATTGAAGCGGGAACAAAACTGAGTCACCCAAAACTGAAAACCTTCCCAAAATCATCATGTCTTCAAGAGTAACAATAGCTTCATCCCACGGAAATACAAAACTGTTAGTCTCACAATACCACCTTTTTACCAACCCAAATATCAAATTTTGATCTGTGTGGACTCTATAAACTGAACTCTTGATAGCTCCATAAATTCCCTTAGATTTTCGTATAGGGTGATGGATAACCTCCATCATTTCAACCCAGTCTTTCCGTTTTATTTGTTGATCCCTCCATCCATTGCTACAATGAAATGAGACTTTCAATGGCCACATAAATTAGGATGGATAAGGAATTGAAGGAGGCTTCAAATTCGATCGTTCATTTGAAACAACAATTGGATATGAGAGATGGGAACTTCTGTGTTGTCTTTTGGGATTCAACCAAGTTGTGAAACCAATATCTTGACTCTTTCATCCATCAATGGATCTTCCGTTGATTCTTTAAAGAACACAATTCACCTTGTTTAGGACAAACAAAGAGTGAATTTGATTCTTTTATGACAAGAAGAATTACTTCTTGTCTATTTTTCTTTACAAATTTAAAATGGGAATGATGACTGCAAATAATTTATACAAAGTATGGTTTACTTGCCATAATGTTCTTCGTTCTTTAGTGAGTATAAACTTAGATTTATAAATTGAATGAAATGGAAGAATTATTTTTTCAAGTGATGTTAAAACATTAAAAAAAATTAACATACGAGTATATGGTTCTGTCATTGATGATAATGAATATTATTTATATTTTACATGCATGAGCTTTTAATCCTTAGCCCCGATAAAGGAAGACAATTGTTGTAGACTATCAGTCAACGTAAAACTGGTGAATTTTGATGAAAATAACAAAACAAAATATGACAATCTTTCTAATTATGACATATATGCACTCATTAGTATTCCATTAATTCTTAATGTGATTTGAGAACTTATTTAAAAACACTCTAGAAAAAACTACTTGTTTGGTGGGGTATCTTTTATAGAAAAGTATGAATTTGGATCGTGAATAATCATTTGATATAATATTTAGAGATATACATAGCATGTAATATATATACCTTTTTAGTGGAGCGATATCATTTCACGATCCAGACCGTCGTGATTGACACCAACACGAACTCTCCGGTGGGAGAACTATTACTACATCTCAATTAAATAACTTAACGAAAAACTAGGCATTTAAAGATACAAAAGTAGGTTTAAATGACAATAAAATTAATACGGAGTCCCCATAAACTCCAAAGGTTTAAAAAAACAACTAAACTAATGCGGAAAACAACCCCTAAAACCTGAAAGTCATTGTACTAAAACTCTACTAATAACAAGTTTAAGAACAAGGGGTACAAACCCAAAACTAAACAAGCACCTGAACATATAGTCTGAGTCCGAAAAGAGTGTACTTAACCAAGAGAGATTCATGGCAGCCTGAAAGAACTAGCTCGGCCTTGAATCCGTTCACGCTCAATAGTTACCTAGCTAAGGTCTATTAATAGCCGCCGTAAGATGCTCTTTACTCAAAAAAAAGAAGAGAAATTACAGTATCAGTTCACAACCACAGTGTACTGGTAGGATCACGCGACTATCCCATTAAGTGAAACATATGTAAGTCAGTAAAATATCATAAACATGCATACACCGAACATATATAATATATGACAAGTCAATGGTCCTCTCATGGAACCCATACCCAAACTATTAGTGTACAGGTTCGTGGAACCCGATCCAATGTTTATGCCGCAATATGGCAACCGATCACATGTTTATGCCCGAACATGGAAACCAATCCCATGTTTATCTCGGAACTTGGCAACTGATCCCAGTAAGTATGCTAGTACGTGGCATCTGATCCAATCAAAAAACCACAATGACAATGTACATTGTCAATAATCATACAATCAACAAGTTATTCATGAAAAATAGTTATTCGTTCATACTCATTTACAATTATTGTGATCAATAATGCAACATTCACATGCATACATGCATCATATGACGAAAGAACAAACATATATCACACATTCATGAAATCTCAACCATCAGCTACCTCGAAACCAAACTTGAATCCCCCTAAGGCACTTGAATCTTCCCTTTCCAGATTCCTCCTGCTTGTTTGTGCTCTAAAACCAATAATTAACACAAGGATCAATAAATGAGGACTAATTACCCAGATTACATTCAAATTCATCAATCCTAGGAAAACCCTTGATCCCTATACCTAGGTTAGGTTTTCTTCCACCATAAAGCTTAAATCAAAAGCCTCCCCCATTGATAATTACCCAAGAAACTAGGTTCCACGGATCAAAAAATGGATTTGGGGAGTAAAATCCTTACCTTTAGAACCAAAAGTTATGGAAACCCATAAAAAACATATAGGGTCATTTCTTATCTCTCAAAGTCGAGAAGTGCAGAATAATAACGTTTTCAGGGTTTTAATACCGACTTAATTTGCGACTGTCCCGTTGTGGCAACCCAATCTTGCTATAGCGGTTGTGCCTTGCTGGGATTATTCCCCCCCTAGAGGCTTGCACGGAAACAAAGATTTAAATTTATAGCTTCAATCCTATATTTTACAATAATATCTATCCCATGACACTCAGGAAAATACCCGTTCATGCTAAGACCAGTTTCAGGAGTTCTACTTGTCCAAATTTTATTCCGTAAAGTCGTATGGGTTCATTAACGTCTCAACTATCCACTCATGTGGTCAAATTCATAATTAGATCTCTCATTCATTACCATATTTCCCTAGACCTCATTGACTCTGATTTCATCCAAATCTAGACTAGGTTAAAAATTTCAAGTTACTACCAAAAAGTTTTGTAACCCCAATTCTTTCCCCATTGGCTTTTCCCTAACAACGGAAACATGTGATTATAATAGATACCAATTTACCCATCACTAGTCCCTCAGTAATCAACTAGGAAAGATAGGCTAAAGTAAGGGTAGATTAGTTCCTGAACCGCTGAACAACTGGGATACTTATCTCGCATGTCCTTAGCTTCCAGACACCGCGATCAAGAATTTCAACCGGTTCTCATACACAAGGTATTCTTTAACAAAACTGAGTCTCACTTTATGATATAATTACCATCCCCAAAACAATCAATTGAATACCTACACATTCCTCCATACAATGCCTCAACAAAATCATCACAATACTCGAGTGATAATTATTGTTGTATGTACACTCAACTAACAATAAAGCTATTCTAAATAGCCACCAAATTTGATCGTATTCATGTCTGCAACATTTTATGAAGGACTTTTACACAAACACCAGGACAGATCCTTTCTGAATTTTTTAATTTTAAATTAATACTTGCTACAGTTAAAGGTGGACCTGAACCAACCAAAAAACACTCATAATACTCAACCAAATATAGTTCTTATCAAAATCTTCCTCTCATAACATAATTTTTCATGAGCTGAAGTTATAAAAGTTTGATCTTTAGACATCATATACTTATCACATGATATGTCCAAGCATACAACTGCTCCAACAACACTATCGAAATGTTAGGTTCTACAATTGTAGATTACCTCTTAAGAATAGTAGAATTGGATCCAATGATCCCCACACATAGTCAATACATGACCTCGACGACTAGATAAATATTAAGATTGTTGGACAACCATAACTATGCATGGTAGCTCTTTTATAAACGCTCATAAGCAAGTTGGTACATGTTAAACCACCTAATACATTAACAACTCCAAGACAACACCATATCAGTCATCTGAAATGACCACGTCTTCCTAAATTATCCCACTCAACAAGAGGACACCGCAGGACTGGTATACCTAATCCACCAGTAGAGATCCACCCAAAAAAATGAAAATACGTGTGAGCATAGCTAGTGAATCATACTCACAACTATGTACAAAATGAAACAGATGGTCACATAAGAACTTATCGAATAACACAAAAGGTTTTCCTCTGAAGAGTCGATACCAACCATTTCCGTTCACTTGACTCCACATACTCTTTCGGAATCATTCAACAATGAGACACACAAGGGTGTTCGCTCAAGATAGTGGAATAATCATATATAGGTCATCATAAGCATTTATTTATTCAGGAGCAATTATCATTCCACACCTTGCAAAATAACACCTTAATAAAATATATTACGACAACTGTAGACTTTCAATGAAAAATCTGAATTGTAAATTCAACCGTATAAAACAATCCCCTTATCTATCAACATTAGTTTATACCTCGTAGATTTTTATGAATTCATGGATCTTCCTTTATCATGGATCGCATCTCCCAATATTTTTTGTTAACAATTCCATTGTGCTCATTAATAAACTCAAACAAAACAAACGTACTTATACTCATATTCGAGCTAGTTTTTGTACTCTCCTTTCTCAAGTCTTTTTTAATAGTTTATAATCAATCTGATGGACTTGTGACACTATCACCATGCCACAACAAAAGGAAAGAAATGTACATGTCTTAGAACCCAATTATCTACCTCTCTGATGATATCTCTTTAGCCTTTGCAATCAATAAAATATTCTTGCACTCGCCTCTCTCCAAAGGTTGTAGTACATCCCACAATTTTTCCTTCATTATGACTCTAGTTCTCTTAATTTGTTTTCAAGTGGTGCCCCACATTTCCTAAAACTTTTCCGTACAACCATGTTACTCACCCAATATTAGAAAATTACGACCTAAATACTCGCAAGTCGTACTCACTATACAAAATTCACTTAACTAACAATCTTATTATGTAGTTGCATTCCATTACAATCCATTATGAACTCATACTACCATTAGACTCGGTTAGCCCTGACTATCACTACGAAGTCAATATTTTCATCGACATGACAACTCAAACTCAGGTATACCCATCAAATTCAAAAGGACTAACCCAATTTTTATACACACCTTCTAACTAAAGTACTTCCATTACCTTCACCCAAGTATACTCATTGAGAATTTCTTTATCTATAAGCTTGTCATTGTAGTATCAATCAACTCATTTATGGCTTAAGAAAAAATCATCAGTCCTTACACTACCATCCTTCTTCTTAACAAACAAGATAGGAGCACCCCACGTGGAAACACTAGTATGATAAAACCTTTATCAAGAAGCTCTTGGATTTGAGCGTTAAACTCTCTTAATTCTGTTAGAGCTATATCATAAGTATAAATGGAGATGGGGAGAGTGATCGTATCCAAGTCAATGCAGATACGTATATCTCTATCTGGAGGCATACCAAGCAAATTAGTAGGAAATACTCCTCTAAATTCAGACGCTACAAAAATACACTCAATAGAGGGAGACTCAACCTCAAAATCCCGAATATGAGCCAAATAATCCCAATAATCTTGCCCCGCATGTTTTTCACCCTGCACGAAAGATACGATCTTAGATGACTTAGTCTTGAACCCCCTTCCCACTCTAAAATTTCCCTTCCCCAGATATCAAAAGTTACCGACTTAGTATTTACATTAAGCACAACATAATAGGGGGACAACCAAGTCATGACTAATATTATATCAAGTTAGTATAATCCAACATAACTAAATCAACTGTAATATCTCGCAAATATAAAGAACTAGAAGGAAGTGTTCAATCTAGAAAGTTACCTTTTGAAAGTATAAGGAAATCTGGAGATTTTTAAGTAAGTTAAAAGTGAGTTTTTGGCCACCTTCAAACGATCATAACTCCTAGTTCAGGATGATTTAGATGCATTTCCAGATATGGTTGTAAAGTTCTTGGAATGGTCTTTTCAACGCCTCTAAGATTGCGCAATTTCGAGTTCATAAGAGTAAGTGATGTCTTTCGAAAGTTGGGTTGTTGAATTAAGAAAAGTTTAATCCGGGTTCTGGATGGGTAAATTAGTCTTTTCCTTGACCATTTATGTCAATTATTTTTTAGAAATTAATTGGGGTAGTAAAATATTTTTGTTCAGCTTAGAAAGGTTTGAGTTCATGCTAGGGCTTGGAGAAAAGACAAAAGAGGAGAAAGAGAAGCGAAACCAAGAAATCACCCAGAAACTTTCAATCTTTGATTGTGGATTTCGTCGGGGGTGATCCCTGAAAAGGTATGTGAGTCTTTCAAAACATTGGGTTCGTTCACCACGTTCCAAGCATGTTTGATTCAATATGAAATAGTTCTAAAATAATTGGAAATTGAATTTTCTTTTTCGTTGTTCATGAATTGTGTTCTTTCTTGAACAAGAGTTGAGATTTAGAAGTTTTTCGATGTAGAAGTGTTGTTTCTTGAGTTCATTGGGTTATATCCTTGTGCATATGATCAATTCAGATAACTTACATTTCCATAAAACTATTTAGCCACCACGGGTAGAAAATAGTCATACTTTTTACATGAACCCTTTTCACAGTAGACTAGTGGATCCATTTGGTAGTTCAGGTCCTATACCTTTGCCAGGTATAGGATGCTCTGACAGCGTGAGGTAGACTGATGTATCATCACTATAGCTCTTATGCGATGGTTGTCGGTTAGAGAAACTCCCATAACAGTTATTGTATTTTTATGTATATCAGTTTATTAATTTTTATAAACATTTCAGAGTTCTATCCTTGCATATACCAAGAGTTGACATCAAGTTTTAAATAACTTTTCTATTATATTGAACTTGTGTTAAAATTTTTTATAATGAAATGAGTTATTAAGTATTCATCAGTTGAGCAGAGTCAAGGTATAATCGACAACAATTTGTAATTGGGCTTCAGACGCCTCAATAATTTTTTTTCAAGTGAGCCTCTAAGTCATGAATATCTGAGCCAAATTTATCGATTTCTTGTGTGAGCTCAACTCTTTCTTTGATCAGTTGGGTTGTCATGTATGTCAGTTCATCACGGAGAGACTCTTCAATTTTTAGAAGTTGAATTTGTGCGTGTATCCAATATTTGCTCACTATCTCTATTTCTCCATAACTTTTTCCTTGTTGGGCTCCAATCTCTTCTAATTTATCTTGGATTGTAATTTCTAATTGCATAACATCAAGCATATATTGAAATTCCATGATTTCTTTGTGGCCTTCCGTGCATTCAAACAATTGTTCGGTGATATTTGAATTCACCTTGTCGAACATGTTCGTACATTCCATAAGTGAACTCACATTGCACGCCTCTTTTTTTTTGCATTCTCCGCTTCATCACCTCTAACAACATCACAAATAACAGAAGAATCATAATAGGGGTTTGGGGAAGGGAATAAGATTTAGGGCAACCATTCCAATGAATATATTGACGACCACATATATGACATAAAGGACATTCATCACCTAACAACAATTTATCCCAATCATCCATATCAATAAGAGTACCAAATTATTCAAAGAAAGAAAGAAAAAAAATTTAATTGTTCAAAAAAACTAACTAAAATAATATAAAATTTAAATAAATAAAAAGAAAAAGTATAACCTAGAAGAATAGTTAATTTCTAAGTCTCCGGCAGCGGCGCCTAAAACTTGTTGCTCCCAATTGCACATGCAAGTGTATGTGGTGATTTGAAGAAAAAAAAAAATCAAAAGATTCAATAAGAGATGACTAATAAAACATTTAAAAATCTACAAAGTATTCACGCCGAATTAGTACAAATAAGAGATGAAATAAATGAAATTAAGCAGAGACTCAACTCTTTAGAAATTGATTCAGTTACTAATAAAACATTTAAAAATCTACCACCCAAAAAAGAACCGGAGGAATGTTAATCAGAAGCAGGAGAAACATCAAAAGCAGTAGATTCTCTCGTAGAACCTCTTTCGAAATTAGGAATTAATACAATTACGGTCATCGACCACAAAGCTACCACATACCCATCACATTAGTTATAGATAATAATTATATTATTCATAAAATTGCATTATTTGATACAGGCGCAGATCAAAATTGCATTTTTGAAGACATGACATTGTAGTGTTTTCTACTTGTTGTGATGAAATGCATGGTATGAGTATATATGATGTGGTCTTAACTTTACATGCATAATGTTGGTCTTAATGACTATATTATGAAGGTCTTTCTTGGTGTGAATGAAGTTATCTATGCTTGTCATGTTAATGTATAAAATTAATGTTAAGTCTTGTGGTTTCATGATAGGTTTACTATGTATGTGTGAGGTTATGGGGCTTCACATGTGCATTGCACTAGTAGAATTAGATTGGAATTGTGAGGAAGGTCTTGTAATGTTCTATGTGAAGTAAAGTTAGTATATGTGCATAATGAGTAGAGTTTACTGTAATGATATTGTGAGTCTTGATTAAATGTGTGTGTGATGTACTATACTTCTATGATGGTATGTGTTGGCTTATGTAGGATGTATGTATGATTTCTTTGTGGCCTTAAGGTGATTCATTGCACCAAGTATCACTAGAGGGTTACTTGGTAGGTCAATGAGTTAAAGAAAAGAAGTTCACTGTAAAGAGAAAAATGCTTACTGTAAAGTGTGAGGAGGTTACTGTAATGTGACCCTAAAATGCCTTAAATTAAATGTGTGATTTTATATGATGTTTGACCATTAAATATGTCTATATGAAGTATGTAAATGGTATAATGTTTATTGTATAAAAGTTTTATGAATTTTTCACAAAAAGGCATGATGCATGGTTTCAAGTAAATTGTCCCTTTTAAATTGTATGTTTTTGCATGGTTGCCATACTTAGTGCATTTTTGTCTCCATTCTTCTCTACCATTTTACACAAAGTGTAGGTTATGGATGCTTAAAGGATGTATTTAATGGTGAGGATCTTGATATGTGATTCCCAAGCTCAAGGAACGGAATCCTTAAGTCCAAGGATTTGCTAAGTCTTACTTTACTGTAAAGTCGTGTAGTAATATACTTATGATTTATGGTGTAAGGGTCATGTCCCTAATGTACTCTAATGATGTTGAGTCTAGGATGGCAAAAAGAGTCTAGAGTCTTTAACTATGTATTATGAAATTTATATATAATGGAAGTGATGTTCTATCATATAATGTGCTAAGAAAGTTTTAAATTTTCTACTAAATTTACCTATGAAAATGCGATGAATGATAACTATGGGCTTGTATAAGACCTCCTAGAGGTCAAGTACGTCATGTTACTTCTAGGGGATGTTCTTAGGTGGTGACAACACCATCTTGCCTTAGACGACCCGTCAAGCCCCTTACTAAGGTCACTTCGTAAGCTTTAAGCAAGGGTCATATTGGTGCTTTTCCTAGGCATTTGGTACTTAAACTACTTTATTTTGTACTTAACTGTGTCATTTTACATTGTCAAATCCTAATAAATTAGTCTGACACTACCTAAAACTCTCATTCTCCAAAAATCATCTAACATAGACACAAAAGTAGAGTAAGATACAATAGTTTATCCCGAGAATAAGTAGAGGTCTTCTTCAAGTTCAGCCCCAAAATCCAAAGGATCCATAGTTTTGTCACCATTTAGGTGGAATTTCACTAATGGGATCCTTTCATTCATTAGGTCCCTAGAATTCATTCAATTCTTTAGTTTCTCCATAAATTGTTTAGACCTAGGTTTTCTAAATTTTAGGGATCTGTTGTAATTCAGTTTTTATAGTCACTATAATGTTAATTACATATTTCTTGGATAACTAGTGTAGTACCATGAAAAGAACTTACAAACCCTAGATTCAATTAATTATCGTTATTTCATGCTTTATACTTGCTAGGCAGATTACTCAGGCAATCGTTCTTTAGAACTCGAATGCCATATCTTTCAGTATATGTATGTTGCATTCTCAAATAATTATCAGTACTTTGAGTTGCGAAGTATTTTAGTTGCATTTTAGCTTTACATGCAGTTAGGAGTAGACTTAGCACCATGTTTGACTAAGGCTCAACATTCCCTCAAGTCCCAGAACTATGTGCACCCATAGGTTTATAATTCCCCTCTGTTGGCCATTAGTTTTAGTGATCACGCCACAATCATGCCTTTATACCTTGCCAAGGTATTGTGGCTCATCTAGATTGGAAGTACACATCAGACTCCATCTTTAGCTGATGTGGTTTATGTCGGTTAATAGTATCTCCCACAATATAATTCATGTTCCATTTACCATGTATGAAAAGATTTACCTCTGTATTAAATTAACCATGTTATCTTTATGATTAGTACTTTGTTCTTGCATCTGGCTCAGTTTTAAGGATGCTTCAGTATATCAATTTTCATGTTTAGTTCTTATATTGTCCAGCTTAGTAAATATCTTGTATGCTCAGTACATTCAAAGTACTGACGCATACCTTTGCCCTATTTCTTTGTACAACGTCGGTTCAGACGCTCGGCAATCCGACCGTGCTTAGCTCGATTTCTTACTCTACAACTTCAATTGTGAGTCCTTATCACCCGATGATTTTTCATTATTCTTTAATCTAGTTAGTTCGTTTCTAGTTTCACTATTTTAGAATTATTTTTGAACTTTTCCAACCAGCTCATTAGTATTAGAGGCTTTCGGTCATAGAGTCAAGATCAATTCTTTTTGGGTTGTTCCACATTTGAAATCATTTATCTTCTTCGTTGAACTCTTTTAGATTTACTTATGTATCAGTTATGCCTCCTCTTACTTAGAATTATTCCAGTAAGATTGTGATATGATAGCTTCAGGATCTAGTCTCGAGAAGTGAAAATTATTGTATAAACTGTATCATTTTTCCCCAACTGTTCGCTACAAATATTTGTGACTTTTGATAACAAGTGTATTATACGAGGACCTTCACAATTCCCCATTACTTTCAATTAGATAACAAGGCACATAAGGTCAAATATAGTTAACAAAAGGTCAAAGAGGTTAACTTTCCTTAAAAGAGAATAAGTTCAACTCAATATTTGAGCCTTTCCTTTAAGATGAGTCTCCGAGTCCACGAAAGCTAATCAAATGCAGAATCTTTGTAAGAAAATATGACCATTGATACCCATGATGCTTATTTTGGAAACTGTCTTTTGAATCGACCCGAAGAAGTCATTCATGTACGCCAAGGGTAATATTTAGTTTTTTGATTTATCGAAAATCATAATACCCAAAGAACTTGGAAATCAAAAGTGAAATCGAATGAGAGAACGAGTAAGATCCCAATTTAATATATTTTTCTTGTTTATCATAAAAATGTCTAGGTTTTTCTCTATTTCGTGGGTCTCTTTCAAACTTTTCTTAATTGGTCTGGAATTTATTAATAATGATTTAATATGAATGTGTATGAATGAATTTAAGTATTGTTTAGGTTTTTGACCTAATTCTCTAAAGACCCATGAATATTCCTCTTCTATTAGCCCTATCCCTTGAATTGTGTTGAATGATGAGTAGAGGTTATTTAATTGAGTATATTCTTGTATAATTCACTATTGTTTTGTGATGTTAACCTAAATTATGGATGTATATCATGAATTTGGGATGAAATCTTGAAAGTGTATCTTGAATACCATAGGTAAGACCTTCAAGGTTATGAACATGCTATTATAGATTTATTGGTTTATCTTTAGTAAGGTTGATTACTTGAAGTATGAATGATGGATTATGAATATATTATCGTGATACTAATGTGAAGGTTGTGATATAATAGAGGGTGTGTTACTATGTGAAATTAAAGGTAATTCATATGTACATTCGATGACTATGTTTATGAAGTATTATTCTCACATGATATTGCGTTTGTGATGAAAGGGCTTTCTCATCCTAAATCCTATGCGCTATGTACATGTTATATGTGGGTTTAAGCCTATAAGACCTATAATATCAATTGATTTTTTAAGAAAGACTGAACTATACTTCAAAAAGGGAATTTAGCTTATCACCAAGTGAACTTGACTATGAGAGGGGTTCCTTCACAAAAGAATGGAGTTTCACACTATATTATCTCATGGGGTGGAAACTACAATGCTAATTATCACAAATATGGTTTATAGCAACAACCTCCTAGTTCCTTTACTATGTGCCCCCATAGGTATTTTAGCTAGTTGATCCACCTAGATTCTACTACGAAAATAATGTCTTACCTTGGCAAGTAGGACACACTCCTTTCGGTGTGAGGGGATTACGACGGATTACATGTAGCTCACATAAATATATGTCGCTGATGGAAAAGTTTCCAGAATATTAAAATGAATGAGCTAAAGTAAGAAGATTGAAACTAAGTAGGTTTACTTAAGTGATGCTACTTAGTGTAGGTAAGGGTACGGGACTTTACCTGGACATCGCACAAGTGTGACCTAAGAGGGGTTCTAGGGTGGGTTATTTATGTATACTTATTATGAATGATATGCATGATGTTAGTTTCACTTGGTCTGCATGGTGTTGGTGTCGTCTGTTATGGTGATGTATGAAGGAAGTGACAATGGTTATGATTTTCTTGATGCTTTGTGTAACACTTCGGAAGTTCCATGTCTTAGTGTAAAGACTCACTTGATGAAATAAGCCTTAAAAATGTGTTTTGAAGTTTAAATAAAGGTAATAAACTTAATTAGGAAGGGTTCGAATCAAAACATCAAGACAACCACTGCGTTTAGAGACTAGTGAAATTGAGCTAGTTTGACTTGGTGTGTTTTGAGGGTTTTTAAGAGTGAGAATTACGTCAAATTTGGTAAAATGGTTTAGAATAGATGTTAGAATGTGTTTAGGTTCGAAACTTCTGGGTATGAATTCCCAAGGATCACACTAAGGGTCTTTGAGGAGGACCGAACATTTGCCCCCAAAACTGTCCATTTGACAGTGTGCTACCACAAGCACAAACAATGAGTCATCCTTTGAACGACGCTCCATCGTTTGGCGTCGTTGGTTGACACTTAGACAAATTCCAATGAGGCTCCAAAACCAAGTCTATGACCAAAACCATGGACGACCAGTATGGTCTGTGGTTTGGTTGACGGAGCACAGACATGGTTCCATCATTTGGAAACCTGCTTCACTGTCCAAAACTGGTTGTCTTAGGAGTGATTAGGTAATTAGTTAATAAATTAATTAAGGGTTAAGGATGGTAAAAATAAGTTAGTTTAAGAGTATAAAAGGGTTATAACACATTATACTAACCTAACACCTCATTATTTCCCAAACCCAAATCACTCCAACTTCTCTATAGTCTCTCTCTCTCCCCAAACTCAAACCTCCATTGAAAGAACACTAGAAATTCAAGAAGACGATGAATTCACCAAGAAATCAAACTCAAATTTGTGTTAATCATCCCTAAGGTAATGGTTCTTTCACTCTTGGGGATCTTTTCCCCAAGAGGTCCCTTCAAAGTTGGTTTTCAAACTCCCCCAACACTAGGGTTTCTATCTATACATGGGTCCTCTTTTTAAAATTAAATTGTTATTCAATTGTGATGAATTATGATCTTTTATTGTTGATTAACTATGTAATTATGGATAATTGTTGGTAATCACTAAAGATTTCCCCTTGGACCCTTGTTCTTCCCTACCTTGGAATTTCTAAGGTAATTGTGGAAGACGATGAGTATATGGATTATCTAGAATGATAATTGGTATGCATTACTTATTGAATTTACCTTGTTTATGTATTGATTATGTATTCTTTGGTAATGGAAGTATGAAGGCCATGAAAGGGAAAGAAGGTATAAACGTTGGTTCTTCTTGAATTCAATTATGAAAGATGAGTTACTTAGATAGTAATGCTCATGTGTCTAATGTGTTCTTGTGGTATTGATAACAAGCATTCCTCATGCCTAAACATAGACAATTTAATTAGCTATGAAGTATGTATGCATGTTATGATATGATTATTATGTGATTGAAAGTAGTTCTCATGATTATAATAATGTTTTAAGTGAATGATTTACTCACTTGTATGTGGTTTCTAAAGTGAAAGGATTTGTTCTCACTTATGGTTACCTATGAGCTATTCTGATAAGATGTTCACATAGGAGTCTAGCAGAGACTAATGTGAACTTGTATGATGAATAAAGACGATTAGTAAAGTGAATAAATGCTTAGCATTGAAAGGGCATGTAAATGAGATGGGGGTCTCACATTTAGTAAGTCCGGCTCCCCACATGGGTTTCCTCACATTTAGAAAGTCCGGATTCCCAAGATATGTATTGTCTTATGAGATGGAAACCCCCATGTTTATCAAGTTAGAGTTTCTAGTAGCAATATCCTTGACCCTTAACTATGTGACCACATAGGACTCTAGCTTAGTGGATCTACCTAGATAGACATGTAAGAAAGGTTACTCCTTAGGCAAGTGTTAACCATCTCTTTTCGGTATGGGAGTAGAACACTGCTTCCATGTAGCCCCCATGGTCTAATGTCGATTATTGCACTTATTTCCCTAATGTAAAATTAAATGGACAAGTTAAGTGTATGAACTCTTGTCAGGGCCTTTCTTAAAGGTTTTTACATAGTGTGAGGGAGTGTATGGGACTTCTCTTACACATTGCACTTGTGGGTTCCTAAGGGATGGTCCTAGTAGTGTTCTTGTATGCTTCAGTTGATTATGTGTTTTGTTGATAAATATGAGTGGTCTTTATGGATAAAGCATGTCATGATGAAATATGAAGTTATGCTTATATATGAAGTATGTGACATAATGTGATACTTCGCTTTGGATAGGGTATTGGGATTCTATTCTTTGCATTGCACAAGTATTGCTTGGGTTGCTTATATGGTGGGTTAATATCATGTTGGCTTGACTTATAATGTTTCATTATATGTGCATGTTAATGTTATTTGATACTAAGCATGGTTTTGACTAAATTGTCCTTTTTCTCATGCATTAATGATTTTTATGCATAGAAGCCATACTTAGTAGTACATGTGGTTTGTACTAATCCATATTTCTTCCCTTTTTCCCAATAATATAGGTTTGGGTCATTGAAGAGCTTCAAGGTCATTTGAAAGGAAGCCTTGGATCTTTTCCTAAGCTTTTGGTGAGTCCTCAAGTCCTAGGATGATGCCACTTCTCTAGCTTTATAAGTATTAACTATGTCTAAGACAATTGTTCTTTCCTTATTTTTGCAACTTTGTTGTAAGCCTATATGTGGTATATTGTAATAGTGTAAGGGCTATGCCCAAACCTTATACTTCTATGATAGATGGTTTATATGTGTGACAAATATTAGACTAATTTAATGAATTGGCTATGTTGCATAAATGAGAAGTCTATGTGCACTTCATTATTGAGAAGTATATGCAAACTTCATACATGGTAAATGAGAAGTCTAATTATACTTCATATATGATATGCAATGATGTATTCTAAGGGCTAGTCTAAGGTGTCTTCGAGGACAAAGATGCCGGTAATGTCTAGGGGTTCTCCCGGGTCATGACAGTTTTCTTGATGTGTGTGGTATTATTGGGCTTCACATATACATTGCACTAATAGACTTGAATTGGGGGTTATGAGTAAGGTTTTTGAAGTATTGATAAAATGAACTTTAACATGAAATATTGTACTATTGCCTTATTATTATGTACTTATGGTTGTGGACATGCCTTGTTATGGTATGAACTTGTGTATATGTTCTTGGAATTTTCATAAAGGATTTCAAAGTAAATATAGCATACTTTTAACTAACTTTCTTTTTGTGCATGTTTTCAAATGTTTTACTTGCATAGATTTCATGCTCAGTACATGTGGTTTGTACTAATCCATATTTCATCCATTTTCTACACAAGTGTAGGTTCGGGCCAATGAGGTGATTCTAGTCAATTCTTGAAGAAACTTTGGATTGCTATTCTCATGCTGGTGAGTCCTCAAGTCCGAGGACAGAATGGTTTGATTCTCAATATTGTTCCACTTTCCTTATCGAATGACTAAGTTGTATTTGTATTATATGACTTCTTGTTGATGTAACAGCTAAGTCCCAATTTTCATACTCTTCTGTCTAGATGGAAATGTGAGAAAAGTTAGTTTCTATTTTTTTAATATGAAGTGAAGTTGAACTTCAATGAAAAGTTTTTAATTTTCCGCTTTTATTCTATCTAATATGCAATTATTAATGCTAAGGTCTTGTCTAAGACCTTTTCGAGGACGAAGAGGCCAGTTACAACTAAGGGCGGCTCTAGGGTAGTGACATGTCTCAATGGAGCAGTTTCAACAATATGTAGTTAAATAAGAATTTCATTCTAATTAGTCATAGCTAAAGAGATTTGATATAAAAACATATTAAAATATGGGGGTGATACCATAGTGTCAAATATCGATGGGGGGTTTTGTCACTAGTAAAAGAAAAACAATAAAAATAAGGAAAATCATGTATGGGGAGAAGTTCGTAGGGTGTGACCACAATACAAGTTGAGATAGGTATTTGGGTACATGCTTTCTATAAAAAATTTGCAAGATAATAGTCACTAGGCTAAGTTTTAGATTGAAATAAGTTCCCTATCAGGCAACTACCCCATTTTAAATGTGTTCCTCTTGGACACAAATTTTCCGCATAAAATCCAGTCTATGCCTTACCACACTTACTCTCTCAAAATTAGTGTTAGGATATGGGAGAAGGGCTCACCCTCTCGGACTGAACCACATATCGACCAACTCCATAGGCAATTAGTCTAGTGGTCTTGGGTTCGCGACCTCCCTCTCCGCAAGCCCAAAACAGATGCGTGAGTTTCTATTAGCCCCTACAAACCCATTAAGTTGAACCACAACCACTAGGTGAAATCACCATTAAAACATATTTAACCTATACGCAAGCAAAACCCAACAATAATATCAACTTATATTTGGGAAATCACACCCCAAGAAATGGGGGTTTTAGCCACACATAAAGCAATAAAAAATACACCTAAAATGATAATGAAATCAAATGGGTATAAGAAATTAAACCTTGATTTAAGCAAATGAAAAATAATGGAGAAGACCCACTTCCAACTTGGGGAAGATCAAACCCTTCTTTCTTCAAGTATCCACAAAACCTCCTCCAAACATGAGAGAAAAATACAAAAACTAAAGTTGTAAAAAGTGAAAATTAATAACAATGTTATCCACTCTCAAAATAAAACTTAAAATTAGTATTTATAGCTTTTAGATTAAGTGTTGCGGCGGACCATTCGACGAGGTTAGTCGCGATCGCTAAATGACTCGGTGATTCGACCTTCTTCTATTGCATCGCCTTTTGTGCTTTTCCTTTAGCATGGTTGTGTCCAAGATCATTTGGTTGTATATCTCTGATTCCCGTAACTGATCGGCGACACGCCGACTGTTCTTTTAATCTCCCTTTGATCCACTTCCTTCAAGGCTTTGCGTACTGGAACAAAGGGCAAAGTGCTTCCTGTCGGCGATTCACCAAGTGTTATTTGCAAAGTTCAGGCTTCAACTTTTACATTCTCTTTAGCCTTTTTGTTCCATTTTTTGTATAAGTGTCCATGATAATAGTATGACTCTCATTGACAATATGAGATGTAGAAAATGCTGAAAAGGTTTAAGGGAAAAAATGAGAATGGGAAAGAAATGAGTAATGATTAATCTGGAATGTGTCAGAAAGTTGATGCCCATGTTGTGTCGTTAAAGAAACATGAACAGCAGTTTAGTTAGTTTTCCGCCACTGCTAACCCAAGCTATCCTGGCACACTTCTTAACAACACAATCAAGCATCCCAAAAATTATGGACATTGTATGGCAGTCACCACTCATGGAGGAAAACAAACTATTGACTCCCAATAACGTCTAATATTGAAAAATTAATAGAAGAATATGGGGATTATAATGAGGTTGCTGAAACTCAAAAGGAAGTTGAGATGACCGAAATAGTTATTCCCATGCCAAGACCTCCACCTCCGTTTCTACAGATATTTGTGAAAAAGACAGAAGAGGGAAAATATCATGGGTTTAGCTATGTTGAAGCAACAGTCCATACATGTCCTGTTGATAGATGCTTCAGAGCAGAGTCCTAGGTATGTGATATTTATGAAAGACTTAGTGACCAAAAAGAGGGTTGTTAGTTTTGAGAATTTTGAGAGGCTGCAACTTTGTAGTTTTATATCTACTATGTCACTTGTGCAAAAGAAAGAGGATCCTAGATCTTTCACTATTCCATGTACCATTGGGATTCTACACTTTGCAAAAGCTTCGAGTGATTGGGGTTCCAACATTAATTCCATGCCATTGTCCATATATAAGAAGTTGGGTTTTGGAGCTCCAAAGCCGACTGCAATGAATTTACTTATGGACGATAGAACTGTGGAGAGGCCCATTAGAGTGCTCCAAGATGTCCTTATGAAAGTAGAGTCATTCATCTTTTTGGCACACTTTCTGATACTTTCCAGTGAGTTTGCTTTTGAATAACCTTAGAAATAAATAGTTTAGTGATATAAAAAGAACAAAATGTAATATAGAATTTTTTAAATGATTTGAATGTACAGGAAAATTAGATGACCAAAAGGAGTCATTAAACATGCTTGTAAACAAATGGTATACTACCAAAAATAATAAAGTAGTTGAATCTAAAATTTCCCCATTAGAAGAAATTACTTTACCAATAGAAAATAAAATTATTGCTGCCTCACCCTGTAAAATGGACATAATGGACACAAAAGGTGATCCTACAAATAAGGATAAAAATAAAATACTACAACAAAATAATTATACAAAGCAACTACTTTACGTAGTATTTAATCAAATCCTAAAGGCTTATAATAATTAGGATATTAAGGATAAACCAATCTCTTCGTATAAGAGTAAAAATAAAGATTTGGCAATTCACCCAATAATTAAATACCAGAACTTCCCAAAGATAAATTTCCTAAACTTTCAAGAGAATCTTGAAATTACTGATGAACTTATAGGAATAATTAATGAAAAACAAAAATCTAAGACTATAAATACCTAATCCAAGATAATGACAATGAAATTAATAAATTAGGTTCTACTTTTTCCATCAAAAAGAATTATTATAAGAGACCTTTCTTTCCGGATATGCAATATGAAGAAAATGGATTTATATCACATACTTCACATTCTGGAAGTGAGATTGCAAAATGGAATATTGATGGACTCGCAGAACATCAAATATATAATAAATTACATAAAATGGTATGGCCATTACGGCATATAAAATAAAAAATTTATCCAACAAACAAGCTGCTACTTTAATTAGGAACCTGAAACCTTTGGAGTTTCAGACCCAGACTACTGAGGGACAACTACGGGCAGTAACTCCACCTGTGGTCCGTAAGTGGAGGGGTGTAAGTGCTTCCAAGTAATTTGTTTTAAGTTAGGAGTAAGGATTGGGTTAGTTATTAATTAGGGGATAATGCGGGTCGGCTAATAGGTAACTGAACCACCTAAGCTTAAATAAACCCTAAACTAACCATTCTAACTAACCCATCTAATGACCCTAAAACTCTCTCCAAATATTTCCTCTCTAGAATTGAAGAAGAAGAGAAGAAGGGAGGCAGAAACTAGGTCGAATTCTTATTGGATTCAAATTGGGTTAGGGAATTGATAAAAGGTATGTTAATCTTATTCATCCATGGGATATTCCACCCATGGAGCCCCCATATTTCCCCCCAATTGTGAATCAAAATACCCCAATCTATCTAGGGTTGTGATTGCATTGTGGGTAGGATTTGAACGTAACTCCAATGTAGTGGATATCATTCAATTATGTTTGAATCATGTTTGTTTGATTATTAAATGATGTTTTCATGTTAATTCCTTGATGAAACCTAATCTAATTTGATGAGGGTAATCATTGTGGGTTTATGCCAATATAGGAAATGTAGAAGGTTCTATTGTGATCTTCATGTTTCAATGGTCTTGAATACTAATTGATATTAGTCAGGATCATCTAAATATGAATTGACCTATACTTGATTGGATAGAAAGTATCTTGGATTAAGATGTTATAATTGAACCTTTATGATCAATTAATACTTGAATCATCTAGTATAAGATATGTGATCAAATTACCTTGAAATCTAGGTATAAACAATACATTTAGAAGAAACCTTGAGTGTAGGGTTTGTGATGATATAGCTAGGGCTTTAAGGTGAGGCTAGTGTTATTACCTAGTGATGCTAAGGCTTTGAGAGTAAAGTCTAAAAGAGATTAGAACTCTAATAGATTGGATTGTGGTAAGAGACCTATATTTACCTAATACAACTAAGAATGCTTGCTAGATGAAAGTGATAGAATCACTTGAACATGGATTTATTATCGAGGATATTGTTCCATGAGAGATGAGTGTTAATCGATTCTTAACAAGTAAACCTTGTGGTGTATGGTTGGATCCAAGTGGTTATTTTCGATGAGATGGAGTGTCACACAAGTTAGGATCCGGACTCCAAAAAGGAAGGAGAGCCACAACTATTTTATATGAGGACTATCAAATTTAAAAGTGCAACTCTTAAATAGTAGAGTGTGGGTTTTACCAAAGTTAGGGCTCATGAGATGGGATCATTCACATAGTTGAGTTAAGGTTCCTAGTAGAGATCTCCATATCCTATGAACTAAGACATACTTGAGAAGCATCTCATAGTGTTCAAAGCATAATGAACTAAGACTTATTCAATGAAGTAACTCATAGTGTTCATGAGTAAAGATGAACTTAGACATACCAACAGTGGTATCTCATAGTGTTCAAAAGTATAGATAGATTTAGACATGCTTAAGATCGTATCTCACAGGGTCCATGTGAAAGAAGGAAGTTATACATACTTAAAGAAGTATCTCCTATGGTTCAAATTAGCAATGAATTAAGATGAGATTGTGAGTGAGTACCTCATAGGGTTGTAAAGTTAAAGAAAGGAACTAGGTTCCCAACAAAGAAGTGCTAGTAATAGAACCTAAAAGTAATACTTAACTTGATTAGTATTATGGGTTTCTATGAGTGCATTACAAAAAGTATGACTTAGGGTCATTAAAGATTAGCCTTGAGATAGGATGCAACTAGAGTTGTCTCTCCTACTTATAGTTGACTAAAGGCGAGAGATTCCTTAGTTAAGAGAGTGACGTTAGTAATGAGGAAAAGTAGGGTGAATATTACTAGGATGACTACAAGGCTATACGTAGTGTCATGAGTAGTATTAGATGGCTTTCATGCATTGTACAAGTTTGACTTGAGGTTACTTACAAGTATGGTACCCTTATGGAGTAGAGAAGCTTTAGAGTAGACCATGTATATAGACTATGTTAAGATGACATGAAAACCTAGGTCTTGACTGTAAAGGTGGTCTACGATAAAGAATGACCAAAGAGAGGTACTTAGCTTGGATGGTAATATGGGATGTTATCCTTGCATTACACAAGTATACTTAGAGGTGGCCTGTGAAGTAGTTCTTTTTTAATATGAAAGACTTAGGTTTGAGGTGTGTAACCTTTAAGGTATAAGTAGAGACCTTGAAATGAATGTGATGTTTCTCCTATGCTCATTGACTATGTCTTATGTTTGACTTATGTTCATATGAAGCTTATATTCGAGACTATGCTATGATTATGATTATTGTGTTATGATTATGTTATCGTCTCTTATGCTTATTTATTATGTTGACTAACCATTTTAAATGCTCTGATGATGTTGTCCTAGATTTCATACTTAGTACCTTTTTAATAAGGCCTATGACCTACATTCTTACCAAATGTAGGGTTGCAACTTTGAGTTTCTATTGGAGGCTAGAGTTTCAAGGATTTAGAAGATTGAAGATCTTGGTGAGTCCACATATCTTCGAGGACAACATGCACTTGCCTTTACGTCATTTACTTTTATGTTTAAGAATTTTTATGGGCTGTACCCCAAGGACTATTATATCTTTCAAGTTTTATGTTTTGAGACAAAAGAGTTAGATAAGACTTCCATTTGTAATTTATGAAAATGACTTCGATTGTATATCTTAACGTTTTTAAATTCTTCTATATTTTCTAATTTCTTATGTTACGTACAAATATGCTAATGACTTGTATGATACCCCTTCGGAGTCAAGTACGTCATGTTACGATTTGGGGGTGCTCGAGAGTTATGACAAACTTTGTATCAAAGTATAAGGTTTTGGAAAATTTTTAGGATTTCTCAAACCAAGTCTAAGTAGAGTCTTATTCATGGGTTTGTTTCCCAACACATTTCATGAATAGAAGGCTATTGGATGCTTATGAACAATCTCACCTTTTCATTCTCTTAGTCATGCCATAGAGGTTTAGATTTAGTAAGTCATTCTTCTAATGTTTGCTTATGATTTTTCAGGTTATGGAAATTACTTGAGCTAATGGTAAGAGAGTTGAGGAAGGTGATAGGGATAAAGATATTCCTCCCCATGTTTCAAACAAAGATCCTCCTCAAGATCAACATCAAATACCTCTTCAAGCTCCAAATGACCCTCAAATTAGGCATTCAATTCTTGAAGAGTTTAGAACTTCTATGCAACTATCGTCTCAAGCCTTGACGGTGTAAGATAATAGAGTGGCTGTGGCTCCGGCTGATCCTATAAGAGTAATGGGTGCTTCTAGGGTAAGAGAGTTCTTGAGACTGAACCCACAGAAGTTATATGGTTCTATGGTGGAAGAAGATCCAAATGGGTTCATAGAGGAGGTTTATAAGGTGCTTGTGATAATGGGAATGTCTTTCATTGAGAAGGTAGATCTAGCTTCCTTTTAGTTTAAAGATGTTTCCCAAATTTGGTATGAGCAATGGAAAGATAGCAGGCCAAAAAGAGCGGAACCTATAGAGTGGAAAGCTTTAAAGTCAGAATTTCTAGATAGTTTTTTCCCCTAGGAGTTGAGGGAAGCAAAATTGGAAGAATTTATCAACCTTAAGCAAGGTAGTACGCGTGTTAAGGAGTACTCTCTGAAATTTTCTCTTTTTTCTAAGTATGCTCCAGTCTTGGTAACAAACCCTAGTTACTTGATGAATAGGTTAATGAAGGGAATGTTTAAGATGGTTGAAGAAAAATGTCGTATGGCAATGCTACAGGATAACATGGATATCTCACGTCTTATGGTGTTTGCCCAACAAAAAGAGGAGTTAAAACTCAAGAAAGAGAGGGCTAGAGAAAAGAAGAGGTCTAGGTTGGAAGGTGATAAGTCCTTTCGTGTTTAGTCTGAGGGTGAAGATAGGACTAGAACTAAACCAAGATATTCGGGCAAAGATTCGTCCAGAACATCTAAGTTTGAGAAAGAAAAGGGTATTGTGCCTCCATTTCCCAAGTCTAGTTGCTCCATGTGTGGGAGGATTCATTATGGTAAGTACCTAGTCGGCATGGATTGTTTCCATGGGTGTGGGAATGATGGGCACATAATGAGAGATTGTCCGGTTCTTATGGCTAAGGGAAGAGAAGAAAAGAATGTTGTCTCTAGTGATCCGGATGATAATCCTCAAAAGAATAATAGGTTTTATGCTCTCCAATCTAGAGAAGATCAAGAGTGATCTCCTCATGTCCCTTAAGGTATGTATTCCATGCTTTTGTGAAATTTCCAGGTTTCTTGTCTTTATGACATGTTATGTTTGATTTTGAAGTTATTTTACCCAATATGATGTTTAGAGAAGTTTGTGTAGGCTTTCCCCTAAGTGGTGGATAGTGGGCCTATCTAGTGGGTTATTTTGTGCCTTATGTGTTGTCATGATTTCCTTGTATATAGGATCATGAATTTGCTTAGGTCTTGTTAGAAATGATTTATATGCATAGTTTATCTTACGTCTTATTGCATTAATAGACTTGCATATAGACTTCATGAGTTGGACTATGAGCATGCCCTAGTTTTGCGTTGAAAGATTTCCTCAATGAATAAATGCCTTATAAGAAGTAATTTACATTTAGGCTCTAAGTTTATGTGTTGAGAATATTTTAGCTAGTATATGTTACTTCCTCCTTGAGAATGAGTAGAGATAGCATTTCATACATTTAGGGTTGGTAGAAGTAGTTCCTACTCCCTTGTGTTGCATTGCATGTGTCTAGCTTGGAATCTAAGTTCTTCCTTGACTATGTGCATTAGACGTAATTCATGCATAATTGGCTGATAAGTTATATTTTAGACTTTAAAATATGCTTACAGTTTAATTCTAGGGCAAATGTTCCCATGTGGGGGATATTGAAACACCCCATAGAACCTAATTAGACCTAGCTAGAGTCTAATGGAAGCTTATAGGTGACTTTAGATCATCACATGTAAGTTTATAGTTAGAAATTTGTTTAAATGATGAAAAATGTATATTGAAGTCAGTTTGGTAATTTAGTGCAGAAACGACCATGACATCCGGAAACTAGTAAGTTGACCTAGAGAGATGAACTAGTGTGTTGAAGGTCTTGTAGTGGACTTTTGGAGTGTTGTATGAGGGTTAAAATAAAAATCAATGGTTCTTATAATTACATGGACATAATTATGTGTAATAAGTCCGGATACGATCCCCCAAGGACTACCCAAGGGGCCCTTGAAGGGAACCCTAACAGCAGTCCCACAAAGCTGCCTTTGCAGCATGGTCTGCAGCTTTTGAGGTGACATACGGAGGCCACCTACGGCCAGTAAGTTACGTAGCCCAGTAGGTCAAGGGAGTAAATCAACAAATAGTTTTTTTAGGAGCATTCAACTGTTATACTTGCAGACCCAAACTACGGAGGAACAACTACGGGCAGTAACTCCACCTAAGTGCTGCCAGATTTGAAGTAATTTTTGGTTAAAGTTAAGAGTAAAAGGTTGGGTTAGTTATTAATTAGGGGATAATGTGAGTCTGTTAATAGGTTATTTAACCACCTATATAATCTTAAACAAACCCTAAACTAACCATTCTAACTAACCCATCTAAAGACCATAAAACTCTCTCCAAATATTCCCTCTCTAGAATTAAAGAAGAAGAAGAGAAGAAGGGAGGCAGCAACTAGGTCCAATTCTCCTTGGATTCAAGCTTGGTTTAGGTAATTGATCAAATGTATGAGAAGTTTATTCATCCATGGGTTCATCCACCCATGGATTCCCCATAGTTTCCCGCAATTGTGAATCCAAATACCCCAATCTAGCTAGGGTTGTGATTGTATTGTGGGTAGGGCTTGATTGTGACTCCAATAAAGTGGTTAGCATTTAATTATGTTTGAATCATGTTTTTTTTATGATTATATAATTTTTTCATGTGAATTCCGTGATGAACCCTTATATCAATTGGTGAAGGTGCTCATTGTGGGTTTATGCCAATAGAGGCAATGTTGAAGGTTCTAATGTGATCTTCCTATTTCACTTGTCTTGAATACTAATTGATCTTAGTTAGGACCATAATAATATTAATTGACCTAGAATTGATTGGATATGAAGTATATTGGCTTAAGATGTTAGAAATGAACCTTTATGATCAATTAAGACTTGAATCACCTAGTAATGAGAGATATGATAATATTACCTTGAAATCTAGGTATAAAGAAGAGATTTAGAATGAACTTTGAGATCAGGGTTTGTGATCATATATATAGGGCTTTAAGGTGGGACTAGTGTGATTACCAAGTGATGCGAAGTCATTGAGTGTAAAGTCTAAATAGATTAGAAGTCTAATAGGTTGGATTGTGGTAAATGACCTACATTCACCTAATCTAACAAAGAATGCTTTCTAGATGAAAGTGATAGAATCACTTGAACATGGATTGATTGTCAAGGACATCCTTCCATGAGAGATAAGTGTTAAGAAAGGTTAAAAAGTAAACCTTGGGGTGTATGCTTGCCTCCAAGTGGATATTTTTAATGATATTTGGTGTCACACAAGATAGGTTCTGGACTCCAAGAAGGAAGATGAGCCACACCTAGTTGATATGAGGACTATCCAAGTTAAAGGGGGAACTTTTACATAGTATAGTGTGGGTTTTACCAAATTTAGGTCTTATAAGATGGGATCGTTCACATAGTTTAGTTAAGGTTACTAGTAGATATATCCATATCCTATTAACTAATACAAGCTTGAGAAGAATCTCATAGTGTTCATACAATAATGAACTAAGACTTACTCAATGTAGTAACTCATAGTTTTCATGAGTATAGATGAGCTTAGATGCACCAAAAGTGGTATCTTATAGTGTTCAAAAGTATATATGGAATTAGGCATGCTTATGATAGTATCTCATATGGTCCATGTGACGAAGGAACTTATACATACTTAAAGAATTATCTCCTATGGTTCGACTTAGCAATGAACTAAGATATGCTGAAGAGAGAGTACCTCATAGGGTTCTAAAGTTAAAAAGAGGAACTAGGTTACCAACAAAGAAGTACAAGTAATAGGAACTAAAAGTAATACTTAACATGATTAGTAGTATGGGATGCTATGAGTGCATTGCACAAAGTATGACTTAGGGTCACTCATGCATTGCACAAGTGTGTCTTGGGGTTACTTAGAAGTATTTAACCCTTATGGTATAGAGAAGCTTTAGGGTACAACATGTATATAGACTATTTTAAGATGACATGAAAATCTAGGTCTTGACTATGAATGTGAACTATGATCAAGAATGACCAAAGAGAGGTACTTAGCTTGGATGGTAGTATGGGATGATATCCTTGCCTTGTACAAGTATACCTAGAGGTGTCTTGTGAAGTAGCTCTCTTGTAATATGAAAGACTTAAGGTTGAGGTGTGTAACCTTGTAGGTCTAAGTAGAGACCTTGACATGAAAATGTTGTTTCTCCTATGCTCATTAACTATGTCTTATGTTGACTTATGTTCATATGAAGATTATGTTTAAGAGTATGTTATGATTATGATGACTATGTTATTGTCTCTTATGCTTATGTCTTTTGTTGACGAACCATTTGATATGCTCTTATGATGTTGTGCTACCTTTCATACATAGTACCTTTGTACTAACACATATTTCTTACATTCTAACCTAATGTAGGATTGGAGCTTTGAGTTGCTATTGGAGTCTAGAGTTTCAAGGATTTAGAAGATTTCAGGTCTTGGTGAGTCCTCATAAGAACAACATCCACTTACCTTTATATCATTTACTTTTATGTTTAAGACTTTGTATGGGCTGCATTCCAAAGACTATAATTCATGTCAAGTTAGATGGTTTGAGACAAAAGAGTTAGAAAAGACTTCGAATGTATATCTTAAAGTTTTTAACTTCTTCCATATTATTTAATGTATTATGTTACGAATATGCTAAGGGATTGTCAGAGACCCCTTCGGGGTCAAGTACGTCGTCTTACGACTTGGGGGTGCTTTCGGGTCGTGACACAAGACCAAACACAAAATCCATAGCTATCCTTTCCAACTTCCATTCCGAAATTAGAATTCATTAAAGAAAACCTGCAGGCCTTTGGTGCTCATACTTTACTTGTTGATAATTTGATACAGCCAAAAACTGAGCTATGTCTTTCTTCATGTCAGGCCACCAATAAAGTCGTTTCAAATCTCAGTACATCTCGTTCACACCCAAATGAATGAATTACCTTGAACCATGGGATTATGTAAACATATTTTGAATCAAGTCGTCCACTCGGGGAACACAAATTCTTCCCTTAAAACTAAGCACACCTCCCACTTAGGAACCAGATTTTGCGCCCTACCGGACACAATATTCTTTATGAGCTCATTCAAAATCTCATCCTCAAAATTCTTGGCCTTGATCTCCTCAATGAATATGGGCATAATATCACAGCTAGCTAACACCCTACCTTTTCTAAGATTTCCAACTGCATAAACTTAGACTCCAAGGTCTGAAACTATTTTGACAAGGTTCGCTTGGACACGGCCTAACAAGCTAGACTACCCATACTTACCATCTTCCGTCTTAGTGCATCTGCCACAACATTAGCCTTATCCGGATGATACTGGATGGTAACATCATAATCCTTGAGTAACTCCATCCACCTTCTATCCCTCATATTCCGGTCCTTTTGAATGAATACATGTTGTAGATTACGATGATTAGTAAACACCTTATACTTGACACCATAAAAATAGTGTCGCCAGATTTTGAGAGGAAATACTAAACGCTGCCAACAACAAGTCATGTGTTGGGTAATTTCTCTCATGCACCTTCAACTATAGCAATTCATAATCCATGACATATCTTTCCTGCATCAAGACAACACCAAAGCCAGAATGTGAAGCATCACAATAAACAATGAATATTTATCTTCCACAGGTAGTGTTAGAATATGTGTTATGGTTAGAAGAATCTTGAGTTTATGGAAGCTCTCTTCACATTTGTTAGTCCACTTGGAAGGCACCTCCGTTTTAGTTATCCTTGTCAAAAGCGTGGCGATAAAAGCAAAATTTCTCACATACCGATGATAGTAGTTGGTAAGACCCACAAAACTCCTTACTTCATTCAAATAACAAGGCAACTGAAATCAGCAGAACTTTTGAAGATCTACCATTACCCCTTCATTTGAAACCACATTCCCCAAAAATAAAACTGAAGTCAACAAGAATTGACACTTGGAAAATTTTGCATACAACTTCTATTGTCCAAGGACGCCCAAAACAATACAAAGATGGTCGACATGCTCTTCCTTACTCTTCGAATAAACCAAGATGTCATTAATATATATGATAACAAAAGAATCAAGGAAGGGTTTGACACCATTCATCAAACTCATGAAAGTTGTGGGGGCATTGGTCAACCCAAACGACATCACTAAGAACTCTCAATGTCCATAGTGGGTCTTGAATGTCGTTTTTGGTACATCCACAAGCCTAATGTTTAACTGATGGTAACCAAACCTTAGGTAAATCTTAAAGAAAAATCATGCACCCTACAATTAATCAAAGAGATAATCTATGTAAGGCAACATATACTTATTTAGAAAGGAGACTCTATTGAACTGTCGGTAGTCTATGCACATCCTCACACTATCATCGTTCTTCCTAACAAACAAGACAGAGTTACCCCACGGGGAAGCACTATGACATATGTATACTTTAACAAAAAACTAATGGATTTGAGCTTTAAACTCTCTTTAATCTGCCGCATCTATGCAATAAGGAGCAATGGAGATGGGCCGAGTGCCCGGTTCATAGTCAATGAAAAAATATATATCCCTATCCGAAGGCATGCCAGGCAAATGAATAGGAAACACTTACTTAAATTCAGACACTACAAGAATATACTCGATAGATGAAGACTCAGCATCAATATCCCCGATATGAGCCAAATATGCCAAGCACCCATTTTCATTAATTTTCTAGCTTGAACGAAAGATATGACCTTAGTTGACTTAGGCTTGTACACCCATTCCCACTGTAACCTTTCCCTACCCAGGATCTCTAGAGTTACAAACACAGAATTACGATTAAGAACGACAAAATAAGGGGACGACCATGTCATGCCTAAGATTATGTCAAAGCTAGTATGAAAACCTATAAAAAAAAGAACAGGACAAGCATGATACACATGGGTGACTATGATAGAATCTTCAACTAGGTAGAAACATAGATGGAGGCCTCTCAAGTACATCATATACTGCATCAAATTCCAAGGAAAACTGAATTGACACAAATGAATAAATAGAACCCGGATCAAACAAAATAGTAGCATCTATTCATACACAAGAATAGTACATGTGCTCACTGCATCAGACACCTCAACCTAGGTCAAGAATAGTACATGTGCTCACTGCATCAGACACCTCAACCTAGGTCTTTCCCAGAAAGGCATAAAAGTGAGCGTTGTCATCTTGACGGGCGATCTCCTTGCATGGATGCACTACTCCTCTACTTGCATTTCAATTTCCCAGGCCTCCACGACACCGCTGATTTCCTCCTAGTCCACCTTGTGGACATCCTCTATCATTAATACCGCTGCCCACTGGTACCACTACTCTGGTCTGTTATTGCACAGGAACAGACATGCGCGTTTGAAGACAATCTCTTCTCACATGTCCAGGTTCTCCACAATTGTAACAACTATAGTCAAAAGATTGCATGTTTCCAGACATAGGTGAGGATCCCTGACTATCCTAAATGGAATTCTGCTATGGAGTTCCCGAGTAGCCACCCATAGAAGAGGGCAGGGCTGACTGAATTGTTTGAGCTGTAATTGTCGCCCTACATGAACTTCTGGAGTAGGAATCATGAAAGTTATATGTGCTCTTGGGATTCTTAACCAAAGCCTTGGCCTACCCATCACGTCAAACTCCTTCCACTTTCTTTACAAAGTATCTCACCTCATTAAAAGTTTACATGCAAAGGTCATGTGAATAGACAATACCTGCAACTTTGGGTTCAATATTATGACGAATAGACAAATCCTCTCCTCATCTATCATGACTAATTGGGTAGAATATCTGGATAAGGCATGGAAATTCACCTCATGGGTAGTTACACTTATTCCACACTACTCTAAAGCCATATACGCATCCTTCTTGTGATCCCTCAAAGTCTGCGGAACATATTTCTCTAGGAACAGAGCATGGAATAGCTTCCAAGTGAGTAGGGTAAAGACAGGCGATCAACATTCTATATAGGCCCTCAACCATTTCTTAGCCTTACCTTGAATTTGAAAGGTCACGAATTCTACTCCATGCTGGTGGTGTACAAAGCCTAACTTGTGAAGCCTTTCATAGCAATCTAGAATGAACTCATCAGCATCCTCACTCTCAGAACCATGGGGCATAGGTGACTTCAGCTTTAAAAACATAGTCAACATCTCATGCTCGGTACCTGTAATCACACGACATAATAAGGGACAGAGAAAGGCATCAGTGCCTAATTCTCCATCCACCCTTGGAATAGTATCAATAATAGGCCAGTTGATCTGAGGTTGAGAAGAGTGTTGTGTGAGAAGGACTCCGGGGCCGACCAACCCTTTCAAAAAGTCATGATCTGTTGAGCTAACACAGGGTCTAAGGGAAGCATGTCGATATATTCCCAACCTGCGTATCTACCTCTTCTTAGGGTGAAGGAGGGGATTCCTCCCTAGGAATATTCTAAGTTGGGCCTCCACCCTTGGTGGGTACCACCCTTCCTCTTCCCTTACCCTTGATTCGACCACGACCTATGGCTGCGGGCTAATCTTCTGTCTCATTGATGGGAGATATGGTCCTGACGCCGTTGTATCACATGTAAACCATCTTCATGCACAAGAGTGAAGGAGATTTGATACAAGTGTTTATCACCATATGCCAATCAGAATCAAGTCATAACACGAAAGGAGAAGAAGGAAGAGAGATTTCTTAAAGTTTTGTAACCTTTCAAAGAAAAATTCAAATGTCTCTATACCATTCTGCAAAACTCTGCTAGACTCGTTTTGGTACAACGAGATCAACAGACTAGGGCTCTAATAGATTTTTTTCATGAACTACACTGTCATGATTCACACCCACACCAACCTTCCGTTTGGAGAACAAGTACTACAACCCAACTAAGCAAGTTTAGGAAAACTAAAACATTTAAAGATACGGAAGTAGGTTTCTATGACTAAATTAAATACAGAGTTCCCATAAATATCGAAATTCTAACAAACACACCATTGCAAAAATTTAACCCCTAGTTATTGTACCAAAACTTTATTAACCAAGAATTCTAAGAAAAAGTGGTGCAACCACAAAAACTAAACTTAAACAACCTAAACATATAGCCTGACTTCGAAAGGAATGGACTAAACTAGTGATGGATCCATGGAAGCCTGAAAGAACATGCTCATTTGAATCCAGTCTCGATCAAAGATCTCCTAGATAAGGTTTTTCAGTAAAAGCCTGAAGATGCCTTGTACTGAACAAAGAAAGAGCAAGTGTAATATCAGTACACGAAACCACGGTATGCTGGAAGAATCATGTAGCTACTCCAGAAACGTAATACAAGAAATTTATTACAAAACAGTAAACATACATATAAATAATGCATAATTAAATCATCATTTAAGGAGAAACATACAATTTCCCAACAACCAAAGGTAATTATATATATATAATTATCGTAAGGGTTATCTCATGGTATCCACACCCAAACGGTCAGTGTGTCGGAACGTGACACCCGATTCAATGTACATGTGTCGGAACGTGACACTCGATCCAATATATGTGTCGGAACGTGACACCCGGATCAAAATATGTGTCGGAACTATAAACTCGGTCAAATATGTGTCAGAACGTGACACCCGGTTCAGACAGAACAACCGCAATCACAATCAGACCAAAATGAATAGTTCACATAGTCACAGTCAAGCAATAGGTTCAAGGCATATAATTGTTCGCACATAATGATTTAATATGATTCGATTTGTGTTTCAATATTCACATACATGCATGCATACAATAAATCAATGAAAAATCATATATAATATAACAAGAAGTCAAACCATAACCAACCTCGAAATTAAGTCTGAATACTCTTAAGACACCTGAGTCTTCCCTTTCCAAAGTCTTTCAGCTTGTTTTTGGTTTATAAATAAGTAATTAACGTAAGAATCAATAAACAAGGCCTAATTTATCCATATTATATAAATATATCAAACCAAGGCCAAACCCATGATCCTAATATTCAATTTTGGACTTTTACCACCATTAATCATAAGTCCAAAACCCTCCGAAAAATTATAATTAATGAGGATTCTATGTTTTTGGAATCAAATATGTATTAAGAGAGTAATTCACTTACATTTAGTGAGATAAATCATGGAAATCTAATAATAAATTGTCTTGGGTTATCCCCTAGCTCTCAAGGACAAAATTTTGCTTTAATAACAAGTTTTGGGGTTTCCCTAATTTAATTTGTGATTTTCCCGTCGGGGGAGGGGGGGATATCCCGCCACAGCGGCCCCACCCTGGCAACATTAATCCCTATTAAGTGGCTTGGACAAAGATAGAACCTCAAAATTTGAGTTCCAAAATTTTATTTCACAACACACCCTCAAACCAGGACGTTCTAAAACTACCCTTTCACGCCAAAATAAGTTTCTAAAGTTTTACTCGCCCAAATTTGATTATGTAAAGTTGTACAGGCTCCTTAACGCCTTAGGTATGCACTCACATGATAAAACTCACAATTAAATCCCTCTTCCATTACCAGATTATCTTAGACCTCACCTAACTCAAATTTCATCCAACTCTGTCCTAGGCTAGAAATTTCTAAGTTACTACTCAGAAGTTTTCTGGCCCAAGTTTCTTCTCCATTGGCTTTTCCATAAAAATGGGAACGGGTCGTTATATACATAAGAAATAAAATGATCTCTAGTCATAGAATCTCCCCCACCCCCCACCCTCCTTTCAATTCTAGTTCTTCATCCAAAATCAACATCATTAAAGAAAACATATCATAATATATCTTTCTAAGACAAACAAGTGTTTTAGCATGAAGGATTGTGTGATCCTACATAAAAATGGACAATCTAGTTTTCATAAACAATAGTCTTGACATAAACAATCGATGTTTAATTAATAACTCAACATGCCCATTTTAAGTTTGTACATGAGCTACAACATGTTCAATTTTTATCTAATTAATACAAAATAATCTTTAAAAACATGGATGAAAGCTTCGCAAAGTTATCAAGGCAAATAAACTAGATCTTATTGCCAGACTACACTTATAATCTTCATGTTTGTCCCAACAACCTTTCAAGAGCCAAACTGTGAGATGACAATAGCTAGAGATACGACTATCTAGAAGAAGAAGCTATTAGGATCATAATGTGTTTAAACGATCCACCACGTGGATGAATAGGTCCACAAATAACCTCATGTATACGTTATAAAAATGTAGGGGGATCAATCACAACTTTTATTGGTGATATTCTAATAATTAACTTGTCTTAATAACAAATTACAAAATTCACCATTTAAAAGAATCTTCACTTCACATAATGAATGTCCAATTGATTTTCTTATAGTTCATCTCATCATTGTAAATTCATGATTTCACACACAATTATGCAAAAGTATAAAAATATTGGGATTAGTAAATTTTTATTTACTATAAAAATTTCCTCAATTGCACTTATATTTGTACAATACAAGGTGGAAGCTAAAGAAAGGAACTTATATATAACACATGTTTTCTCATAGACATTCTTGGTGATACGAGAATATCAAGGTTCATTTCATCCATTGTCTTGAGATGATAATCACTTTTATAAATATTATAAAAAATCAACAAGTTTCTCCGAAACTTAGGAGAAAATATAACGTTATCAATGATGACTTTATCTCTCCTAGACAAAAGTATAATGATTTTTCTGAAGCACTCTACCATATTAGTATTATAAAAAATCGTAGTATGATGATAATGTGTTATTAAAAAAGAAGAGAAAGAAGAAGAGGAAGAAGAGGAGGAAGAAAAAGGATGAGGAAGAAGTTCAATCAACATATAAACAAATTTTATTATTTTTTATCTTGCTAATATGAACAATACTATAAGGACAAAAATAGTATTATAAGTTTTTCGAAACTAAATTGTTAGTCTTAATAATGGTAGAATCATACTTTAAATATAATGCACATTACAATACAAAGTCTGAATTCAATAGTTTTCATAAATAACCTAAGAAAGATAACTTTCAATATTATTTAGTTGAATAACTAATACAATAAAAATAATTCTAGGAAAGATTTTCAATGTATGCCTCGGGTATGATCTCAAAATCTCAAAGGTAAAGAAAATACTATATTGGAGTATTTAATGTAGCATCTCCTGAGTTTACAAGTGTTGCATCATCTCCTAAGTTCACTTATTGATGCCCATATAAATCTTCATTTCCTCATTTTCTCCTTTTTTCTGCCCATAAAAATATTATAAAATTATAAAAATCAACAAAGTCAAAGATCATGAGCGTAAAAAACACAATAATATTACCAATATATAAATAGTAACTAGCTTACCAATGTTGGAACGGATGTCACATTCGGATAAGTAGTTAACTTCTCCCCGGTTTTTTATGTATACCCCATTATAGGTTTTAGTACATGTTCCAACTACATAATTTTTTATCAATTTTTACCGCGCACATGTGGTTTACGTCTCGGTGTCACCTGCAAAATAAATCATTAATGATAATGTATAAAAGACTCAATCTCATTATGTGTTCTAATGTAATGTTTTTGATCTAACCTGTGATGTTTCTTCATTTTCTCTTAATTTCTTTGCTATTTCAAGAACTTCCCCAAATAAAAAAAATTTATACACATTTATCAAATATCGAAACTCTTTTTTTGACTCCAAATGAAGGTAGACATGTTTAACAATAATTATTAAATTCTTATTTTCTCACAACCCCATCAAATAAAATATACATAAGTGGGGAGTATCAACATTTTGTCATTTGGTACACAAGATATTGGAGCATCAATATTTTATATTCTAAAGATCAACCCAATACCATGAAGTGTGTTTCTTCTACTTCTATCTAAAAGGCTAGGTCAGACCTAGCTATAACTGTTTCTGATGCATTTGTACAGTAGGTTTGTTTATTATTATTATTGTTGTTGTTGTTATTATTATTATTATTAATATTATTCTTGACATGACATATTTAAATAATTTTGTGATACATATCATATATTTTTTTAATTTTAAAGAAGAACATTTTTCTTGTTATCAAAAACAAATTTTACGTATTCATCAAAAGATTTTTATGTATGTATTAAAAGGGAAAAAAACAACTTATAATAGAAGGAATTTGTTTAAAGTGAACCTGCAAAATATCATCGTTTGCTTTTTCCGGTGCAATAAAAGATATCAGAACGTCATTAATGTTGCATCCTCATCACCATCAACTTGGTACAACTTATCCATATTCTATTCAAAAGTATGAAATATAATTAGATATTTTTTAAATGAATAATTGTGTAGAGTAATTGAGAATACATTTCAGAAAAAAAATTGCTCGCTTGCTAGGAATTTACACATACACGCATGCATGCGCACACACACGCACATACACACAGAAATTATATATATATATATGTTACTACAAATGTTTTGCATTTTGTAACAAGATCAATGATTGTTGTGGGTATGCATCTCTTAAGATACACTAAATAATTTGATGTGTGATGTAAATTTCATCCTAAATTAGAATTTTATTCTATCTAAATAACATTTTTGGTGAAAACTAAATTAAAAAGATTCTATTTCTAAGGAAATTGTTAAATTAAGAGATGTACAATTATAAACAATCTTATATTTTAGCGTTCATATATTATTACATTATCTTAATACAAAGATGTTTATTCAAAGATTCATGCACAACTTATCATTCAATTAATCATTAAAATTTTGACGTCTTATATATAATCACAAAAATGAAATGAGACGTTAAACTTCATAGAGAACTTCTAATACTACTACTATTACTATTATCCATATATATTTAAATTATTATTTTACTTTTATTATTAATATGTCAGTATAGCCCAATTGGTTTACTTTAAATACAGAAAGGAGGATTCACATAGCCTATTTTATTTTTATTTTGCATTGAGATATAGTTAAATGTTTTTTTTGTAATTATGCGGCTTATATTTTTTATCTTGAGATTTTTTTCATCATTCTTCTATAACATAACTAATATTTAAAAAGATATTACCCAACAAATCAAAAGATTTCTGTACATGTCTTAATTAAAAAACAATACCTTATAAAAGGAATATATTAAACAGTGAATGATTTTTTCAAAACTTACCAATGAGACACCAGTTTGTGGTGCAATAGAAGATAGATGAACTGACACTATTGCGTTTATATGATCAACTTTGTGATGCTTATCCATTTTCTAAAAGAAAATATGAAATAAAAAAGTTATTACCAAATATATCAAAAAATTGTGCACATGTCTTAATTTTAAAAAAAAACTAAAAAACTTATAATAAGTGTGCTAAAACAATAAAGAAAAAATTTCAAAGCTTACCAATAAGACACCATCTTGTGGTGCAATACAAGATATGGGGATAGCCATTATTGCATTTCTACGATCAACTTTATAGTGCCTAACCAATTTCTGGTAGAAAATATGAAAATAATTAAAGTTCTAGAATATCAAAGATAAAGAAATATATGTTTTTCCATAAGTATTATTATTTCAATAACAAGTGCAATGATGTTCTTGAGAAACCCAAACTTCTTAGTAACTTTTCTAGTATCTTTACATAAAAAGAAATTTTTACTCTCTATTCTTGTAAAGAAATCATAGTTTCAATGGTCACACAAATTAATTTATATCTTAATATATTTATCTATAACATAGTTTGAGGAGAGTAATAATACTAAGTCAAGTCCTCTATGTTAATTAAAAGTTTGTTCAATTTTCATCAAATTTACTATGTTTAGTTAGTAGGCGTTTAGACATGCTATTTCCTCTTGTAATTTTAAATCATTAGATGAAAAAAAATGCATTTGTATAAGTTATTTCATCTTATGGTTTTAAATTATGAGATGAAATCTCAAATTCTCCAAAACAAACTTCATTTGAGAATTTCATATCATGATTTCACATTTTTCAAATACAAATATTGGCCCACAAATTTATAATTTTTATATAAAAAAGAATGATATAACTATATAATTTTTTGCGAGAATACGAAAGGACTAATGAACTGTCACATCCGGGGAGTACCCCCTAGACGTAATCGGCGTCGTCATCCTCGGAGAGGACTAGGACTAGCCTCTTAGTATTCATCATTACATTCATAAGTTAAAAATGCGGAAAATTTAAAAAATTTCGTCTACACTACTTCATGAGGTTTACTTACACCTCTCGCTTACACATAATATATTTATATCGAGTATACATAGACCCTTCGTATAAGAAGATTACATGGTCTTCTACTTTTATGTCACACATATATATATAAGATACATAACATAGTCTTAAAACGGATGTCTTATATTAAACCATCTAAACAAGAGTATAACCAATTGGGCATAGCCCATACATCAATAAAATAAAAGCCACATATATGATATAAAATCATAGTACTCAAATGAAAGAGAATGAATAAAGTGTCTTTAAGACTAATCAACATCCAAAAGCCACATATATGATATACAATCATAGTACTCAAATGAATTAGAATGAACAAAGTGACTTTAAGACTAATCAACATCCAATCCTAGAAAGTTGTATTGCCCTCGAAGTGGTGAGGACCTACCCAACTTGGAGAATGAGATTCCAAGCCTTCTTCAAATGGACACAATCTCCTCTACGGCCGGAACCTAAAATGGTTGGGACACAGGGAGAAATGGGGTTAGTACATCACTTGTACTAAGTATAGGCACATATGCACACACAACATAGAAATCATACTAAAAGGGGACATTTGATAAAAATCATGCCAAATTACTTTGAAAAGCCTTATGCATATTCAAGAACCAACACAAGTCATTAAGCACATATTCCTTAAGTCAAGACCACATGCATCACAAGACCAACAATACCTAGTCTAGTCAAGTCAACATGCATATCCACATTATTGAACAAATAATCAAGACAACTCTATCATTTAGTTATAATATCAACAAGCATGCAATAGAGTTCATAACATCATAAACTAAAAAACACTATTACTCATGAACCCTCATTAAGTCCACTAGTGCAATTGGCTAGGTAAAGCCCCATAACATATTTCATAAGTGGAACTCATATCACATAGTGTCATTAACATGTAAGATCATCATATATAATTATAAGCACATAAACACATAAGAACATATTTTTAAGACTTCCCTCAAGTCTAACTAGTGCAATGTATAGGCAGAGTGCCATACCCCTACCTAGACTAAGCCAAACCCCTTAGGTCATTCTAGTTAGAGTTCACTTTATTACTTCATTTTTTTACCTTTTGGGAACATCTTGCCTTAAACGACATAGACCACATGAGCTAATGTGGAATCTGGTGTCATGAAACCCTACACCGAAAGAAGGTGTACTACTTGTCAAGGTAGTACTAAAACCTGAACATAGCATTTATGTTGATCCACTAGCTAGTTTTCCTATGGGGGCAACATAGTTCAACAACTAGGAGATGTAGTTGGGAGCCTCTTTATGCTACTTGCATTATAGTCTCCAATCTCATGACTACCATAATGATCCTACCTTCCCTATGTGGGAAGGAACACTCCTCACTTCTAGTTCACTCGGTGCTAAGCTAGAGTTCCTTTTTAAAATGTCTTTCATTAATGATCATCACTTAGTTTAGGTCATAGGGTCTACCCCTTATATAGTCATCATCATAGCTCAATAGGAATTGCATGAGTATTGTCCTTTCATTACAATTCACATATGTAAGGTTAGCACATTTTCATAATCACATTATGACAAGGCACATAGCCAAATTCATCACCACCCTTATGTCATTACATCCTAGCCAACAACTCACAAGCCATAAATCCAGACATTTCCATTCAACATCATACCAACCCTAATCAATCTTATCATAAGGTATGCTTCAATATAACTTCATCACTAAACATAAGTAATCATGATTGAAGTAAAGGGTTGAGATCACAAGACTTACCAAATCTCCTTTACAAGCCATCATCAAAGTTTTTACCATCAACCATCCAATTCTACCCAATAATGAGTGCAATATCATCACAATAGTAATTAACACAATAGCTAGGTCAATTGCAACATCACTATCCCAATTAACTTCAATTCATAACCTAGGGTTAGGGGAATAGTGTTCATCGTGAATTCTTCTAGAAATAGATCCAATCCCAATAATGCATTACCCTAGGCAGTGCATGAATGAATTAGAATAGATAAAACCAGTCTAACAATCAATACATTCATCAATTTCTATCAATTCATAAGCAAGATCCAAGATTTGGGGAATTTGGGGAAGGGAACATGATCCACACGAAATTCCCTCAATTACAATCAATTACTCAACAATCTACACTTAATTAGTCATGGGTAGGAGTGGCAAACAAGCGAGTCTAGTCGAATATGAGTCGATAAAAAAACGAGTTAAATAAAAATGGGTAAGTTACCCGACTCGACTCATATTTTATATGTATAAAATGGGTATACCCAATGGATAATATGGGTAACCATATTACCCATATTATATTAGAGATTTTGTTAAAAGCTTTAAGAACAAAACAAAAAAAAATTAGTATCACTTAAATCCAACCCCCCCTCCCTCCCAAAAAAATGTAAAAATAAAAAAATAAAAAAATAAAAACTTTCACCCAACCCCTACCAGCCCCCCACCCCCTACCAGCTACCCCCCTTCCCCACACCCCATCCCGAAAAAAAATTAACAAAATTTTAAAAGAATTTCACTAATATTTTTTTAAAAAAATTAGCAGCACCCCCACTCCACACCCAGACCCACTACCAACCCCCCCCACTCCCCCCCCTACCCCTACCAGCCCCCCACCCCCATCCAAAAAAAACATTAAACTTTTTATAAAAAAGTTCATTGATTTTTTTAGAAAATTTAAAAAAAAATTACCACACCCCCCTACCCACCCACCCACCCAATCCCCAAAAAAAAATTAACAAAATTTTTAATTTTTTCATTAATATTTTTTTTTGAATTTTTTTTATCACCCCAGCCTCCCCCCCCCCCCCCATCCCTACCACCCCTATCCCAAATTAAATGTAAAAAAAATAATATTTTTTTTATAGATTTTGTTTTTAAGAAAAACTTTCTTACTAACCCTTTATCACTTTTTTTGTTTGTTTGTTTTTACCCATTTTATCCACTTAACTACCCATTTTTAAATGGGTAATATGGGTATTACTCATTTTTTTACCCATTTTCAAATGAGTTGGATACCCAATTCATTTAAAATGGGTAATATGAATGGATACCCATATTATTTACCCATTTTCCACCCCTAGTCATGGGTAATTATAATTAGTCATAATCAATCATCAATTTCAAGTTTAGAACAAAACCCATTTGTAGAAGAAAACCCTAAGAATTGGGTTATTTAGAAATCAACTTTGAAAGGACCTCTTAGGAAAAGGAATCCCAAGAGTCAAGAAACCATACCTTAATGAAGATTAATCCACGAATTCAAGTGAAATCCTAGAGAAATTGGTCTTCTTTTTCAAGCTTTCTTCTTCCTTCAATGGAGGTTGAACAAAAAGAGAAACTAGAGAGAGGTGAGAGCTATTGGGTTTGATTTGGGGATTTAATTTGAGTGAGTAAATTGTGTGGTAAACTGATCCAAAATCAATATATACCCCCCATGAAATAACCAAAAGAACCCTCACTTAAATTGACCCTTTGATGAAGTCAAACTTGAATTCCAAATTTCAACTTTTCATCGGGGAACAAGTCCGCGACGTGGAGCTGCTCCCGCATGATTTTCTAAATTATTTTTCAGGACAGTGGAGTCCGCAAACTGCCCGCGATGCAGACTTTAAATTTGACCAAAGACCACCCAAGTCCGCGACGCGGACTTCTTTCTACCATGTGTATTTTGGTTGTTGCTTTGGCAGCTCGCCAAGCCAAGTTTGGGGTTCTTTCATGGACCCGTAAGCAGTAGCGGACCCAGGATTTTCGTTCAGGATGTTCGAAAAATAAAAATGTTGTTGATGGGATTCGAACCTGGGGCATGCAGTTTAATATTCAGGGATCTTACCATTGAGCTATCTAATTTTAATTGTTATTGAGGGGGTTCAAAATATATACATCTACAAAAATTCAGAAAATTTACCTTATATATATCGTGTATTTTTTTGCCGAGGGTGTTTGGGTGAACACCCTGGACACAATGTGGGTCAGCGATCCTTGGGGAGTCGTACTTGGACTTTTTTACCCTCTGTACATGTTTTTACCTATTTAAAGTCATTTTACAAGTTTTAGACCTCATACAACACCTTCAAACCTTCATGAAACCTAAGGACGTTTCACTAGTTAAATTAGACTAGCTTCCGGACGTCTCAGATGTATCTTGACGTCTTGAATCTAAAAATTCCTAAATGTTTTATTTTAGGCCTTATGACAGTGTTTCTAACCTTAGACCAACATGTGAGTCTCTAGATTAGGTCTTGGACTTTCAAAGTGTGACATGAACTATTTACAAAACGTGAACATGATGATATAGTTACTAATTCTATTGACCATGGTCTATTTTATTAAAGAGTACTTAAAGAAAATTAAATTTTACTACAACTCATTATTAATGTTACCTTTTCATTAAACAAAATTAAAATTTAATCAATAAACATTGTATTTTTTTAGAAAAACATTTTTATAATTGTAACGACCTGATTTCGTCATTATGGAAAAGTAAACGAAGAAAGAATTAGGGCCATAAAACATTTTGGTAGAAATTTCGAATTTCTCAACCTAGTCCTAATTTCATTGATATTGGAGGCATTATGGTGTAGGAAAATATAGTAATAAATAATAGATATAATAGTGAATTTTATTAATGAATATATAGCTAACATGATAAGGAACCCGTACCACTTTACGGAATCGAATTTGGGCGAGTAGAACTCCTGGAAATGACCTTTTCGTGAATAGGTACATTCTATCTCCATCGAGGCCGCTGGAGCGGGATTCGGGGAGTCGGAGTGGTGCCGCTATAACGGGTCAGATGCGACTTAAAGTTGCTAATAATCCCCCATATGACAAGATTTCGTATTTTTTTACTTTTAAGGCTAAGGAGGCGACCCCATACGAGGTCTTGACAGTTTTTCACAATTCTTGATGCTAAAGGTAAGATTTTACCACCCTGAATCCATTTTTCAATCCGTAGAACCTATTTCACAGTTTATAATCTACGGGGAAGTATTTTGGTCTAAGAATTATCGTGGATAAAGCCCTAAATTGGGTATTAGGATCTTGGGTTGGTCTAGGCTTATTGGGTTTGTTATAATCAGTATAATTAGACCTTTGTATTTTATCCTTGCGAATATTAATTGTTGTACACCTAGAAAAAGCTGAAATAATTCGGAAAGGGAAGATTCAAGTGCCTTAAGGGATTGAAGCTTGGATTCGAGGTAGGTGATGGTTGTGATTTCATGTTGGTGCGATATATGTTTGTAATTTCTTCATTATATGCATGTATGTATGAGGATGTTGCATTATTGATCACCCTAATCGTAATTGAGGATAATTAAATAATGGTATGCCATGTATAACCTCTTGTTGTATGATCTTGATGATTTACTTGTTATTGTGATTGTGGTTTGTGATTGGGGATCAGATTGTCACTTTCTAGCAAGCTCACATGGACCGGGTTGCCACGTTGTGGCACAACTATTTGATTGGGTTGCCCCATTTTGACACAATTATGGGATCGGTTGCCACATTCTGCCATAATTATGGGATCGGATTGCCACGTTCCAATAAGCGAACACATTGAGTTTGGTTTCCATGAGAGGACCATTAAATTTGATTCCGTGAAAGGACCATTGAATTGTGATGTGTACATACTTGTAATGACTGCGTTCATATCTAATGATTATTGATATTGAAAGACTATTTGTTTCTTTAAATTATTTAATTGTATATTGTTGAGAATTGTGAAATTGTTCGTTGATGTGAAGGATTATAATATTGTATATGTTTGGTATATGACTATATTATAATGTTGTGGTTACTTACATGTGTTTCACTAAGTGGTAGTCGCATGATCCTATTAGTACATTGTTGTTATGTACTGATATTACACTTGCTCTTATTTTTGTTGAGTATAGGGTTTATTCAGACGACTATTGATAGACCTTGATTAGAAGATCAGTGATTGTTTGAATACAAACGGTGAACTCGTTCTTCCGGGCTGCCTTGAGTTCTCTTTGTTTAAGTCCACCTCTTTTCGGATTCAGAATATTGGTTAAGTTGTTGTTAGTTTGGCGGTTGTACCCATTGTTCTTAGATTTTTCTTTACTAGAGTTTTAGTACATTGACATTCAGGTTCTAGGGGTTGTATTTCCGCATTGTTAAGTTGTTTAGTCCTTAAATAAATTTAAATATTTAAAAGATCTTGTTTAAATGCCTTAATTTTTTTAGTGTGAGTGTCAATCACGACGGTCTAGGTCGTGGCAATAATTTATTGTTCTTTTTTCAGGAACTTTTTCTTATTGGGATGAATGTAAAAATAATGAATTGGGATACTTTTGATAGTTTTCATAACTTACGGGGTTTTATAGTTATGAGCCAAAAATTTAATATAAAAATTCAAATTGCAGCATGAACTTGATTTCATATTATCATTTCATATCACATGGTTATTTATTAATCTAATATTTATTATCTGGGTATAGAGAGTATAAAAGACTTCCATATGTGTGAGTATAATCAAGGGTAGATGTTTGATTTCCTTCATAACCACACGTGTTTTGTATCAAGTTCATACCATATTAATTTTCTAAGTCATGTATGGTTTGAATTAGATTTTTTTTTTATATTTTTAATACTTGAAAAGAAATTCACTCTCACTAATAAAAACATTCTTCATGCACCATAGACATCAATTCTATAATAATTGTTTATTGTGTTTTAAATATTTTCTTTGTATATTTTAGGATACTCGCAATCTATATTTGTTTAGAAAAGAAATATATTAGTTTGGAAAAGAAATATATTGTCCTTCTAGGATTTGGAGAACCTTTTCATAATAGGTTTTGGACAACTAAAATTTATATAGAGACATAGTTGGGGATTATAAAGCATGTTACACGACACAATGTATTTCTAAAGGCTTGAGAATATTGTAAGGAAAATATATCTTCTTTTCTTTCAAAGTGGAAAACTCATTCGCTTTCTTCTTAGAGGATTAGGCCTAGTTGAACCTTGTTAAATCCTTGTATTATTTTTTCTTCTCTATAATTTGTTTGTGATTGTGTGCTAGTTAGTCCACGAGATTCTCACAAAAACAAATAATGTTATATGGATTAAAATTAATCTTGAAAACATATCATTGTTTACATGAACGTAGGACTTAAGTAAGAAAAGGCACAATTGGATAATACAATTTATACTTATTAAATAACCTTTAAAAGTACTATTTAAGATACTATTAATCGTATACTCAATGTTTTACATTTATATGGCATTTTTAATCAGTTTAAAAAGATAACATATGTCCTTATTTTGCAAATGTTTAAGTTGACTATTTACCTTTTACCATGTTGGTTTCCCTTTTTGGCAAAATATTCATAAAGGTACTCTTATGGTTAAAACTTCATATTTTTAAGGATGATTTTTGAACATACATATCAAAGCCTTTCCATATTTGTGTATAGTGAGACTACATCGCATATATTGAAATGGTAAGAGTATATATTTAACTTATTGTTAGATGTATGACGTTTAAATATTATTGTTGTGATACAAGTCATACGTTTTAGATATAGAGAAGAATATTGTTCTTTATTTCATCGCACAATTAACATTAAAAGTTATTCAAGAATCCATCAAAATATTTTTGTACATGACTTTAATGAAAATAAACAAAAAACTCCTAGAATTGGAGATACTTTTAAAAAGCTTACCTCTAAAAAGCGGCTTTTGATTCATCATGTGTGGTAAAATATATTGGAACTTCCATTAATATTCATCCATATCATCACCAGCTTTACGTTGCTTATCCATATTCTAAAATATGAAAAAATTAGTTAGATATTTTGTAAAACAAAAAATTGTGTGAAATAATTGAAGGTTTTCTAAAAGAGATAAAAATTGCTCGCTTGCTAATCATTTGTGTTGATGTATCAAGTAACATTTTAAGAACATAATCAAAGTGATAGAATACCCAATATATCAAATAAAAGGATGAATGTTCATCAATCTTATGCACTTTGTAAGAAGATCAATGATGGTCGTGGTCAAACATCTCTTAAGATTACTAAATACGTGATAAATAATTTCATCCTATTCTAATATGTAGCTCAACTCTTGCTTTGACTATGATTCCTAATACACCAAGTAGTCCTAAGGACAAGGGATAGCTAACTTAGTGTAGAGTCCAACAAAATATTTTTGTGCATATCTCAAAAGGACGAAAACTAACACCTTGTAATTGGATTTCTAAAGCTTACCTCAACCACATCAGCTTTTGATTCTTGAGGTTCAAGAAAAGATATGGGAACTTCCATCAATGTTGCATCTTTATCACCAACTTTGTACTGCTTATCCATATCAAACTTGCAAATACAGAAAATTTAGTTAAAACTTTTGTAAATTAAAAACATGTATGAAGTGATGAAGAATGTTTTTTTTTTTTTAAAAAAAAGATGTGAACTACTCACTAACTATGCTTCATGTAATATTTTAAGAACTTAATCAAACTAATACAATACCAAAAAAAAAAGGTTAAGAAAAAAAGTGTATTCATCAATAGTATACATTATGTGACAAGATTAATGATGGTTGTGGTCTTGCATATGTTAAGTTTCACTAAAATCATTGAATTTGTGATAAAAAAATAATCTGAAATTCAATTTTCCATTAAAAAAAGTTAAATCTTTTTGGGTCAAATTAATTTTGAAAGTTTCTATTTTGGTGAAACTGTTAAAACTTACTACAAACTCTATCACATATCAAATTAATCCTCACCATAGTAATAATTATTTCTGTCGTAGTTTGGTCTAATCTAAGAGGACCGGTCTCATCTATTCTGGCCTTGATTTACTAGAAATTACATACTTAAATTGGAATAATTAAAAAAAATGATTAGATTAAAGAGGAAAATCATGAAAAACTTAGATCCATCTGACTAGTGCTAGTGATAAATATTTCAAAGTGGAAAACTACTAAGTTATTTATTGCAGTGATTTGTGAAATGACTTTATCTAGTTATTATTACTTTAATTATCCTCCATGTCTAAAAACATGTGTGCATTTTTTTTTAGAGAAGTTCAAATATTTAAAGATCATTTGAGGTAGTTTGGTCATGTCATAGGTTGAGACTATGGAAAATAGTGGTATTAAATATTTTAAGGAAGATGGTTTTCTATGAAATATGTAAATATATTTTTGAATAATACCTATTTAACTGATTATATTGCACAACAGAGAAAACTATATGGGCGATATCTACTAGTAAGTATTAGTATTTATGTCTCATGTGTTTGCATTAATAAAGCTATAATTTTAATCCTTCATATATAAACTATTAAATCTCTATGTTTTTAGGTTTGAACCTTAATAATTAAGTAAATTTTGTTAGATGCAACCATTCATTGGGTCAGTATACGTAAAAATTATTAGATAACAAAATCTCATATTATTAACATGTCTATTCAAAGGTTTATGAAAATATGATAGTTCATTAATTCAATTCATTCCCTACTAACGCCATACACAACTATTACCATCAACACCACACAATTACCATCATCAACTACCATCACTATCAATCACTACAAATCAACAAAAAAACTTAACATCAAATATTTAGTTTATTTTAATTTGTATGAGTATTTATATGTTGTTGTTGTGAAATGATTAAATTATTTTATCTCTAGAGAAGAACATTCTTTTTCTTTCATAACACAATTATCATAAAATAAATTTGTTCAAGTATCTATCAACAAATATTGTATATAGATTATAAGGAAAAATTAAGCACATCATAAGTAGAGATGTTTTTCAAAAGCTTACCTCTAAATCATCCATTAACGTTGCATCTTCGTCTTCACAAACTTTGTGCTGGTTATTCATATTCTAGTAAATAATGAAAAATACTTAGAAAGATATTTTGTAAGATGAAATATTTTATGAAGTAATAGAAAAGGTGTTTAAAAAAGATGAAAACTTCTAGCTTGCTAGTAAATTAAATTTATGTGTCAAGTAATATCATAAGAACTTAATCGAAGTTCTAGAATACTCACACAAAAAAAGTGAATGTAAAAGATGCTTGTCCATCAATTTATACATTCACTAACAAGAATAATTATTGTTGTGGTCATTCATCTCAAACAATTTACCAAGTACATTGAATGTGTGATAAAAAAATTAGTCTTAATCAAACTTTCTTTCGAAAAAAGTTATAAATTTTGAAAAAAATCAATTTTTAAAGTATCTCTTTTTAAGAAAATTTTTAAAGTCGCCCGCAACATCTACATGTATCACAATTTCAATTAATTTTCACCCATAATAATAATTATTTCTCTTTTAATGGTCAAACCTAAGATAATAAAATCTCCTTTATTAGAACTTGCATTCTTGAAATAAAAATATATGGTTAGATAAAAAGAGGGGAAAATATGAAAAACTTAGATCCATAAATGAAATTGAAATTTGATATATTGTCAAGATTCATTGGACTAGTGATCAAAAAACTAATCTTAAATTTAAATGTTTTTTAAAAAAAATAAGAAATTTGGAGAAAATCAATTTTAAAAACTTCTCAGTCCAAGAAAAGGGTTAAAAGTGGCTGCTACCTTTAGATCTCTAACAAGTAAAATTTATGTCCACCATATCAGTAATTATTTCATTTTAAATTTGGTCAAACTCAAAACGATCGATCTTCTCTCTTTCTCCCTAGATGTACTAGAAGTTGCATCCATAAAATAGTAAGATAATATTAATAGCATCAAATAAAAAGATTTGAGATAATTTGATAAGAGAAGATATATATATACAGATAGATCAATGAAATTAACAAGGCATAAGTGTAAACCTCAATTTTTTTTGTAGCTGTTTAACTAGATTAAGAATCTTATTCCGATAGAATGACCACAAAAGGCGAAGAACACAAAGTGAGAGTAAAAAGAAACTAGCTATATATAGACTTAGTGTCTTTACCTTTTCTTCTTTTTCCTTCTGTTGAACACTTTTTTTTGTTGGAAGAATTAAAGCCAAAGTGATGTAATCTTCCTTCTGAATGGGTCTTGTGTGTGTTTTAAATAATCTCCTAAATAGTCATTCAGATATGAAAAATATTTCTCAAAAATTATTTTTAATTGTTTTTCCTATTAAGTCATTCAACTTAAACATTATGTCCTAGAAAAAAAAAATTACTTCTGTGAATAGATTTCTTAGTTGATATACCATGTCGTATTAATTTCATATCCTCGTCTCATGTATGATAAAACCTAAATTGAATTTTAGTGCCAAATTATAAAATGTTGCTGTTTAATTTTAGATGTATATATCAATTTAATTTCTTAATTTTTTTGAAATGAAATCTTTTCATCCTAACGAGCATGATATTGTCACGACTCAGACTATCGTGAGTGGCACCAACACTAATCAACCTGGTGGGAGAACCAAAGACTAACCCGAACTAACAACCACTATATAAAAAAACCATGTTTTAGCATAAAAATAAAGAAAATCATTAAGTTACTAGAGAATTGAAATCCTCATAAACTCCATTTGATAATTAAAACAATTGTGAAGCAGAAATTACCCATGAACTCAAACTCGTCATACAAAAACTCTAAATAGTTAAACTTGAGATGCAACCCCGAAAATGAAATGGATAAGAATATGTAGAACAATCCATGGTAGCCTGAAAGATGGAGCTCACCCTTTGACTCGAAATTAGATGTCTCTCCACAAAGGTCTCGAAATAACTGTCGGAAGATGTCCTGCACTCAACATTAAAAAAATATGTGTAGTAATAGTACACAAACAATAGAGTAAGTGGGATCACATGGCCAGACCAAGATATGAATGTAAATGGTCACTACAATATAGTAACATAACAACAATTCTCAACCACATAGACTTTGATTCACATGTATTGAAACAACAACACTTGGGTCAAATAATGCATAACTACATGTCCCACATGATCACAATGTAAATATCGGGTCCTCTCAAGGAACTAAAAATCACATACATGGAACTCTCATGGAACCCGAACTTTGGTTTTTATTTTGCCGACATGGTATCCGAGCATACATAGTTAGTTTAATATTATGGGCACCCGAGGCATTCATTGTTAGTGTACCATTGTGGTACTTAAGCCAACAAGTAATAACCAACATTCATCAATAACCACATAGCATAATGAACATGGCCGCTTTAAAATCACAAATTTATTACATGATATTACCTACATTATTTCATTTCATATGTCTCCCTACCATGAATTGAAAAATTGATACAACGATATAGTCGACATGCATTCATACATTGTTGGAAACATTGTCAGGAATTAAAAAAGGTGTTTGATGTCATTATTTTAATCCCACAAAGACAAGAAAACCTAAACCCCAAAGATAATGATAAAAAGTGGAAGTAAAGAAAGAATAAAGTATATCACCATAACGTAATGCAAAAATTATAATAAACTTAAATAAACTATAACACCTTAGACTAAACAAGAGAAAAATAGTGGACCACAGAGGGGGGCATAGATTGTGAATAGGAAAACGACACGGCACCCTCATTGTGGATCACACCCAACAATAATATGGAGAACCAAGAACCCCTACAAGGGACATGGAACTCCACACGAGCATTCAGGTTGGAATTGAAAACAAACAAAAACCACCCAAGGCCATGTGAGGAACCACATACCACTAGATGGTCTGTGGAACCCCACATGTGCCGTTAAGTGGACTATGAAAAATGACCCAGTACCACCCCAACTTCTGTGAGGAACAACAGTTGCCCATACGAATCGTGGTGCTTCACAGAGTCCATGAATGGTCCTGTGAAAAAGGGCTATCAATTTTAAGTTAGGGTCATTTTTTTCTTTTACCTTATAAGTTAGTAACTTAAACTACGTTATTTGATGCCTAAACTACATTTTTTACTTAGTCTAAGGCTAATAATCTAGTTCGAAATAACCTAGAAACCTCATTTTCATAAAATCATATAACTTAGAAAGAAAAGGATAGAAAGAGGCGATAGTTTCTCCCAAGAACAAGCAGAGGTTTTCCTCATGTTCATCCCTAAAATCCAAAGGATTTCTCTGTAGTTTTCATCAGCAGGTATGTTGAATTTCACTATTGGGTTTCTTTGACTTATAAAGTCCCTAGAATTAAGTAAGTTCTTTGATTTGTCATAAGCCTTTCATACCTAAGGTTTCTAGATTTTTAAGGTTTGTTTTGATTTTAGCGGTTATAGTTTCCATTATCCAGATAAAAATGTTTCTTGGTGAATTAGTATAGTTAAATGCATAGAACTCAGAACTCTAGCTTATGTAAATTTATCATAATTCATGAATTATACTTGCAAGGAAAATCATACAAAAGCTTCCCTAAAATTTTGAATGCCAAATCTTCAGTACATATATGTTGCACTTTTAGTTAGCATAGTAGTAGTTTGAGCTACTCAGTATTTAAGCGCATTTTAGCTTTTTGTATTCATCTAGGAGTAGGCCCAACACGTGTTGACATTTTTTTTAAGCTAGTCCCACGTAGGCCGAAAAGGGATCGAAAACTATTCATAAAATAAGTTCAGGGGGGTAATAGGATCTTAGTATAGTATAAGTGTGTCTCTGGGATTTCGAGCATAGGTTGGGGGATGGTTCCCCTTTATTTATGATTTTTTAAGAAATTCATAAAAGAAAAAGTACTCTATTAATATGAAAAAGAAAGAAGGTATAAAATTAATTTGTTCTTTTATTCTTCTTTCGATATTTTCATGTTTTCATAAGCACTTAAATGCATCAAATACTCTTCCTTATAAAAATATAACGGAAAGACCATCAACGAACATGAGAAACAATTACGTAAGTTTGATACTATTTTGCGAAATTCAAAAATGAAAAATATCCCTATATAAATATATAATCTTTTCGTCAATTTATAAGATATTTTTTATTCCTTAAATTCAAGCTAGGTGAAATTTAATAAATATATTTTTATCTACTTACATGTTTCTCAGGAAATTATTAATAAAAACAGATAATTTTATTTATTTTTTCCTTAAAATATTTTTGTGACTTTATACATTTTATTTATACTTCTAATAAAACATTATTGTTAGAATTAATTTTTTTTTACTTATAGCTTAATTTTATAAAGGAAAAATGAAATACAAACAAATATTTATTGTAATATGACTAAATAACATAGTATAGGGAAAAATTCATATAATAGAATAAAAACTTATACGATGATCGTAAAAATTAAATCAAAATTCGCAACATAAAAAAGAAAAAACATAAACTAATTAGATTAGATAAGAATGAAAAAACATTCATAAATGGATATAAAAAATATATTGAAATAAATGTAAAACAAAAAAAAAAGAAAAGCATAAACTAATTGGGTCAGTTAATAATGAAAAAAACATTTTAAATAATGAAAAAGAAAAAGAATATTGAAATAAGTGTAAAATACAAAAGAAAAAAAGGCTTATAGATGTCCTTTATCACTTGCCAGATGATTTCCTGTCCATTTGTCAATCAAATAATACCTCATACACGTATGATTTGGCATGCCTCATGAATAATAATAATTTGGGGTAAACCATCGGTGGCCCCCTAAACTTGACATCAACTTTCAGTTGGACACCTTAACTAAATTTTGTTCATCTTAGACACTTCATGTCATGTCCCGTTATGTCAATTTGACATTTTTTTCATAATTTTCTGTTGACCCTACGCGCGTGTTGACCAAACATATCCACATGGATTAAATGACCAATTATGTCATGTCATCTCATTTTAAAGTCATGTCATTAAACACAAAACAAAAATAAAGAAAAAAAATTAAAGGTCAAATATAAAGGGTTTTGACCTATTGAAAACAACTTAATTTGAAGATCCCCTCCCACCCCTCTTCCCCCACCCACCCCCTCCCACCCCAATGATCTTCCATTCTTCCTCATAAAACATTTCTCACCAAAAAACATTCTTCTTCTTCAAATTTCTCCTTTTTCATTTTCTTTTCACCTATTTCCACCCTATATAGTTATCTTCTCCGCCATATTTCTCTATTTTCATGGTCTTTTTGATAATACCCACTTGATTTTATCGTCTTTTTCACCATACCTTTCTCCTATTTCTTCATTTAAATTGATGTTTTGAATTGTAAATATGAAATCTAAGAAGTTATAATGGCGTGTAAATATGTTAAAATCATGATTGTAGATTTTTTTAAAACTTAATTTCTCCATTCTTTTAAGAAAAACGAGTTACATTCTTGCCATCAACCGGTGAGGTCAAGTATGTATTGTATTCAATAATATTAACCTTATGATTTTTCAACACAAATAATAGAAGGTTTGAAAGAAGTCTTTGATGGATTTTTCGGAAATTTTTGAGAGAGTAAATGTAAGAAGATGTACTAGCTGAAAATGAGGAAGAATAAGAAAAAAAAAGGTTACAAAATCCACACACGCGCCAGCAATGAGTGTAGCACACTCACTTTACCACATCAGCAAAACGTGTCAAAATGACATAATAGGGAGGAACATAAGGTGTCTAAAATGAACAAAGTTTAGTTAAGATGTCTAAGTGAAAGTTGGTGCCAAGTTTAGGGGTCACCGATGGGTTACCCCTAATAATTTTTGAAAGAAGGAGCATTCTAGAGTCTTCATCTCAACTGATGACATAATTACTGTTTTACCCTAAGATGAAGGAAGAATTTCAAGAATATCATAGGTCGTCCTCTCTTCACCTTTTTATATAATAGAAAAATAAAGTGAAAATAAACGGAAGACAACTATAATAATTTCAAACCAAGCAACAAGCAAATCAAAATAGAGTAGCCATGAAAAATAATCTACAATCAATCCTTAAGAGAGCAACAAAAGTAGATATCAATGAAGAACATAACTGAGAAAGTATTAACTAAAATATTGCGCAGATGCGAACCAACAAAATAATAATAAAAATTACCGGAGAAGCATGAATTCGGCTAGATTTGAAGTTGACTAGTTATTGGGGCTTTAAATTTGTCCTGGCTCATTCGAGATTAGGCTCACCGGAGCTTGAAGTTGTTGTTATGGGTGTTTGCTGACTATTGGCTATTTCGAGCTTCAAGCTCTGCTGGAGCACCTATAAAATAAAAACAAACAAAAATCAAAGGAAAAGAGAAGGGGGGAGGGAAAGGGACTGGCAACATTTTGGGTCTTTTGGGGTCGATTATTTTGGAGTTTTGGGTTTGTTTCTGAGATGGAAAGTGTTGGGTGTTATAAGTGGAGGAACGGCGGTGAGCTTGTTGTTGTTTATGGGTTGTTTGAACCTCGTCGGAAAAAAGGAGGAGAGGGAAGAGGACTGGTTGTCGATTGTCTGGGATCTGTTCAAAACTTGAAGCTCAGGGATTTGATGGTTGTTTTCTGGCAGATTCCGATGGATCGGTTGGTCGTTTGGGGTGGGTTTTGGTGGAGTTTTGGTGTTGGGTTGATAGTTCCTGAAGCCAAAAGATAGCTAGAGGTCTGGGTTTGTGGCTGCTCACCGAAAAAAAAGGATTGGAGAAGTGAGAAACGGGGAAGGAATGGGGTTTTGGGTTTGTTGCTGAGGATGGATGCAGGTTCGAGATGGTTGTGTGGGTTGCCGGAAAATAGTGAGAAAGTAGGAGAGAAAAAGGCTTGTGTGGTCGTTTCTGGTGGATGGAGAAGGTGGTTACATTCCTACTTCATTCAAATAAGGAGAAACATCGTGGTGACTCAAAAAATAATCAACTAAGTCCATTTTAAAAGAATTTTAAGAAAAAAGAGTTTTAATGGAGTCGCCACCTAATTTTAAGAAAAATTAGGAAATCATTTAAAAATGTACAAAATGATTAAATTCTAGGTAAGGGGTTCATGTTATTCCGACGGGAAGATCAATAATATATACAATAGTAAATAAAAGTCATAATTCAAACTACGTTTGAATAGTTTCTATGGGAAACACTCTGTGTACCTCTAAATACACCTAATAAAAGTGTTAGTAAAAAATAATATGAATAACTCAAATAACAATTTAAAAATAAAAATATTTTATTAACATGGAAGGCCTTGGAAATCGACAAAAAAATTTTCATTGGCCATTTTAACATACAAAATATATAAGCTTGGACTAAATTTCCATGTTTTAACATTGGGGAGACCCCCAAAACCGATGGAGAGATTTTTTCATTGGCCAATAAAATAGTAAACAATAAACGAAAATAATAGTAGTCTAATGGATGACTAATCATAAGTTAAGAAATAACAAATTCCAACAACGGAAATTTTTCCTAAATTGTAAAACAAAAACACAATATTATAACCATGGCAAAGAAAAACAAACAAAACTATAGCTTAAGCCTATAACAAATTGTAAAACAAAAACTTACTGGAGAAAAAGAGATAATCAGCCCAAAAACTTAAAATAATCAACAAATTACAGAGGCCAAAAAAATAGATTGAAGAAAACTTTGACGTTGCTAGAAGAGTAAAAACTCAACAATTAGATCAGAAAAATAGAGAATAAATAAAGTGAAAATGGTACAATATTAAATACAAAGGATTACCGTTTGCAGGTTGGTGTTTTTCCGGCTTGGAGCTGGCCGGAAATGGCCGAAGGGAGAGAGATTTGTGGTGGAGAGCTCGTGGAGGGATCTGGTTCATTGTTGTTGTCCATCACCGGATCTTTGAGCTTGTCTGGTCACTGGGTTTCACCGGCCTTAGAGCCGAAATACCTGCAAAAACAAAACCAAAATCATAAAAGGGGATAGGGCAAGGGGACTGAGAAATCACTTCTTGCCGGAGTTTCGCGATGGCTTGGTTTCGCGTGGGTTTGAAGGTTTCAATCTGCTGGTTGCAGCGGTGGTGAAGTATGTATGTTACTAAGGTAATTGCGGAAGCTATCAAGGAAAATGGAGAAGAGAATGGTCGGGTTTTTGGGTTTGTTTGGAGTTGTTGGTGTGTTATTGTTGGTGGGGTTTGCTATTGAAATGGGGGTCATTTTCTGGTGAACTTTTAATCGGAAAAAGGAGAAAAAACGATGAGGTTTTGGTGGTGGACAGTCAGATTACGGCATGGTGGTACATTTCCAGATCTGTCTGTGCAGGAAGAACAAGGCCAGTTGGGTTCAGATGGTGATTTTGTTGGTTTGCCTGGAACTTGCTGGTTGCTCCGGTGGCTATGGAGGAAAATAAAAAATGGAGCTTGGGGTGATAAACTTTTAACAGTGATGTGAGTTGTGGTATTAGGGGTGGCAATGGGTGTTTTGGAGGGCTGGTGATTCCGGCATGCTCATCAAAAGATATACGGAAAAGGGTAAAAAAAATATCCTTAAACTATTTGAAATAGCTAATATTTGTCCTTACACTATATTTTGGCTCAAAACTACCGTTTCCATCAAATTATTGGGTCAAAAGTGTCCTTCCTATTAACGGAAGTTGTTAAATGTCATGTGGATGACACATGGATGTTACATTGCACGCCAATAGGGTTCCACTGCCACATAGACAAAAATAAAAATGATCAAAAATGCCTTAGACTGTCCGAAATAGCCCATATTTACCCTTAAACTATATTTCGGCTCACAACTATCCTTTCCGTCAAACTATTGGGTCAAAAGTCCCTTTCTTATTAACGGATGTTGTTAAATGCCATGTGGATGTCACATGGACGCCACATTGCACGTCAATAGGTTTCCAATGTCGCATAGACTACATCTCTTAATCTTTATTACTCCCCCCCTCCCCCCCCCCCAATTTCATTATTTTCGAGAAACGATTTCACCCCTCTCCCTCATTTTGCGGATAGGATTTCACAGTTTACTTTGTTGCTGAGTTTCAAAGTAGATATTCGTTCTTGTAGGTTAATAAATATTTTTTCTTATTTTATTATGCTTACAACCACAAATATCCACTTCCAGACCCAGTCCCGAAGAAAGTTAAGAAACCCTAACCGGAAAATGAGGGGAAAGTTGTGAAATCCTAACTATCATGCTTTGAAATCATAAATAGAATTAAATAAGAAAAACTATTCACTAACCTATAACCACGAATATCCACTTTGGAACCCAGTTATGAAGAAAACTATGAAACCCTATCATCGAAATGAGGGAGAAAGGGTGAAATCGTTTCTCAAAAATAATGAAATTGGGGGGGGGGGGGAAAGAGTAATCACGACTTAGTCTATGTTGCACTGGAACCCTATTGTCATCCAATGTGCCATCCACTTGTCATTTTACAACTTCCGTTAATAAGAAAGGTATTTTTGACCCAATAGATTGACGAGAAGGGTAATTTTGAGCCAAAATATAGTTTAAGAATAAATATATATGAGCCATTTCAGATATTTTGAGGGTATTTTTTACCTTTTTCCATTTAGTCTATGTGGCAGTGTAACCCTATTGGCGTGCAATGTGGAAAACATGTGGCATCGACATGGCATTTAAGAACTTCCGTTAATAAGGACACTTTTGACCCAATAGTTAGACGGAAAGGGTAGTTTTGAGCCGAAATATATTTTATGGATATATATGAGATATTTCAAATAGTTTAAGGGGTATTTTTTATCCTTTTCCAAAAAAGAAAGAGACCCTTTCTATCAAAAATTTGATCATTTTTCTCCCTCCTCTAAAAAATAATTCTCCACCCTAACTTAATCAGTAAGAAAACTTATATAGAAAAATAGAAAATCACCTATAGTGCAATACCACTTTCATAAAATTATGGGCCAATATCACTAGCTAATAAAATACATGTGTATGAAATTTTAACCATATTCGAAAAATTTTAGACTGTGCAAAATATCAAAATAAATATTAACAAGTGTAACAAACAAATGAATATCAAAGAATATATAATGAACGTAACTAATGACATGTAAAAAATTAATGATTTAATCAAAATAAAAAAAATATTTGAACTTATTCAACCGGTTGTGATAAAAATTAATGGAATTAAAATTAACCAATAAAAGATCATGAAATTTTAACAAATAAGGATACATATCGATAAACTTTTTTACATTTTTAAAATGTATTTTGAACTACTGAATAAATAAAACCTAAAAGTTATAAATTTTAAAAATGTTAGTTAATAATTAGGTGTCAACACAAGGTGATGGAAAATGTGGGTCTAGAGGAACAATGGTTTGGAGAATAAACAAAGGGATTGGTGGGTTCTTTTCACCGGAAAGGGGAGATGATTTTGTGTTTTCAGAGCTTCGCCAGATTTCGGAGTGGTGGCAGCCAAAATATTAATAAATAGTGAACCCTTTTGAGGATAAAAAATCTAAAAAATTTACAACCCTCATCTAAAAAATAATTCACCACCCATTAACTTAATGGACAAGTTACTCTTTAAATAAAGAATTGAAAACCACCGTTAATATAATACCACTATCTTAAAACTGTGGACCAAAATCACAGATTAATAAAATATTTGTGTATGAAATCTTATCCATATCATAATGAATTTCTGGACTGTGCCAAATATCAACATTAATATTTACAAATATAACAAATAAAATGAATATGAAAAAAAAAGTAATGAACGTAAGTAATGACATGTGAAAATGCAGTTTAGCAGAAATAATTAATTTATAAAAAATAAACAAATATTTGAACGTATTAAACATGCTATGACAAAATAATTTAAACATAGTTAACCGATAAAATTCCCAACACTTTGAAAATACGGAAAAGTATCAACAAATTTCAGTAAAATGACAAAACATGTATTTTGAACTATTTAAAAAAAAATACTTAAAAAGTATTAATTTTAGTAATATCAAACCATAATTTGATGTCAACACATATATTTTACATAGAAACACAAATATTGATAAACAAAGAGAAAGGAAAAATTTCATATTCATAATCCTTACCACTATTCATTAAAAAATTCAATCACCTACTCTAATTATTATTCTTCAATCTAATAAGCTCCCTTCGCGCATTTTCAAAATTTTCTTTAATCTCTACCAACTCAGGGGTTAAAGGGGGGACAAAACACAGTCACCCAAATCTGAAAACCTTCCAAAAATCACCATGTCTTCAAGAGTAACAGTAGCTTCGTCCCAACGAAACACAAAACAGTTAGTCTCACAACACCACCTTTCTACCAACCTTAAAATAGAATTTTGATAAGTATGACTCTATAAACTTGTAACACTCCAAAAGTCTAAGACGTGTTCTAGAGCCTTACATGAGTGCCTAAAGGTTGTGTCAATTTTTTAAGATCAATATTAGTGTATAAAGTCATTTAGGAAGTTTTAGAATCAAAACGTCAAGGAACGCCCATGACGTCCGGAAACTAGTTTAAGAGGTGCTAGTGTGCCTTAGCCTATTTGACTAAGTTTTAGGAATTGAAAAATGATGAAATTAGGTGAAAATGTGTATAACACGTATTAGAGTTATTTTATTGTCGAAACTCCCAGGTAAGACTCCCCAAGGACAAACAAAGGGCCCTTGAGGAGTACCCTTGCAATTTGTGGCAAAAGTTGTCAAGAGACAGTGTTCACAAACGATGCCAATCGACAAGGTTGTCGATGGCCAACGGTGATGGAAACTTATTCAATTTGTCCAAGGGGTAATATTGGCAAGCCTCTAACACCAACTACGGGCCACCATGACGGTTGGTCCCTTGGCCATCGATTGACAAACGGGGTGTGGTCGTGGTCTTGTCTGTCAAAGACACTATTTTTGCTGCACATTTTAAGACTTGCTAAATTAATTAATTACGTGGTTAGTTAATTAGTTAGGGGTTAAGGGAGGTCTAATTAAGTTATTTAATAACCTATATAAATACCCCAACCTAATTAAACTAACCTAACCCTCATAATTCCCAAGACCCAATAGCTCTTCCTTCTCTCTTCTTTCTTTGTCCGAAGTAGAAGAACACCATCGAAGACCAAGCTAAGGATGGATTTAGGGATGAAAAGGAGTAATTTTATCCATCAAACTTCATCAATTAACAAGGTATGAGATTCCTTTCACCTTTGGGATCTCTTTCCCCAAAGGGTACCTCCAAATCGATTTCAAAAAGATGAAATTCAAGTGGGTTTTCTTCCAATACGAAATTGATCTTGTGAATTTATTTGTTCATGATTTATTTTTGTTATTCTGAGTAGATTAACATGCATTATTATTCAATTATATTACTTCTTGATGTATTGGTCTATTTTGTAGAAGATGACCTTTTCCCCTTAACCCTAGGTTATGATCGTGAATTGAATTCTCTAGTATTGATATAATTGATTTTCTTAATGTGTGAATTACTATTCTATGGTGTTATTATGCCAATTTATGAGTATATTGAGATGTATTTTAATCCAATTATGCTAGTTCTTGAGTAATTGACCTGCGTTGTGAAGTAGATCATGAATTTGACCTAAGTCTCTAATCTCAAGCTATGAACTACTGATGAATTGTTGTGTAGTGATTCAATTGAATTCATTATTATTTTGGTTACTATTTGTGATGGTATTACAACCATTTTTGGATTTAATTGAAGATGGTTGATGGTAAGACCTTGATGATGGTTTTGTGAAGAAGATTGGGGCAAGTCTTATGATCTAAATTCTTTACTTCAATTATGATTACTTGTGATTAAGTGATGATGTTGTATTGAAGTATACCTTGTATTAATATTGATAGGGTTGGTATGATGTTGAATTGAAATGTCTTGACTAGATGTAAATGTTATAAGGATAATGATAACTTACCAATGTGCCTTATTATGACATGATTAAGTAAATGTGCTAATCTCACATGTATGAACTGTAATGAAAGGAAATTACTCAGGCAATTCTTATGAGATATGATGATGATTACATAAGGGATAGACCCTATGACCTAAATTAAGTTATGATAATTAATAAAGGCTTGAAGACATTTCAAAAAGTAACTCTAGCTTAGCACCGAGTGAACTAGAGTGAGGAGTGTCCCTTCCTACATAGGAAAGGTAGGATCACTAATGTACTCATGAGATTTGAGACTATAATGCATGTAGCATAAAGAAGGTCCCAACCATATCTCTTCATTCAATGTTTCCCCCATAGGAATACTAGCTAGTGGATCCACGTAGTTGCTATGTTCATGGTTTGGTACTACCTTCGCAAGTAGTCTGACTTCTTTAGGTATAGGGTTCCATGACAACGGATTCCAAATTAGCTCATGTGGTCTATGTCGGTTAAGGCAAGATGTTCCAAAAAGGTAAAATGAATTAATGAATGAACTCTAACTAGGATGACCTAAGGGGTTTAGCTTAGTCTAGGTAGGGGTATGTGACTCTACCTATACATTGCACTAGTTAGCCTTGAGGGAAATCTTGGAAGATGTTCTTATGTATGTATATGCTTATGAATGTAAAGGACATGTATATCATGATCTTACATGTTGATCACACCATATGATGTTGATTTCACTTATGAATATGGTTTGGTCTCTATTTTCTGAAGTATGATGATATGTACTCTTAATGCTATGCTATGAGAAGTTGGACATTGTGTATGGTTCTTATTGTGTTACTTGATTGAATGAGGTTATGGGTCTTTGTTTAGTCATTGCACTAGTGGACTTAATGAGGTTTCATGAGGAATGGTCTTGCTTTGTTAAGATGTGATAAACTCTTATTCATGCTTGTTGATGTTATAACTTGATGATAGAGTTGTCTAAGTTATGTGCTCAAGTATGTTTATATGCATGTGACATGATTAGCCTTAAAGTTGTTGATCTTGTGATGAGCACGGTCTTGTCATAATGAATGTGTATTAATGACTTGTATAGGTTCTTAAATATGTATAATGCTTTTCAAAGTAAATTAGCATGCTTTATTGAAATGTCCCTTTTTAGCATAATTTCTTTGATGTGTTGCATATGGTCTCATACTTAGTACAAGTGATGTGCTAACCCCATTTCTCCATTTTTCCCAACATTTTAGGTTCCGATCGTTGAAGATATTTTGAGACGACTTTGAAGGAAGACTTAGAATTCTTACTCTCCAAGTTGGGTAGGTCCTCACTTTCCGAGGGCAATGCCACTATCAAGCTATTGATGTTGTTCTAGTTATAAGACTTCTAGTTCTTTCCTTTTTATCTGAGTACTAAAGATTTTATAGCCTATATGTTGCTTTAATGTATTGATGTATGGGCTATGCCCAATTGTTATACTGTTGTTTAGATGGTTATGAGATGAGTTATCCGTTTAAGACTATGTTATATCTTATATATATATGTGCAACAAAAGTAGAAGACTATGTATCTTCTTATACGAAGGGTCTATGTATACTTGATATGAATATATTACATGTATGAGAGAGGTCTATGTAAATCTCATGATATATAGAAGAAAAGTTTTAAATTTTCTGTATTTTTAACCTATGAATGTAATGATGTAATCTAAGAGGCTAGTCTTAGTCCTCTCCGAGGACGCCGCCGCCGATTACATCTGGGGGTGCTCCCCGGAGTGATAATCTTAGTATCAGAGCATCAGGTTGAATATCATTAGAGTCGATGTCTCACTCAACAACATCTATGTAGATTCTTACGCATAGTTTTGAAGCGCACCACACTTATGAATAGGAAACTATATGTTGCATATGAAATTATCATTTTCTTGGAAATCCAATATCGTGCCTCTAGAGTCTTGAGTCTATGTGCCCTTAGCATCTAATCCTTTTATTTTGATTATAGGCAATGAATACTAGAAGAACAGTCGGTCAAAGACTTGATGAAGAGATTGCCAATGCGGGATTTCCTCATGGGGGCAATCAAGTCCCTCCTCTTGAAGAAGTTGCTAATGATGACCAAGCTCCGGTCAATCCTCCACCTTTGACGGATGGTGACATAATGGCAACCTTTGTCCAAATGGCTCAAGCCATTACTACACAATCACAAGCCTTCACTACTCAAGCACAAGCCATGACGACCCAATCTAATCGGGAGGTGGTACCCCGAGGAAACCAACATGTTGGGACCATGGTCTCCCATTTGAGGGATTTCACTAGGATGAATCCCCCTAGTTTCTATGGGTCCAAAGTTGAGGAAGACCCCCAAGAGTTCATTGATGAAACCTACAAGATTCTCTATCCTATGGGGTTTACTACTAGTGAAAAGGCCGAGTTAGCCACTTATCAAACTCAAAGATGTGTCTCAAACTTGGTACATCCAATGGAGAGACAATAGGCCTTTAAGTGGTGGACCGATAACATGGGAGATTGTCAAGAAGGATTTTATTGATCGGTTCTTTCCTAGAGAAAAGAGGAAAGCCAAGGTGGAGAATTCATCAACCTTCGTCAAGGAAGTATGAGTATACTTGACTACTACTTGAAATTCACTAAATTGTCAAAGTATGCTCCTTCATTGGTTTCCGAACCTTGGGATGAAATGAGCCGTTTTGTGACGGGAGTGTCGGATGACTTGAAAGAAGAATGTCGTTCGGCTATGTTACATGATAATATGAACATTTCTCTTCTCATGGTTCATTCTCAACAAGTGGAAGAGAAAAGGGTTAAGAGAAAGAGTAGGGAGGCCCATAGGGCAAGGTCTTTTGATGATGGTTCTTCAAAGGGTATGCTTGATATACAAGACAACACTAGGTTAAAGAAGAGGTTCTCTAATCAAGTTCCTTCCAAGTTCCCTAATGCTCATGATGATAGGTTGTCTAACCATAAGCCTCAAAAGGGAAGTGGTACTAGTTCACCAACCAAGAAGCCAACTTGTGGAAAGTGTGGCAAGAAACATTATAGTGATTGCCTCGTTGGGACAGACAATTGCTTTGGTTGTGGCAAGAGCGTCCACAAGGTTAGGGATTGCCCTAATGTGAAGAGTCAAGACAAGGGTAGTGGTTAAGCTCAAGCAAGTGGTTCTAATTTTGATGCTCCGAAGAAAAATTAGTTTTATACTCTCCGCTCTAGAGGTGAGCAAGAGACTTCTCTCGATGTGGTGACCGGTATGTTGAAAGTCTTTTCTATTGATGTATATGCTCTACTTGATCCTGGTGCTACCTTGTTATTTGTTACACCTTTAGTAGCTAAAAAGTCTGACATTTTGCTCGATATCTTGATTGAACCTTTCTTGGTGTCTACCCCGGTGGGTGATTCGGTTGTTGCAAAAAGACTGTATAGAAATTGTCCTATACTGTTGCCCAATAGAGTTACTCATGTTGAACTAGTAGACCATGATATGTATGATTTTGATGTCATTTTGGGTATGGATTGGTTGCATGCTTGCTTTGCGTCCATAGATTGTAGAACAAGGGTGGTTAAGTTAAAGTTTCCAAATGAACCCATTTTAGAGTGGAAGGAGGGGATATCTATTCCTAGAGGTCGTATCATTTCTAGTTTGAAATATTGTAAGATGATCTCTAAGGGGTGTTTATACCATATTATAAGAGTCAAAGATTTAGACTCCGAAATTCCACCCATTGAGTCGGTCCCCGTAGTGAGGGAATTTTCGGAGGTCTTTCCTAATGATCTTCCCGTTATTCCTCTTGAATGCGAAATTGTTTTTGGTATCGACTTGCTACCGGATACAAATACCATTTCATTTCCTCCTTATCGGATGGCTCCGGCCAAATTGAAAGAGTTGAAGACTCAACTCAAAGATTTACTAGACAACGGGTTTATTCGGCCTAGTATTTCTCCATGGAGTGTTCCGGTATTATTCATGAAAAAGAAGGATGGGTCCCTTAGAATGTGTATCGATTACCGTCAACTCAACAAAGTCACAAACAAGAACAAGTATCCTCTCCCTCGGATTGATTATTTATTTGATCAACTCGTTACTTTTCCAAGATTGACTTGAGATCGGGATATCACCAACATGGGGTGAGAGGTGAAGATATTCCCAAGAAAGCATTTTGAATAATATATGGTCACTACTAGTTCTTAATAATGTCCTTTGGTCTCACTAATTCTCTGGTGGCATTTATGGACCTAATGAATAGAGTCTTTCGAAGTTACCTAGATTCATTTGTCATTGTCTTCATTGGCGACATCTTGGTATACTCGAAAAATGAGGGTGAACACATGGATCATTTGCTAGTGGTGTTGCAAGTGCTTAAGGAACACCAATTGTTTACCAAGTATAGCAAATGTGAGTTTTGGTAGAGGTCGATAGCATTTCTTGGTCATATCATCTCTACTGAAGGTGTAGAGGTTGATTCAAAGAAGACCGAAATGGTGAAAAATTGCCCTAGACCTTTGGCTCCTAAGGTTATTAGGATTTTCCTAGGCCTAGCTAGTTATTATAAAAGGTTTGTCGACGGGTTTGCGTCTCTTGCTTCTCCCTTGACAACCTTGACACAAAAGAATGCGAAATTATAGTGGTCGGAAGCATGTGAAAAGAGCTTCCAAATGTTGAAGGATATGCTTACTTCTGCTCCGATATTGACCCTACCGTAGGGTACTAAGGGCTTTGTGGTATATTGTGATGTATCCCTATTTGGGTTGGGGTGTGTGCTTATGCACACATGGAAGAGTTATAGCCTATGCTTCTTTGCAACTCAAAGTTCATGAGAAGAATTATTCGACTCCTGACCTTGAGTTAGCGGCCGTGGTATTTGCCTTGAAAATATAGAGGCATTATATCTATGGGGTTCATGTTGATGTGTATACGGACCATAAAAGTCTTCAATACGAATTCATTCAAAAAGAGTTAATGGTTAGAGTTGTTGAAAAACTATGACATGAGTTTTCTTTATCACCCGGGCAAGGCTAATGTTGTAGCGGATACTCTAAGTCGTTTGTCCATGGGATGTGTGTCCCATGTGGAAGAAGCCTAATGAAAAATGTACATAGATTGGCTCGTTTAGGGGTTCGAATTAAAAGTTATCTAAATGGTGGTACATCATAACTTTGAGTCGTCTTTGTTGGTTGTGTGAAGTCTAAGAAACACCCTGATCCATTATTGATGGAGTTGAAAGAATCGATTCTTGGAAATAATAATGAGTCATTCTCCCAGGGGGGATGGTTTTTTAAGGTACCAAAGGAGATTGTGTGTGCCTAATCTGGATGATTTGAGGAGTAGGATCCTTGAGGAAGCTCATGGATCCCGTTACTCCATTCATCCGGGTTCTACAAAGATGTACCATGACCTTAGAGAAGTGTTTTGGTGGGGTGACCTAAAAAAGGATATGCGGAGTGTGTTGCAAAGTGTCCCAATTGCCAACAAGTGAAGGCCAAGCACCAAAAGCCCAGTGGTTTACTACAAGAAATCCAAATTCCTACTTTGAAGTGGGAAGATGTTAACATGGATTTCGTAATTGGGTTACCTTGAACTCAAAAGCAATATGACTCTATATGGGTGGTAGTGGATAGATTAACAAAATCCGCTCACTTTATTCCGTTTAAGTCTACTTATTCGGCGGAAGATTATGCAAGGATCTATATTGACAAGATAGTGACTCTTCATGGGGTTCCTTTGTCCATCATATTGGATAGATCTGCTCAATTTACATCTAGGTTTCGGAGATCGTTTCAAAGAGGTTTGGGTACTCAAGTGAAGTTAAGCACAACTTTTCATCCTCAAACGGATGGTCAAGCGGAGCATACTATTCAAACTCTTGAAGATATGCTTAGAGCTTGTATAATTGACTTTTAGGGAAATTGGGATGAGCATTTGCCTTTGGTGAAGTACTCATATAATAACAGTTTTCATTCATCCATATCTATGGCTTCTTATGAAGCTTTGTATGGTAGGAGGTGTATATCTCCTATTGGGTGATTTGAGATTGGCGAGTCTTCGCTTCTTTGTCCCGATTTGATCTATAAGACTTTGGAGAAAGTTCATATCTTAAGGAAACAGTTGCAAACAGCCTATAGTCTGCAAAAGTCTTATGCCGATCTTAGGAGAAAAGATTTAGAGTTTGAAGAAGGTGATAAGGTGTATCTAAAAATTTCACCTACGAAAGGGGTGTTTAGATTTGGAAAGAAAGGGAAGTTGAGTCCTCATTATGTGGGTCCCTATGAAATCTTGAAAAGGGTTGGTAAGGTTGCATATGAGTTGAAACTCCCTAGTGAACTATCTTTTCTTCATCCGGTTTTCCATGTTTCCATGCTTAAGAAGTGTATCAGTGATCCCGAGTCTATTCTTCCTATTGAGGGTCTTGGTGTGAAAGAGAACCTTTCTTATGAGGAGGTTCCGGTTGAAATCCTTGATCGTCAAGTGAAGAGGTTGAGGAACAAAGAGGTGGCCTCCGTAAAAGTGTTATGAATAAACCGCCTAGTTGAGGAGCAACATGGGAGGCCGAGACCGACATGAAGTCCCGTTATCCTCATATCTTTCCTAATGAAGGTTAGTTGTTCTTACTCATAATGAAATTTATGATTAAATGTGAAGTTGCTTTGATATTTGGCGATGTTTCGCAAAACTGTTCATGTTATAGTGAATTACAGTGAAGTTATGCCTATAGACTTGAAAATTGTCAATTTTACTTGTTTTGAGTTATGTTGTGCATTTTGGTATGATTAGTCTTTATGAAATGGTATTGAGCATGTTGATAGTTGGAGAAGGAAATTCCTCATGTTGTGATTTTGAAGCTCTTATGTGTAGTAATTGAAGTTTTGAATTGTTATGTGTAAAATGCAATGATTGATGTTGTAACGCATGTTATAATGTATTGTTGTTGGTTGGGCTGCTAGTCTTGAGCCTATTCCTTCCTTCCAAAAGATTTTAGTGTCATTCGGGGACGAATGTTGCTAGGGGGGGGGGGGGATAATTTAACACTCCAAAAGTCTAAGACGTGTTCTAGATCCTAACATTAGTGCCTAAAGGTTGTGTCACCGTTTTAAGGTCAATAATAGTGTATAAAAGTTATTTAGGAAGTTTTAGAATCAAAATGTCAAGGAACGTCCATGACGTCCGGAAACTAGTTCAAGAGGTGCTAGTGTGCCTTACCCTATTTGACTAAGTTTTAGGAGTCGAAAAATGATGAAATTTGGTAGAAAGGTGTCTAACACGCATTAGAGTTAGTCTATAGTCAAAACGACCTGGTATGACTCCTCAAGGACCAACCAATCTCCCTTGAGGAGGACACTTGCAATTTATGGGAAAAGATGTCAAGAGACAGTATCCACAAAAGGTGCCAATCGATGAGGCGTGGTCCAATCGACAGGGCGTCGATGAACAACGTCGATGGACAGTTAGTCAATTTGGACAAGGGGTCATTTTGACAAGTCTCTGACACCAATGGCAGACCAACAGGACGGTTGGTCCCTTTGCCATCGGTTGACAAATGAGGCGTGGTCGTGGTCTCATCTATGAAAGACACTGTTTTTGCTGCACATTTAAGACTTGCTAAATTAATTAATTAGGTGGTTAATTAATTAGTTAGGATTTAAGGGAGGTCTAATTAAGTTAGTTAATGACCTATATAAAGACCCTAACCTAATTAAACTAACCTAACCCTCATAATTCCCAAGACCCAATTGCTCTTCCTTCTCTCTTCTTTCTCTCTCCCAAGTATAAGAACACCATGGAATACCAAGCTAAGGAGGGTTTTAGGGCTTCAAAGGAGAAAGTTTCTCCATCAAACTTCATCAATTAACAAGGTATGGGATTCCTTTCACCTTCGGGATCTCTTTCCCCAAAGTGTTCTTCCAAATTGATTTCAAAAAGATGAAATTCAAGTGGGTATTCTTCCAATACAAAATTGATCTTGTGAATTGCTTTTTTCAGAATTTCTTATGGTTATTATGATTAGGTTAACATGTATCATGATTCAATTAGATGACTTCTTGATGTATTTGTCTAGTTTGTAGAAAATGACCTTTTCCCATAACCCTATGAATTGAATTCTCTAGTATTGATATAATTGGTTTGGTTAATGTGTGAATTACTATTCTATGATGTTATCATGCCAACTTATGAGTATATTGATATGTATTTTAATCCAATTATGCTAGTTCTTGAGTAATTGATCTAGGTTGTGAAGTAGATCATGTATTTGACCTAAGTCTCTAATCTCAAGCTATAAACTAGTGATGGATTGTTGTGTAGTGATTCAATTGACTGCATTATTATGTTGGTTACTATTGTGTGATGATATTACAACCATTGTTGGGTTGAATTTAGGATGGTTTATGGTAAGACCTTGATGATGGTTTTGTGAAGAAGATTGGGGTAAGTCTTATTATCTCAATTTTTACATCTGTTATGATATACTTGTGACTAAGTGATGATGTTGCATTTAAGTATACCTTTTATTAAGATTTATATGGTTGGTATGATGTTGAATTGAAATTTCTTGACTATGGTTTGTGAGATTTTGGATAAGATGTAAATGTTATAAGGATGGTGATAACTTACTAATGTGCCTTATTATGACGTGATTATGTAAATGTGCTAACCTCATATGTATGAACTGTAATGAAAGGAAAATATTCATGCAATTCATATTGATCTATTATGATGATTATATAATGTATAAACCCTATGACCTAAATTAAGTTATGATCATTAATAAAGGCTTGGAACAATTTTAAAAAAGGACTCTAGCTTAGCACCGAGTGAACTAGAGTGAGGAGTGTCCCTTCCCACATAGGGAAGGTAGGATTAATAACTTACTCATGAGATTGGGGACTATAATGCATGTAGCATAGAGAGGGTCCGAACTATTTCTCCTAGTTCTTGAACAATTTTGCCCCCATAGGAATACTAGATAATGGATCCACGTAGTTGCTATGTTCATGTTTTGGTACTACCTTGGAAAGTAGTCCGCCTTCTTTAGGTGTAGGTTCCATGACACCGAATTGCACGTTAGCTCATATGGTCTATGTCGGTTAAGGCAATATGTTCCCAAAAGGTAAAATGAAGTAATGAATGAACTCTAACTAGGATGACCTAAGGGGTTTAGCTTAGTCTAGGTAGGGGTATGTGACTTTACCTATACATTGCACTAGTTAGCCTTGAGGGAAGTCTTGTAAGGATGTTCTTATGTATGCATATGCTTATGAATGTAAAGGATTTGTATATGATGATCTTACATGTTGATGACACCATATGATGTTGATTTCACTTATGAATATGTGTTTGGTCTCTATTGCTAAAGTATGATGCTATGTACTCTTAATTCTATGCTATGAGAAGTTGGACATTATTTATGGTTCTTATTGGGTTACTTTATTGAGTGAGGTTATGGCTCTTTGTTCAGTCATTGCACTAGTTGAATTAATTGTCTTGCTTTGTTAAGATGTCATGAACTCTTATTCATGCTTGTTGATGTTATAACTTGATGAAAGTGTTGTCTTGGTTATCTGCTCAAGTATGTTGATATGCATGTGACTTGATTAGCCTTAAAGTTGTTGGTCTTGTGATGAACATGGTCTTGGCTTAGTGAATGTGTATTAATGACTTGTATTGGTTCTTAAATGTGCATAATGCTTTTCAAAGTAAATTAACATGCTTTATTGAAATATCCCTTTTTAGAATAATTTATATGATGTGTGTGCATATTGTCTCATACTTAGTAGAAGTGATGTACTAACCTCTTTTCGCCCTTTTCCCCAACATTTTAGGTTCCGGGCGTTGAAGGGCTTTAGAGACGACTTTGAAGGAAAACTTGTAATTCTCACTCTCCAAGTTGGGTAGGTCCTCACTTTCCGAGGGAAATATCATTATCAAGCTATTGATGTTGTTCAAGCTATAAGACTTCTAGTTCTTTCCTTTTCATTTGAGTACTAACGATTGTATAGCCTATATGTGGATTTATTGTATTGATGTGTGGGCTATGCCCAATTGTTATACTCTATGAGATGAGACATCTGTTTAAGACTATGTTATATCTTATATATATATATATATATATATATATATATATATATATATATATATATATATATATATATATATATATATATATATATATATATATATATATATATATATGTTTGTGTGTGTGTGTGTGTGTGTGTGCGCGCGCGCGCATAGAAGATTATGTAATCTTCTTATACGAAAGGTCTATGTATACTCGATATGAATATATTACGTGTATTCAAGAGGTCTATGTAAACCTCATGATAGATAGAAGAAAAGGTTTAAATTTTCTGCATTTTTACCTATGAATGTAATGATCTAAGCTAAGAGTCTAGTCTTAGTCTTCTTCGAGGACGCCGACGCCAATTACATCTAGGGGGTACTCCCCGGATGTGACAAAACTAAACTCTTGATAGCTCCGTAAATTCCTGAAACTTTCCATACAGGGTGATGGATAACCTCCATCATGTCAACCCATTGTTTCCACTTCACTTATTGATCCCTAAATCCATTGCAACCATAAAAGGAGACTTTAGGCCACTCAAATTCAAATGGAAAAGTAATTGAAGGAGACTCAGATTTTTTTCCTTCATTCGAAATAACAATTGGATTTAAGAAATGGAAATTTCTGTGTTGTGGGATTCAACCAAGTTGTGAAACAAACATCTCGTCTGCTTCATCCATCATTGAATCTTCTGTCCATTATTTAAAATTCAGAATTAACCTTGTTTTAGGACAAGAGAAGAGTAGATTTGATTCTTTTAGGACAAGAAAAAGTATTTCTGGGGTGTTTTCTTACAAGTTTAAAATGGGAATGACGGCTACAAATTTATGCAGAGTATGATTTACTTTTCATAATCTTCTTTGTCCTTTAGTGAGTATCAACATAAGATTATACGTTGACTGATATGGAGGAGTTTTTTTTTTCAAGAGGTGCTAAACGTAAAAAAAATAAACATATGAGTAAATTTAGGGATTGTATAAATGGAAGGTATATAAATAAAACTTTTGACCTATCTACATAGTATATCTTTGAATACATATGGTTCCATCATTGATGATAATGAATATAATTTACACTTTACGTGCATGAGCATTTAATCCTAAGCCTCGATAAAGGAAGACAATTGTTGTAGACTATCTGTCAGCGCAAAACTGGCTAATTCTGATGAAATAACATAACAAAATATGACAATCTCTCTAATAATGACATATATTCACTAAGTAGTATTCCATTAACACTTAATGTGATTTCAGAACTTATTTAAAAACACTCTAGAAAAAAAGCACTTGTTGGGTGGGGTATCTTTTATACAAAAATATGAATTTGGATCGTGAATAATTATATGATATAATATTTAGAGATATACATAACACGTAGTATATATATCTTTTTAGTGGACCGGTGTCATATCACGATCCAGACCGTCGTGATTGCACCCACACAAACTCTCTGGTGGGAGAACCAATACTATAACCCAATTAAATAACTGAACAAAAAACTAGGCATTTAAAGATACAAAAGCAGGTTTAAATGAAAATATAATTAATACGGAGTCCCAATAGATTCCAAATGTTTAACAAAACAACTAAGCTAATGTGAAAAACAACCCCTAGAACCTGAAAATTATTGTACGAAAACTCTACTAACGAAAAGTTTTATTACACCATTGTTGGGTTAAGTTTGAGTGTTGATGGTAAGACCTTGATGTTGGCTTATGAAGTATGATTTGGTAAGTCTTGTGATCTCAACTCTTTACTTCAATTATGATTACTTGTGATTAAGTGATGATGTTCTGTTTAAGTATACCGTATATTAGGATTGATAGGGTTGATGTTGAATTGAATTGTATTGACTATGGTTTGGTGAGGTGTTGGATAAGATGTAAATGTTATAAGTATGGTGATGACTTACCAATGTGCCTTATCATGAATGATTATGTAAATGTTCTAGCCTCACATGTTTGAATTGTAATGAAAGGAAAATACTCATGCAATCCTTATTGTGCTATGATTATGATGATTATATAAGGTATAAACCCTATGACCTAAACTAAGTTATGATTGTTAATAAAGGCTTAAAGACATGTCACATCCGGGGAGAATCCCCTAGAAGTAACATGGTGTACTTGACCTCTCGAAGGTCTTATACAAGCACATAGTTATCATTCATCGCATTCTCATAGGTAAATTTAGCGGAAAATTTAAAACTTTCTTAGCACATCATCTGCTAGAACATTACTTCATATATATATATATATATATATATATATATATATATATATATATATATATAGTCTACTCTCTTTTTTTGTCATCCTAGACTCAACATCATAAGAGTACATTAGGGACACGACCCTTATAACATAATACATAAGTAAACTTATACATAACTTTACAGTAAACCATAAGTAGGGAATCCTTGGAACTTAAGCACCCCTTTTCTTGAGCTTGGGAATCACATATCAAGATCCTCAATCTTAGATACATCCTTTTAAGCATCCATAACCTACACTTTGTGTAAAAAGTAGAGAAGAATGAAGTTAGTAAAAGAATGCACTAAGTATGGCAACCATGCAAAAACATGCATTTAAAAGGGACATTTTCTTGAAATCATACTTCATGCCTTTTCGAGTAAATCTTCATAAAACCTTTATACAATATCATTTATATCATTAATATGATCCATATAGACATATTCAAAATCCAAACATCATATAAAATCACATATAGAATTTAAGCCACTTTTAGGGTCACTTTAAGAATTTAAGCCACTTTTAGGGTCACTTTACTCTGAGCTATTTGCCTTAACAGTGAATTTTCCTTTTACTTTTTAATCTTCCAAGTAATCCCTCTAGTGATACTTGGTACAATGCAACACCTTATGGACACAAGGAATCAATCATACATCATACATAAGCCATCACCTACGATCATAGAAGTATAGTACAACATAGACACATTTAAGTCAAAACCATAAGAACCTTACAGTAAACTCTTAGTCATTATGCACATATACTTATTTTACGTCACATAGAACGTTATGAGACCTTACTCATAATACCAATCTAAATATACTAGTGCAATGTAAATGTGAAGCCCCATAACCTCCCACATACTTAGTAAACCTATCATGAGACCACAAGTCGTACCATCCAATTCATACATCAACAAGTAAGTGAAGAAAACTTCATTCATGTCAACAACTTTCATCATATAGTCATTATGACCAACATAGTGCATATAAGAATAATACCACATCATATAGACTCATATCATTCACATCTTCATAACAAGTAGACAAATACTACCATGCCATTCATAAAGACATATCCATAATCATACACCTTAGATCACCTTCCTAGAACTCCCTATGCAGCCACTTGTGCAATATCTAGGTGGGTTCCTTACTTCCACCTATCCTAAGTAACCTCCCTTAGGTCATCCTAGTTAGTGTCTTAGTCATTTACTTCCATTGTCCATTTTAACTTAGGGAAACTATAGCTTCAACCGACCCTAAGACAATGGGTGCTAAACATGGAATTTGGTGTTGTAGAGTCTTACACCAAGGAAAGGTGTTCTTACCTAGCCAAGGTAGAACATTCACACATGCTAGCATCTTAGTTGATATCACTTGCTAGATCTTATGTGGCAAACATAGTTTATGGAACTTGGGGGAAATCCTGGAAACATCAACTCTATGCCCTTGGGCTATGAGTCTATCCACCCCGTGAGTTATATGGTGACCTACCTTCCTACTATGGGAAGGGACACCCCTCATCTTCAAGTTCACTCGGTGTTAAACTAAGATCCCTTTTGATTAAAAATCCTCTATTAAATTTATCTTATAAAATTAGTCTTAGGAAATAGACTCCTCATATTCTTACCACATAGGTCGTTCATCAACCTAGATCATGTGAAAAACCCTTTCACTTGAACATAGCATATGTAATAGCACTATCTAGTTAAGGATACACTTGATTACACCTTTCAAGGCCCCTCTATTGACTAGATCTTCATACATGTGTGTGTATACGTATATGTGAGCACTCCTTTCACACAAACACATTAAGGCCACACATGACCATACATTCATATTCATGCACAAAGAGAACCAAACCTAGGAACTATCCTATCAAGGTACACATGTGCAATGTATAGGCAAGGTCCCATACCCTTTCCCATACTAGTACACCTATCAAGTCATCCTAGTTAATGAAAAACATATCATACTTTCATAGACATAAGCTTAACATGCATAGTAGTAGACACTAGTGAATATGAGGACAACCTTTCATTAGACGCTATGATCCTATACTACTTTTAAGCATGCATGTAGAGTGAGGTTGTGTGTACATTGGTCAATATGATCACATAATGGATATCAACAACACATTGAATCATCCACCCTCGTAGGACCACAATAAACTTTCAAGCATACACCACACAACACAAAATAGCATAGGAGACAAGCAAACTTTATATTACACTTAAGACTCCTAACTTTTGCTATTCAAACATTCACATAGGGGTATTATAACACCTCCAAAATAACATAGGTGAAACTAGGGCCTAATGTGTGTGACATTAAGTCTTGAAGTCCTAAGATGGTTTAAAATGATGTTTGAGGTAGTGTCTCAATATTTTGGTAAAGTTTGAAATCAAACATCAAGAGACAACCAAGACGTTCGACGACTAGTCACCTATGTTTATTATGTGTTTTCATGTGGTTATGTGTGAGTAATGAATTTATGAGGTCCTTATAGTGTTGATAATAGTTTCTAGAGTCATCATGTTTGAGTTTGTTAAGGTTTGGAGGTCAAACATTCAAGAACGTCCGATAAAGTTCGAAGGATAGCCATTTGACGTCCTTGTAAGTTTGGATGTGTTTTAGCATGTTGTATGGCTTGTTTGATGTTGAACTTGTTTGGAGATGTTCCTAATACCTATATGTGCGTGTTTAGAGGGTTAACGTCGTTGTACGACTCAACCTAGGACCCATAAGGGAACCTAGAAAAAGGACCCCAGCCTGGAGCTCAACATACCTCACATGATCTATGTTGGTTAAGGTTAAAGTTCCCAAAGAAAGAATGAGGCCAGCCTCAACGAATGCATATAATGAAATCAACGATACCAAAGGTGTTAGGATAGGATAATCAAGAGGTGAGCTAGACTCAAGTAATGACACTAGGTTATTCTTGGTCATTGCACACCAAACTCGATGAGAGTCTTAAACTACATCCTAGGTATGACTAGTGATTGCACTAGTATATGAATGAATGAAAATAAAGTACGTATGAATGAATGAAGCAGACTCTGTGTTTGTTAAAGAAGGCTCCCTAGTTGAGGTCCCATATGTTGAGCCCTCATTTTGGGAAGTCCTAATGTCAATTCCATGATTCCAAGGTCTCATGGCATATGAAAGAATGATGTGAACTACGTGATATGATATGTGCAATACGTTATGTGCTGCTTGCAAAATTATAAGTATGATGATGCATGTTACTCTCATGGCATGACTTTCCTAATCCAAATTTGGCAAGTCCACTGACTTTTCTAATCCAAATTTGGCAAGTCAATTGACTTGACTTTCCATAAATCATATTGTTAGGAAAGATCTATTCTTACTCATGAATGTCCTTGGTGTGTGCTTGCATATACCTATACTTAGTACAAGTGTGTACTAATCCCATACAATATCTACTTTTAGGTGCAGGCACAGGTGGATGTTAGAGCTTACAGTACGACATTGCAGCTATCCGGACGTTGAGCATTCATACGGATTTGGTAGGTCCTCATGCTTTCGAGGACGCTTGCCCATTATATTCTAGTTTAGATATAGGTTTGAGTTAGTGGAGTATGTTCCACTAGAGTTTTTTTCTCATCTTATTTCAGACATTGTATTGGTGTCATTTTGGCAAGTATACACTTAATGCAGTATGAAACTATTTCTTTCATTTGATGATCTTAATATTAGATGGTTGATTGTGAACGTTTATGAGTTTAAGTAGAATGTCTTACATGAATGTTAAGTAACAAAGAGTTCAAATTTTCCGCTAAAATTAACCTAGATGAAGTAACGATGACGTATGTAGGCTTGTCTGCGACCTTTGAGAGGTCAACAACGTCGGTCTCGTCTGGGGTCTAGACTTCGGTCGTGACAATCCTCTATGTGATGAATGTCTCTTAATGAACTAATGAAATGATGACTTAGATTAAAAAGCATGTAAATGAATGAGTACCTAATCTAGAGTGACTTAAGGATTCCTTAGTTAAATTGTGAAGGGGGCATAAGGGATGATCTCTTCATGTCTTATCTAGGGAAGTCTTGAGAATGACTCTAGTTAGGGAAGTTCGTTGATACTTTGGGCATGATCTAAACTTAGGAAGTCTTAAGGAATATTTAGGTAACCTTGAAGAGAGTGTATGGGCGTTCTAGAATGCCATATCTTATATGTTCATGTGCTTGGTGTATTGTAAGTGTGTATATCTCATTATAGGTGTTCTTAAGGATCATTTCAGTGGACCTAGAGAGGGTGTATGGGCGGTATCTTTTTACTTACTTAAGTGAGTCTTAAGATAGCTTTTAGTGAGGGAATTGCACGCTAGAAAGTATCCCTTGTGAAGTTGAGATACTTCACTATAATAGTGAAGTTAGTTCACTGTAACTTGGCATGAATTTACTGTAATGTTGCTAAAAATGTGAATAATCGCTTAAATGGTTTCTTATGTGTTCCTAAAGTGTTAAATGTTGTTCTTATGCTTATAGTATGATGTTTTAATCAAAATTCATGAAAATCATGCTATTTACAAAATGTCTCTTTTTCATGGTTTTTGCATGACTTCCATACTTAGTGCATCTAATGTGCTAACCCCTTCTTTTCCCTTTTTGACTAAAGTGTAGGGAATTGAAGTTTTGATATGCTATAGAGGATGGATAGGTTTCTAAGGGTTAAATATGAAATATTGGTGAGTCCTCATCGATTTGAAGACAATATCCATATTTTCCTTTATGTCCTAGTCTTCATTTTATGTCTTGTATGGGCTTAGTCTCAAGTGTTGTATTAGATGGTTCAATGAGATGTTTTAAAGGTTTAATTCTTTAATGAAAGTTTTCGTCTTGCGTATTTATTATGGAAATAATTCCTTCGTGTGTGAAGAAAGTTTTAAATTCTTACTCATTTTAGAATGTTTATTATGCAATGAATGATACGAGTTGCTCCAATGAGACTTCTCATTTGCCGTGTGGCGACTCAAGGATGATGTAACTTCTAGGTTGTACTTGTGGGTCGTTACAAACTTGGTATCAGAGCATAAAGTTTGGGAGTGTCTTAGTTGTCTCATGAACCACATCTAGTAGAGTCTTGTTCATAATGTGAAGCATGCCACATTATGAATAGGAGATTATTGGGTGCTAGGAAAAGTTTCACTCCTTCATTCATCAAATCTTGCCTAAGAGCTTTGTATATGGTGTCTTTCCCTTGTTTCCCTTATGTATTTGGTCCTTTGAGTGTGACTTTATGAAGATTGGGTTGAGGGAGAAAAAATATGAGATGTGACTTGTTAGATGAGGTGTGAAAGATGGTGTTGATGACCTTAGGTTGGCTTAGTTACCTTTTGAAGGATAGTATAGTTGGAAACAATGGTAAGGTATAGAGTTATAAATGTGAAGGAGTGGTTGTTGAGATGGTTTGAAGTTGTTTAAGACCCAACCATAGAAAGGAAGGTGAAGAGATTTGAAAGAGTAAAGGTAAGTGTCTCCTAGTAAGGGGGATGTAGTGGTTAGATTGTTAAACCTTTGAGAGTCTTTAGTTTTCATGAGATAGACTTTTGGTGAGAAAGTATTAGTAAGGTTTAAGGTGCCTTGAGGAAGTCCCTTGTATTAGATGTTATGTTGACCTTGGAATGGGTTTCTCCTAAGTGGACGAGTATGGTGAAGAGTATGGTTGTTGGGAGTGATGTACCCTTAACCTTTCTTTATGTGTTTATTCAAGCCTAAAAGAAAGAGTTCTTACAAACTTGATTTATGTAGGACTCTTTTGTGAAAAAAAATAAGTTCCAAACATTCTCCTTATGATATGCATGTTTTGGGCGAAGTTTTGTAGAATGAGAAAATGAGTTTTCATGCATGGTATCTTCCTCATGATTCATGTGCATCTTGTGTAGGTTGCTAATTGTTTCATAAAGATGAATAGGGAGAATGTCTAAATTGTTATATGAGATTGGGTTTTTGAGAATTTATAAGAAATTTCTTAAGTGTTGCATTGTTAGATTATGAAGCATGTTCACTAAAATTGCCAGGGATTTCTGCTCACTGTAAGGTTTTGCAAAACAAAAATTGACTAATTCATTCTTTGATTGAAATTTTTTATAATGTGGTTAGAAATTATGTATATGAGCATGATAATGAATATAAATGAGTTTTTGCTATTTGGAATGAAGGATGTGAGTCTTATGGCATAATGAGTTGTAGAATTTATTTTAGTCTCTTGTTGTGTTGTGATTCTCTTAATAATGTGAAATTGATGTTTTTTCTTGATGTGTGTTGTATAATGTGTTGTATGGTATTATCATGAGATGTTAAGTTGACTCTCTACTCTTGCAAGTGTTCGGAGAGTGGCAAGTGTCATTCAAGGACGAATGTTTTCCAAGTGGGGGAGAATATAACACCTCCAAAATGACTTAGGAAAAACTAGGGCCTAATGTGTGTGACATGAAGTCTTGAAGTCCTAAGATTGTTTAAAATGATGTTTGAGGCAGTGTCTCAAGATTTTGGTGAAGTTTGAAATCAAACGTCAAGGGACGACCAAGACGTTCAACGATAAGTCACCTATGTACCTTATGTGTTTTCATGTGCTTATGTGTGAGTAATGAGTTTATGAGGTCCTTATATGGTTTATAATAGTTTGTAGAGTCAGCATGTTGAGTTTTGTAAGGTTTGACAAACACCTTAGAACGTCCGGTGAAGTTCAAAAGATAGGAATTTGACGTCCTTCTGAGTTTGGATGTGTTTTACCATGTTGAGTGGCTTGTTTGATGTTGACTTGTTTGGAGATGTTCCAAATACCTAGAAATACGTGTTTAGAGGTTTAACGTCCGGGTACTACTCTACCTAAGACCCACAAGGGGCCCTAGAAGTAGGAACCCATCTTGGAGCTCAACACTGCAAAGCAGTGGCAATCGACTGCCCCAAACGACGGCCAGTCGACCAGACGACGGCCCATCAATGGGTGGCATAGATGGATCCATGTAGTATGCAGGTTGAGGAGATGCAGAAGCAACCAATGGACCCAATCGACAGGGCGTGGTCTCACCAACGGATCGTCGATGCTGCGCGTCGATGGTGCAATAATTTTCTGACAACTTTCTGGTAAGACTTGGAGGTTTTTGAGAAATTCACCCCAAGTCTTATAAAATAGAAGGATGGTTAATTTGGATGTTCATGGGTATTTTAAGAGTATATAAGTCATGAAACTCTTATTTAAACCCTAGCACCTAGATCAAAATCCATTCCCTCCCAAAGTTTCTTCCAAAACCTCCATGAGAGCTCAAGGTGAAGATGGAGCTTGAAGATGGATCCTCAATGGAGTTTATTCTTAAATTATCATTGGGTTCTTCTAATAATATATGGTATTTCTTCATCTAAGTCTTGCTATCACCTTAGAGTCAATTTCAAAATGATTTTCAAAGATTTCAAAAAGATGAAAAAGTCCAATTTCTACTCTAAATCTTGGGTTCTTTCATGAAACGTTTTCAAACCTTAAGATATGATATTATTAATGTATAATTTATGTTTTTCAATTAAATTCTCCATGAACCGTTGACGTTCTCAAATCTCTAAATTTGACTAAAATATGGGTGAATTGATCATGCTTTGATATTAATGAATTCATGTGTAGATTGTTATGGGCTTTTGTTTTATGTATAGATTATGATTGTATGGTTTACAGGCTGTTTCAATTTGATCAATTGAGTATTGTATACTCTTATAGCCATTGTATATTAAGCCTATTGAATTGATATTGACTTAATGCTTATGAATTCTAGTGTAGTTTTCTATGGGCTATTGAATGATGTAAGAATTGTATTCAATTGATGTATAGATTGTCTTAGATTAATAAATCTATATTGAATTGACCTAGATTAATTAAGAATTATGGTTATTTTATTGAATTTATGTTCATGGCCATGGGTAAGGGTCTTATGGTATCGAATTGGATAATTTAGCTTTGGATTGAAGTGCTGATATTGAATGGGTGGTATGCTGCCCTAACTCTCTTAATATTACGTATAGATTTTGTATTATAATGATGATTTGTATGGTCAACTTATGGTGGCAGTGTTATGTGATTGACGTGACCTTGTTGGCGTTACTTTATGTATTATGAAGATCATGGACTTGTCGGCACTACTTGAAGTAATATGATGATTTTTGTAGTTGATTATGTGAAGTATGATCATATCTACCTATATGTAAAGTAATGTGATAGTATGTGCTATTCTATTGAAGTTGTTAGGTGATCATGTTAGACTATGACTATGTCTTTAGGTGTGTAGTCTTAGAGTTGATACATGATTATTCCTACTTGACTATATGAGTTTATGCTGGTTATATTGATGATTATATAGTAGTGTATAGGGTACCTAAAGATGATGAAGGTTGTGCCCATGTGTTTCTTGAATATGATATGATATATGTGATAAAGTGAAGTTATGATGTGTCTTGTTTAGGTAGACTTAAGTCCCTCTTCTTGATACATGTATGATTGTAAATATGAGATGTCATGACTTAGGATGTTAAAGCCTCTTAGTCTTGTATGAATGAATGATATGAGACCTTAAATATTTCTAAGAGGGTCCTTTATGTGAAACCTTGAACCTAGTGGTAAGGTTATGAACCTTGAAGTCGAAAGCCGTAATGATATCCTTCTTGAAATGAATGGTGGACTTAAGGTTGGTTGGCTGGAATGACATCATATCATCCTTAGGATAGTCATTATGAGCTATCTTGTCGCCATTGTAAGGCATCCCTAGGGGACCTCTTTGGTAGGGTGAATGTGATTGGGTTATGAACTAGATGTGGAACCTCTTCATGTGATCCTTAATATAAATTACTCTATGAGAACAAAGGCTAGCACCGAGTGAGTATGGTAAGGAAAGTAGCTCTAGATAAGAATGAGGCTAGAGTACAAAGCACGCCCTTCATATTCCTTAACCATGTGCCTACCAGAGATATGTCCATGTTATACCATTGGCAAGTAGAACACCCTCCATCAGAGTAGGTTACAACTTCAGATTCTATTTTTTGCTACCATGGTCTATGTCGATTATTGCCTATTCTCATCATGTGGGATACCTACTAGTATTGGAGAAGTTCTATGAAGTTTAGGTGGTGGTATGGACGCTATCTTGACATTGCACAATAGGCTTTGAAGATGTTAGTGAGAGTCCCTAAGTCTTCTCCAAGACCATTACTTGAATGTCCTCTATGTGATGAATGTCTCTTAATGGACTAATGAACTGATGACTTATGTTAGAAAGCATGTAAATTAATGAGTACCTAATCCAGAGTGACTTAAGGATTCGTTAGTTAATGTGTGAAGGGGGAATAAGGGGTGATCTCTTCATGTCTTATCTAGTGAAGTCTTGAGAATGACTCTAGCTAGGGAAGTTGGTTAATACATTGGACATGATCTAAACTTAGGAAGTCTTAAGGATTATTTAGGTAACCGTGAAGAGAGTGTATGGGAGTTCTCTTCTAGGAGTACTTAAGTAAGTCTTTTTATATCTTTGGTAAGGAGAATGTCAAATCTTATATGTTCATGTGTTTGGTGTATTGTAAGTGTGTATGTCTTATTATAGGTGGTCTTAAGGATCATTTAGGTGGACCTAGAGAGGGTGTATGGGCGGTCTCTCTTTGTCTTACTTAAGTGAGTCTTAAGATATCTTTTAGTGAGGGAATTGCATGCTAGAAAGTATCCCTTGTGAAGTTGAGAAACTTCACTGTAGCAGTGAAGTTAGTTCACTGTAACTTGGCATGAATTTACTGTAATGTTGCTAAATATGTGAATAATTGCTTAAATGGTTTCTTATGTGTTCCTAAGGTGTTAAATGTTATTCTTATGCTTATAGTATGATGTTTTAATAAAAATTCATGAAAAACATGCTATTTACTAAATGTCCCTTTTTCATGGTTTTTGTATGACTTCCATACTTAGTGCATCTAATGTGCTAAACCCTTTCCCTTTTTGACTAAAGTGTAGGGAATTGGATGTTTTGATATGCCATAAAGGATGGATAGGTTTCTAATGGTTGAATATGAAGTATTGGTGAGTCCTCATAACCACACACTCATATATTCATCAATTTTCCTTCGAGGCCATAGTCAACACATATATACTGACAATAAAGTAAACACCGCCACCGTAAGTGGACCATACCACACAATGCCATACAAGGATTCATCAACTACAATAATATAAAAAAGTAGAGGGGCAGAGCCATTCTTACCAATTCATAAACATTTGATCATCATTGATAAATACTCCTTTTTCATCATCAATACATTATAGGGAAGTAGCTAAATATACTTTTAATCATGAAAGAAACCATGTACAAGTCGCTACAAGATCATACTACAATCTAATACAATACATCACATATATTCTAGAAAGTAGAGAGTTATAGATCATCAACTAATTTCCCTAATCTTGTTCATCAATTATATTGTAACAATAATATACATTTAGGGCAGTAGCTAAAGATATAGAACATCATAGCTAAATCATGCTTCATCCACCCTAGAATATATATCACAACATATACATTACTCTATCAAGTCTATAGGCCAAAAGAACCTACATCAATCTTCACCAATTCAATTTTTATCTGTTCATATTGGATTAATTATACTTAATTATCATCACATTATGCATATAGGCAGTAGATAAGACAATTCACCATAATCGAATCACATAACAACCATCCTAACGTCAAGATCATAAGTTACTACTTGATAGACTAGAAGAACCTAGATCAATTCATACCAAGCCTTCTTTACTTTGATCATAAAAGAATTATAACCACAATTTAACCATGATATTAACCTAAGGCAGTAGTTACAAGCATCTTAACATAATTGAATTCCACTTTTATACATTTAAAGGTCAATGTTACAGTGATCACATAGAGGCATAGGCTAGTCATGTTCAAATCTTCAAATATTGATCCAATTGGATCATTCATCAACAATTCACCATCAATATACTTAAATAATAGTAGATATGAGCAATTCAACGTAATAGAATCAGAATTCAACCAATAACAAGCCACAATCACAATGCCCATGCAAGAGATAAATCGAGTTTGGGAAGGGACATTGGTTCATAATACATTTGGATTAAAATTCACGTTAAAACGAATATATTATCATCAATTAATCATCATTAAGCCATTAAAAACGTTTTTAGAAAGAACCCATGGCTAGATTGAAGAAGTAGAAGTTTGATCATGAAATCTCTTTTGAAAACTTTGATATTAACTCTCTAAATGGAAGGATAACTAGAGATGAAGGATAAACATACCTTTATATATAAGAAAACCTATAAAAATGATGAAGAATCCATATAAATCAAAGCTCCAAGCTGTTGTTGAGCTTCACCTTCAATGGAGGTTTCTAGGGAGAATTTTTTTGGAGGGAAAGCCCAATTTGTGTGAATGGGATTGGGATTGGGTTCTTCAAGTTTTTGATCACTTATATACACCCAAAAATAACCAAATAAACCATGTAGGGTCAGGTTAGATCGTGGGGTGAATTTCCCATTCACCCTTTAAATGAAACAGTGCGCATGCAGTAACTGAAGGTCTGCATCGACGGACCCAATGACGGCGCATTGGTCCATCGATGGACCATCTTGTGACTTCCGTAGTTTTGGTCTGAGGATGTCATATGGCTAAGAATTCCCCAGTATAAGTACCCATTGACGCCTCCCCATCGACGGGGCATAAGTCCACTGATGAGGCGTCCTTTGGCTCGTCGATTGACATTGCAAAGGCAGTGTCTCGACAACCTTTGGATCCTTCTTGAGAGCCTCTTGCGGGGCCCTTGGGAAGTCGTACCTAGACGTTTCCAACAAGAATATACACCTTAAAATGTTGAATACCTTCCATGCAAGTTTCACCCAAAATGCACACGTAGAACACCTCCAAACATTCAAGACACACTCAAGAGACATATGAACGTCTCAAGGGCTAACTTTCGAAAGTCTTAGACGTTCTTGGACGTTTGACCTCCAAACTTCATCAAACTCCATATACTGCCTATAAAAATCATCATAACTCATTTTAATACTTGATAAGTTCATGAAACATTCAAAAACACATAAAAGCATCTAAGGCCCCTTTGGCGACTAGCCATCGAACGTCTTGGTCGTCCCTTGATGTTTCACTTCCAAATCACCTCAAACTTTAAACGCTGACTCAATACTATATTATAAACAGTTTTAGGACCTTATACCCTTAGGACAAACATGTTAGGATCTAGAGACCCTAACTCATTTTGGGGGTCTTACACTCTAACTTATCACTGAGTGAACTAGTAGTGAGAAGTGTCCCTTCCCAATTAGGGAAGGTAGGTTCACTATTGTAATCATGAGATAGATATTAAAATTCCAATGGAATAAAGAGGGTCTCAAGCATGTCTCCTAGTTCTTAAACTATGTTACCTCCATAGGAATACAAGCTAGTGGATCCACGTAGTTGCTATGTTCATGTTATGGTAATACCTTGGCATATAGTCCGCCTTCTTCGGTGTAGAGTTCCATGACACAGGATTCCACATTAGCTCATGTCTTCTATGTCAGTTAAGGCAAGATGTTTCTAAAAGATAAAATGAAGTAATGAATTAACTCTAGCTAGGATGACCTAAAAGGTTTAGCTTGGTCTAGGTAGGGGTATGCGACTCTACCTATACATTGCACTAGTTAGCCTTGAAGGGAGTCTTGGGAGGATGTTATTATATATGTATATGCTTATAAATGTAATTATGGTAATATGATGATCTTACATGTAAATGACACTATGTGATGTTGGTTACTCTTATGAAAATGTATTTGGTCTATATTGCTAAAGTATGATGTTATGTACTCTTAATGATGAGCTATATGGAGTTGGACATCGGTTATGGTTCTTGATAGGTTTGCTTGATTAATTAAGGTTATGTGGCTTTGCTTACTTATTGCACAAGTGGACTTAATGAGGGTCATGAATAATGGTGTTGTTTTGTTATAATGAGATGAACGCTTATTCATGCTTGTGATGTTATGACTTGATGATAGAGTTGTATTTGATTATGGGTTCAAGTATGTTGATATGCATGTGACTTAATTTGACTTAAGGTGGTTTGTTCTTATATCATACATGGTATTGACTTGATAAATATGCATTAATGACTTGTATGGGTTCTTGAAATGTGCATAACGCTTTTCAAATGTAAAATAGTATGTTTTAATGAAATGTCCATTTTTGGCATAATTTGACATTATATGTGCATATGGTCTCTGATAATCTCAAACTTACTTCTCAAATAAGAAGTAAAGTGGTCGTATCAAGTAAAGAACCCAACTGATGAGGTTGGGATCGATCCCACAAGGAAAATAGTTCAGACTTAACTTTATTCTATTATTCTATTATTTAGCCAACTATTTTCCGAGAAAACAAAAGACAAAAAGGGGGGTTTTATTTCTAAATTAATGAAAATGATTAACTAAATAAAAATGAACAACTATCAGATTCAGCTTTCGGAGTTTAATCAATTAATAAAAGTAACTAGGGCTTAAGTGTTCCCCACAGGTTCCTAACTTGATAAATCTAACTATAACAATTCTATCCTAATATCTTGCATGTAAAGTGATAAGTTATGTATCTCTAAATCCTTGGTCTGGCATCTAGAGTTTTTTTCACTCCGCACCTTTGTCCGGCTACGTGTGTTGCTATACTAACCCTTATCTTTACCTCATATTAAGCATTGTATTCAGTATTTGACTAAGTTATTAACTCGTACCAACCAATACTAGCCTATTAGATAGTCTACACTAAATCTATGTTGATAATTCTTTTCCTATTATCTACCTCCTTGGTCCGGCAAGTAGCATTAAGGCTAGTTCTAACATTGGCCATCCATTAAAAAGACTTCTACACGAAAGAATTATCAATACATACAAGACACCATTCTAGAATTGTTATTTTAGTTAGATTTTACCTTGTTATTCACCCATGGTACCCACAACCCTAGCTATGGAGTTTAGTTACCCATGTTCATAATTACACAATTCATATTGTTAATGGAAGAATTCATGCACTTACTTTTATGAGAACGAATAAATTCCAGAATTTAACTTGATTAATCAACAAAATCACCAACAATCAATTCTGGAAAAAGTATCTTAATTACCAAAATCGAGAGTTCAATACTATAACAAGAGATCTAAAAATTATCAAAAAGTCTAACCCCAAAAACGAGTTTTTTCAAACTATTTATAATAAAAACAAAACCTAATCAAACAAGGATTCTATTTACTAAAAATCTATCCAAATGCGTCTGGGTCGACGGACCACGTGACGGACCGTCATGGACACGATGGACCGTCATGGCCTCCGTCGTCCCATACTTCACACATTCTTCTTCTGCTTTCTTCATTCCCCTCGACGGACAGGTATGACAGACCGTTTCAAGCACGACGGTCCGTCGAGGGTTTCCGTTCCAAAATACTTGAACTTCTTGGAATTTGGGTACTGGGACTACTTCTCTGATCATCACGACGAACAAGCAGGACGGACCGTCGTGGCTATGATGGTCCGCCATGGACTTCTGTAATCCCACACTTGGTCAGACTTCCCCATCTTCCTTCATAAGCTTCTATACTCACTACGATGCCACCTACGGACCGTCACAGCCTCGACGGACCGTCATAAGCTCCGTAGGTGGTCTCTTCTGCATTTCTTTCTCAAAAACTTCCGCGTTCATCCTTGGACAGATTTTCTGCAAACAAAGAGAAACATACATAAAAATCAACACAAAAAGGCTTTCGACACACACTAAACTTAAGGAAAAAGCATTAGAAATACCGTGAAACCACGGTACATCAACACCCTCAACTTAAATTCGTTGTTTGTCCTCAAGCGACGCACTATGACTCACTATAAAATCTTTGTACAAGAGTATCCATATTTTAACTTTCGCAATCATTTGGCTATCAATCCCGATCATTCTCATTATGTTCATGCATGGTATCACTATTAGGCATTGACTTGTGTATAATCAGACCATGACACATACTCACTACGCAATGACACCTATCCTCTTCAATTTCTCACCGAGGTGCTAATATTTCCGGTATTGCAACTACTGTCCTCACTTCAAATAACATCCTCATTTTTCACACAATGATTTCAGTTTGAGTATAAGGATCACTTTCCGACACTCACTCTCAGAACAAATTCACAACTCATTTATACATATTGCCATAGGCTTGCCCTTATTTTCACTACTTTAAGTTCGCCATACAACTCTTAGGATCACAATAGGACTTTTTAGCTTGTAACATAGGCTCAGGGTCAGGTAGGGTATATTTAGGTATATTTTAGTGACTTGTTGCCCTCCTTGACATATCGACTAAACGCACTACCTTTTTATCATTCTATTTCGCCCAATTTCTCAATTTTCTTTTTACCTTGCTGCTTTCCCTTTCTCATCCTTATATGTGAGTGACTTTTCTCTTTTATTTTTTTATTTTATTTTATTTTTATTTTATTTTTAGTCACTTCTGTTTTGTTCTTTCTTCCTCTTCATACTTTCAACCCCAATTTTCCGGAGTATTCCTTATAACAGCCACCCTCAACTCATGACTTTGCCATGAGTTAAGGTTCACAATACCCATGGTTGGGTCAGGGCCACGACAAGGTTGCTTTCTGCATTAGCCACCCTCAACTTATGCTTTTTTGGCATAAACTGAGGTGCACATGTCCAAGGAGGGACCAGGGCCAACACATTGTTCCCCGAGAAGATCAGTTGGGATGACAAAGAAAGATCTGTTTTTAGGCTCAAATCATTTGGATCAATAAAGGGTTAACTTCATTTGGTTTTCTGTTATTTTTTTAGGCTTAAGATTGACTATTTCGAACAAAGGCCTATGATCCTTTCCTAATTGTTTGATTTGGCTCACTTTTAGCAGGACTAACCAGGCAAGTTCTAGCTCAGTATTGATGGTGGACGTTTGAATTCACCTCACACTCACTTGACATTCCTTACATTCCCAGATTATTAGACACCTAGTTCGAGTCTTAGATTCAGGATCATGCAAAAGTGTATCTTTATTTCATGTTTCAAACCACACAATTATCAATTACTATGCCTAGTCATGCATCATTTTGATTATCGGGATATCATATTTGTTTCAGCCATCATGCTTCAGATTTATACTATGTACATAAGATATGACATGCCGGTTCAACAATAAAAGAGGGTCGTGAACTTGGGCTACTCAGAATTTACCCAAGTACTCACTTTCCATTTACCCCACCCCCAACAAAAGATATGCAATTGTCCCCAATGCATAAAAAAAACACTAAAATACGCGAAAGGTGAGTGAAGCAAACCTGAGGCGCTAAGCGCCGGCGATCAGCAAGCTGGTGGGTTCGGTTCACCGGAACCCACTCCCTGCGTAGTCTGGACACCTTCAGTAGTGTCCTCAGCATCAACAGCACCATCATTAGTGCCTCCCATAGTATCTACAATTCTGGAGCTAGACGCCCCGGCAGCTAACTCTACAGCCCTCAACGTACGGGCCTCCTCGTCAGCAATCGAGGCTCTTCTCGCAGCCTCCATCTCACGGCGCTCCTTCTTCCTCGCCCTAGCCTCATCCTCCTCTCGACCCCTGCGTCTCTTGGCATGCTCTCGTGGGGGAGGTGGTGGAACATCAGAAGTGGCAAAAAGAGCATCCATCACTGTGTATGGTCTATGGTATCTGCTAGATTCTTACCAAGTGGGACCATCACTGTGTATGCTCTATGGTATCTGCTAGATTCTTACCAAGTGGGACCACCTCCAGGCGGGGCCCTCTGCATGGAGCCAACTCATTGGCCTCATCTCTGATGAGGCCGATGTCAACATTTCCCTGCGGGGTCCTGAGCTGGTCAATGTGCCAAATGGGCACACCTGCCATCATTGCGGCCATCAGAACTGCACGATCCCATGTGACTATATTATCAGCAGATGTGGGGGAAAGGCAGTGGCGGACTATCAACCAAAGAAACTTGGCCGTAAAGGTCAAGTTGGCCTTCCTGATGGCTCCCTTTGGCTCCATCACCCAATCAGCAGCCTCTCCATCAATAGACAAGTGCTGGGCCATCCACCTCTTGGTGGTCTCTCTCAGCGATGGCTCACGTAAGAACCGGCCCTCTTTAATAATTTGCCATCGGTAGTCGAACTCGGCGGTGAGAGGTGTCCTGGTAGTATCAACATCCTCGCCGTACAGATATCGGCGGATGGCTGGCACAGAGATGTCGACCTGTACGTCGCGTACTCGGACATGCTCAAGTGGGGCCTGTTTGGCGGGGGCAGCCCGCCTATCTATCTGTGATCGGAGAGTGGCCACATAAGAGGCATAGAACTCTTGGACCAACTCCTCACTGTAGCGGCCCAAAGAACGAGCCATCCACTCCAGCCGGTGTCTGGTGAAAAGAGTGTGAATATCCGGCATGGTGGGGAGACTTCCCGTAAGGACCCGCCTCTCCAGTGTAAGGGTACGTGTCATGACGCCTTTATCATTGAGAACCTTGGCGTCTAAGTACACTTGGTATTGCCCGTCAACACACCACCGGTTTGGCTGGTCGGCAATCAGGGCAGGAACTCCAGTCGGTGAGCCAGGAGTGGAGTCAGTGCTGTCAGCCTCATCAGCCGAGGCAGACTGTGTAGCTGTGGCGGGTGCAGAGTCTTCTGCGGACCCGGAGGCTTCCTCTGACCACGAAACTCCTAAGGAGCCAGATGCTCCTGCGTCTTGGGCAGCTGACCCAGAAGGTGTGCCAGTCAGTGTGCACTCCTCATCTGACTGGGAGGCAGTGACTACGCCGGACTCCACCTTCTTGGGCGTGGCTCTAGGTGCACGTGGAGCTCGTGCTGTAGTAGCAGTGCCTGGGGGCACGTACTCGGGATCATGCTCATTATCAGAGCCTATCACCAGTCGGGCAGACGGGGCGACAGACTTGGAATGCCCACGTGCGTAAACACGATCTTGTTTTGGTGCCATGAGAGGTAGTACCTGTAAAGAATCATCATTAGTACTAGAAGGAGCAAACATGCCAAGAAAAAATGAGACAAAATACACATAAATTCAAAGCAGTAATGACAGCTCTGTAGTAGCAGTGAGGCATGACGGACCTGGTGACGGCCCGTCGTGAGTATGACGGACCGTCATGGGGTCCGTCATGTAATACTCAACAATATAGACTCTCAGAAGGAAGGTCTCTGACTGGTACGACGGTTGTACAGGACGGGCCGTCATGGGCATGACGGTCCGTCACATGTGTCCGTCAGTGGACACTTAGAAAAATTATTGAGACCCTTAGGACAGGGGTATCTGACAACAAAGACGGTTGTCCAGGACGGACCGTCGTGGGCATGACGGTCCATCACATGTGTCCGTCAGTGGACACTTAGAAAAAGTATTCAGACCCTTGGGACAGGGATCTCTGACAACCAAGACGGTTGTGCAGGAAGGATCGTCGTGGGCATGACAGTCCGTCACATGTGTCCGTCAGTGGACACTTAGAAAAAGTGTTGAGACCCTTAGGCCAGGGGTCTCTGACCGTTACGACGGTTGTGCAGGATGGACTGTCGTGGGCATGACGGTCCGTCACATGTGTCCGTCAGTGGACACTTAGAAAAAGTGTTGAGACCCTTAGGACCGGGGTCTCTGACCGTCACGAAGGTTGGGCAGGACGGACCGTCGTGGGCATGACGGTCCGTCACATGTGTCTGTCAGTGGACACTTAGAAAAAGTGTTGAGACCCTTAGGACAGGGGTCTCTGACCGTCACGACGGTTGTGCAGGACGAACCGTCGTGGGCATGACGGTTCGTCACATGTGTCCATCAGTGGACACTTAGAAAAATTATTGACACCCTTGGGACAGGGGTCTCTGACAACCAAGACGATTGTGCGGCGTCATTATTTGATAACGTTCAAATATGCTTCTTGAAAAGAACTATAAACGATCGTATGCAATATATTTACCGAACTATGAGTCGGGGTCGATCCCACAGAGAATATGGAAGAATATTAACAATAGAAAATATTTAACTTGATAGTCGTTATATAAAAATGGGGGATTTTAAATTGAAATAAAAATAAAAGAAATAAAATTAGCTTTGAACTAAGTATTTATTTATATCCAAATTAATAAAAATAACTAGGAATGTGTTTCTCATAGGCTCATAACGTGGTAATCCTAGTAATAGCAATTCTTCTCTAGTGTTATGTATGCAAAGTGATAAGTTATGTATCTCTAAATCCTTGGTCCGGCATCTAGAGAATCTCACTCCGCACCTTGGTCCGGCTACGTGTGTGTGCTTTACTAAACCTTACCTTTACCTCATATTTAGCATCATAATCGATGTTTGGCTTAGTTGTTACTTCGCACCAATCGACACTACCCTATTAGATAGTGTATACTAAATCTACGTTGATAATTCTTTTCTTATTATCTACCTCCTTGGTCCGGCAAGTAGCAATAAGGCGATTTCTAACGTTGGCCACCGTTAAAAAGACTTCTAAACGAAAGAATTATCCATAAATGTAATAACCTATTTGAGAATTACTTAATTACTAATCATACTTTGTTAATCACTCATGGTTCCCACAAACCTAGTTGTGAAGCTTAGCTACTCATTATCGCAAAAAACACAATCAAAATTTATCAAAATAAATTTATTTGTGTTAATCATAAAAAGTTAAGAACAATAGCTAAATTATATTTTTTATTAATAACGAATACAAATAAATAATAAAGGAGAAGAAAGAATAAACCACAATTCTCCGGCCTCCACGGCGGCTCTTACAAAGCTCCAAAGCTAGAAAAAATTTATATTATGTCTTGTATCTTGTTTCTTGACTTCCCCCCAAATAATAATTTTCCATGCCTTATTTATAGATGTAGAAAACCCTAAATAAAATAATTAAGTCCAAACAAATTAGGAATCCAAAACCCAAAAGAATTGGCGTGCTTTTTTTTTCCTTTTTTCTTTTTCCGCGTGTAGTAGTGCAGCGTGAAGCGTGTGAGACTGCCACGTGGCTGCTTCAATGTTTTTGCAAATTTCAATTGCAGCAATGCATCTTTATGTATAAATATATTATTTTATCAACTTTAATCCATTAAGCTGCCTGCTTGATTTTCTTCTTCAATCTTTTATCTTTAATTCGTTTAAGCTCCAAACTTCTTCATTTTTCCATCAATTTAATTCTACAAATAAAATACACAATTTAGCACAATTCATAAAATTTATGCTCAAAACAGATAAATATAAATGATAAATATGACATAAGTAATGATAAAAAATGTGTAGTTTGGCCTCACATCAACACCCCACACTTAAACTTTTGTTCGTCCTCGAGCAAACATTAAAGCTCATCTAAAAAAAAAATTATTCTAGCAATGTCATAACTTTGATTTACACAAACAATTAAGCCATATATCCATTTTAAAATATCAAGTAGACTTCTCAATCATTATGCAAGACATCCAAGTAAACAACAAACCTCTAACCTCCTAACTTCAAGGATGGACTTTGAACTCATAAAATTTATGCTTGCTCACCTACTCTCATCAAAGAAAGTTAATAACATCACCTATCTATCATGAAACAAGTGCCCTCACAAAACAAAATAGTCCACACAGTCAATTCAAAAGATTGAATGTAAATTAAGGACTTCATATGAAGAACAACTCTCACACTCACAAATAAAATTCACATGTATGCACAAAGAACCATATGCTTGCCCATTATGTACATCTCCACTAATTAAACATGCTTGAATAGAATCAAATAGGACTTTAACGTGTTGTAATGTAGGCTAAAAGACGGGTAGAAAAAATATATATAATAGTGACTTCCACTTCCTTAAGCACTTTGCAATTTTTTGACTTCATCACCCATATTTTCTTCTCTTTATTTTCAGCCCTCTCTTCAACAATTATTTCACTAGTAATTCTCATCATCACAAGAATGTTTAAGTCAATTTTTTTTTTTTTTTTTTGAATTTTCCTTCATAATAGCCACCCTCGACTTGCGTATTTTACATAAGTTAAGGTGCACGATGTCCTTGGAAGGACCAGGGCCATCATCAAGGTAAATTCTTTTTTTTTTTATGTCACATTCCAATTATATATTTTTTTTCACATTCTTTCAAAGAGGGCTTTTAAGAACTTTGTAGCTATCATTGATAACCTTTTCACTCATTTATCCCCTTTTCTCAGAATTGATAATTAAAATAAGTCTATGCTATGATGCTCAAAGGAAGCAAGGTGCAAAAACTAGGGATTCAACAAAATAGTCAAGGGAAAAATATGGGTACCAACAAAAGGCTACAAACTCAAAAGGGCTAACTAGTGATAAAATATCTGAAAAGGCTAAAATTTATAAGACAAATCAAAGAAAGCCTATTATCATCTCCTACACAAGGCAACACTTTTTTTTATTTCGCTTCAATAACATGCAGGGCAAGTTCTAGACTAAGATGCAAAACATGGAATAAACAAAATCTCACCACACGTGGCACAAGTATCAATCAAGATGGATCAATTCTACTTCTAACAGAGACAGGATCATAACAAACTACAAAATAAATAAGTTATATAGAAAGTCACAATCATGAACCTAGATGTCAAAAGGTTTGCAATTTCACTAGTAATCAAGCATTCACAAGAAAGTACAACTTAAAATTAGGCCCAAATAGTAAGTATCATATAACTTAAAAGGTTTTTTTTTTCTTTCCAAAAATAATAATAAAAAAAATTATTCCTAAAATAAATAAATAAAAGACACTCGGGTCAAAAGGGACTATCCTCAGGAAAAGAACCGAAAACAAAAGCCAAGGAACCCATCCTGAAAAAAACTCAGTAAAACAGTAAAAAATAGGAATTCATTCCTCCACCCCACACTTAAAAAGATGTTATGTCTCCAAAGCATTAAATAAAATATAAAACAAGGGTTAGGAAAACTCCCTGAGGCCTTTAAGCCTAGCTAGTATCACGTTCTCTAAATTTATATCAAGGGTCGTCACCCCACACTTAAGCTCAAACATGCTCCTTTTTTTTTAATTGGGTACTCAGACTTCCCCTAATCTGCAAAAACAAGATAAAAACCGTGATACTAATAAAATACAAAATAATAATAATAATAATAAAATAATAAAAAGAAGTTACACTACTAATATGACACTATCAATTTTACTATTTTTTCTTCCACTTTGAAGATATGAATTGCACCCCCAATTTTGAATCAAATTTTTCTATTACGCTCAAGGGGTGGTGGTACAAAAAGAAAGGTCCCAAATAACAGATATCACATTATGCACTTCTTGGATCCTAAATGAGGAATGTAAGTTTTCGATGTTGGAAAAATAAATTCAAGAATATAGACACAATTTTTCTCCTCCATGCACTCTTCTATAGGTTCAGATGACTCGATGATAATAATAATAAAAAATTTAAAACTAATCCTCAGAAACAAAAATAAAATAAAAAAAAAATTTAAAAAAATAAAATTACAAGTTAAAATAAATACTAAAGACAATTTCTAAGCCATATTCCCCGGCAGCGGCGCCATTTGATAACGTTCAAATATACTTCTTGAAAAGAAATATAAACGATCGTATGCAATATATTTACCCAACTATGAGTCGGGGTCGATCCCACAG